>CAWUFW010000308.1:600000-1162500 GCA_963921515.1 Calotriton arnoldi | reverse complement strand
GTCCATTCAGATTTTTTGAGTTCTCTGTAATTTCATTTTTGTTTTAAACGGAAGTTACATGACTCCATGGTTAGGCAGTCTTTCCTCTATATCCATGGCGACTAATGCTCATTTAGACGCGGTCCCACGCATGCAGTTCTTTCATGTGGGATGAAAAGCACCGCGCTTTAGCTTTGGAGTCGAATGAAAAATTTCCTAGCTAACGTAACGGAAAGTTTCAATTCCATTAAGGACTCTGAGGCGAGGATTATGCTTTATTCACAGCAGCCATTTTAAAACTTGCAACTCAGACCACATTTCCCAAACACCCTCAGGAAAGAGTGGTCAACAAAAAACAAAAGAGGGACAACATATCCCCAAGTCCAAATAGCCAATCACATCACTGGATCCATCACCTAGTCCGTCTTCACCCCCTTGCTCATCCTCTTTCTTTGCACGAGTACGCCAGTAATCCTTTCCTAGTTGTCCTGTTTCCCGGTATCCGTTCCTAGAACCAAAGGACAATATCAGGACTGGAATACACAGAGGTGAAAGCAAACTTGCAGGCAAGGGCATTAAAAGAGAAGACTGAAACGGAGTCCAAACATGCTGAAAGCAACTGAAACCATAAACATTAAGCTGTAACAGGATTACATGATAAACCAATACACCAGTACACTTCTTAGAATAAAACCATAAAGTATGTACTTACTTCCAACGGGCGGGATATCTCGCAGAGATCTCTGGGTGGGATAATCCTCGCCTCCGAGTCCTTAATAGAATTGAAAATTTCCGTTACGTTAGCTAGGAAATTTTTCATTCTATGTCAGGACCGGAGGCTTCGGATTATGCTAGTTCAAAGCTTACCACCAAATGCGCCATATCGATAATAGGCTTAAAATAAAACCGTTTAAAGGTTGAATCTGAGGACCAATCCGCTGCATTCATAATGTCCTCTAGCCTTGCTCCCAAGTGAGAATGCCTTGGAGGCCATCGCACCTCGTGCGGAATGAGCTCCAAACTGTCGCAGGCTAATGCCTGCCTCCTGCATGACCCACCGCACGATAGTGGGAGATGAAACCGCCTTGTGTGGCTTCCGGAGAGCAATTAATAGTTGTCTCTCCCCCAGAGGTCTGAGCTCCAAAAACATTTCCTCATGAGCTTTCAAACACTGCACTATACAAAGTTTGGGAGAGTCCGGAAACGCCGGGTACTCAATGACACGAGTATGACTCTTGGTCCTGCGTCTGATAGTAAACGACACCCCTGAAGGAGAAAAAACTCTGCCCGTGATGTCAAGGGCTCGCACATCCGAAACTCTGCAGCATGAAATCAAACAAAGGAGCATCGCTAACTTCGCAGATAGCGCCTTGCGGGATAAATACTCATTAGGTTGCCAGGACAGAAATAAATTAAGTACTCTGTTAACATCCCACAACTCCGAGTATCGGGGTTCAGGAGGAAGCGACAAACGGAGTCCCCTCAAGAGTCTGCATACGAAGGGATGTTCACCCACTGGCGTGCCTTTCATTGGGGCATGTCCTGCTGAGATCGCCGACCGAAAGGTGTTAACCGACCGGTAAGCCAAACCCTGTTGGGCTAAATCCGCCCAAAAATTCAAAAATGTGGACTATATCCGCCCCCACGGGATCGCAACCCTGTCGCACACACCAACGACACCATCGTCGCCAGGCCGAGCGAGAACGCTTGACGGTACTATCCGACCAGGCCTTGGACAAGAGGCCCTCAGCGAATTCCGAAAGACCCGGGAGTGACCATCTACCCCTGTAATCTTCCACGCCATGAGGTGAAGAGAGCCGTCGAGAACCATACGATGAGGGAGGTTGTTGGGATTGAGAAGAAGCTCTGGAAAATGGGGGAGTGGGATTGGAAAATCCCATGAAAGTTCCAGAAGAACTGGAAACCAAACTTGCGACCTCCAAAAGGGAGTAATGAGAACCATGATGGCTTGTTGCCCCCTGATCTGGGCCGACACTCTGGTAATCATTGCGAAGGGCGGAAATGCATAAGGCCATTCCTGCGTCCAATCCTGCAGGAACGCATCCGTGGCTACTGCCAGGGGATCTGGCCTCCAGCTGAAAAAGCGAGGCAGCTGATGATCCAGTCTGGAAGCGAAAAGATCCACAGAAAAAGGACCCCAAAGGTCCTGCACCCGAGAAAAAATGTCTGGATGCAATTTCCAAAGACTGGAATCTTTGAAGTGACGAGACTGCCAATCTGCAACCAGATTCTCTCGACCGGGGAGATACTCTGCCATCACCGAAATGTGATGGTCGAGGCAAAACTGCCAAAGATTCGTTGCCAGGTCCGAAAGCACCTACGAGCGAGCGCCCCCCAGATGGTTGATGTACCGGACCGCGGATATATTGTCCATCTTCAGGAGGACACAGGACTGGACTCACTCCTTGGTCCAACAGCGCACGGCGAAGGAACCCGCCAGGAGTTCCAAGCAGTTGATGTGCAGCTCTCGCTCCTGCGGGGACCATGAACCGTCTGTGGAAAAATCCCCACACCTGGCGTCCCAACCTGACCTGCTGGCGTCTTACTCTATAACCATGTCTGGGGCGGAGCCGAAAATCGCCCTCCCATTCCAGGCTTCCATGTGAGAGAGCCACCAACGAATTTCTTCTAGTGCCTCTTCTGACAGGGAAACCGGATGGGAATACGGGAGTCCTTTGCGCAGATGTTTGGCCTTCAAGCGCTGCAAGGCCCGATAGTGTAGCGGGCCTGGAAATATTGCTTGGATAGAGGCCGAGAGCAATCCCACAATGCGGGCAATCTGCCGAAGTGGCACCGAGCCTTTGGCTAGGGTGCGTCTGAGCTCGTGGCGGATCTTCGCCACCTTCCGCGTCGGAAGGCTGAGAGTCGCGTCCGTGGAATCGATCACAAACCCCAAAAAGGTGACTTTTTGCAGGCACCAAAAGGGATTTTTTGGTGTTTATGACAAACCCCAAACCTTCCAACAGACTGCCTGTTGCAGATGATCGCGAAGCACCAAAGGATCTTGGGCCAATAGTAGCATAGCGTCCAGGTATACGATGAGCCGCGTCCCTCTCGCCCTCAGGTATTCCACAACCGGTTTGAGAACCGTCGTGAAGCACCAGGGGGGCGGAGGAAAGCCCGAACGGGAGTGTTGTGAAGTGAAACGCCTGTCCGCGCCAGAGAAATTGCACAAACCTTCTGTGGGGGGGGAAAAATAGGAATGGCCAAGTAGGCATCTTTTAAATCCAAGCGGACCATCCAATCTGCCGGCCTGAGCACATCCCTCAGGAGGTGAATACCCTCCATCTTGAAATGGTGGTAAACCAGCCATTCGTTGAAATCGTGCAGGTTTAGAACCGGACGTTGTCCCCCATCCGTCTTGTCCACTAAGAACACGTTGCTTAGAAAACCCTGTGGATGCAAGACGGTGCGACAGATAGCCCCTTTGTCTAAGAGCGCGGAGACTTCCGCGTCGATTAACGCCTCTTCGTGTTGGGAAAACCGAATAGGATTGGGGCGAAAGGTTTGCTTGGGGTCCCTGCAAAACTCGATTTGAAAACCTTGCACTGTTTGTAAAAACCCAAGCATCGGACGTGATCTCCCTCCATACACTCAAACTCGGCCAAGCGGCCTCCCACTCTCACCAGAAAATTGGTGGAAACACTTACCGGAGTTAGAGGAGTTGTCTCCTCCACGGAAACCTCTGCCTCTGGAGCGTCGCCCTCGGGAAGGGTAGAAGTTGGAATATCTTGCCTGATTCTGGTATTGCCCCTGCCTGGAGCCTTGCCCCCTGGAGGTGTTGGGGGCCTGGCCGGTCGAGCGGCCCCTTCCTCGACCGGCCCCACGGAAAATCCGAGGAAAAAACCTTCTTAATGGAAGTCTGGGCTTCGTCCAAAGATGTGAACGTGTTCACAAATTTCCCCAGCTCCTTTATAAACGGTTCACCGAACAAGCCTCCCTGGGCTACCGCCCCGGCCTCGGAGTCGGCCAAGAAAGGACCTCCTGCGCTCAGTTGAGAGCGCACAGTTAGCGTTTCCAAGGAACACTACCGCCCTTTGCGCCCAACCGGAGAGGTCGTCTGGGGAGATTAAGGTTCCTGAAGCCTTGGCATCCTCCGCCAGGTCTAATATCATGGTGAGGGGACCCAGGGCATCCAGGAGCTTATCCTGGAATGCCCTCCAGGACCGGTCTATCCCCTTCTTAGGGTCCTTAATAAATTTTGCGAGAAAAGTCGCCATTCTGGGATCGAACTCCGGGGTTTGTGCGACTTTCCCGTCCAGAGAGGGGCGAAGGCGGCTTCGAGCCTCCTTACCCACTGGTGTTCGGATCCTACTTGCCACATAGCCGGCAACCTTCGCTGATGGGGTCCACTCCGAGGACCTAGGGTGCATTAACAACTCTGGATCTAGCATATCGGATCCCCCACTGGTACCCTGAGGATCTGTGGGAAGGGATGATGGAGCCGGACGCCACGGCCTAGAAGGTTCTGGCCGTGGATCAGTAGGCGCCGGTGGAGGGGAGGTGGCCAAGGGGGGAAGCTGCGATGGGTTCTGCGCTAAAAAGTCTTCTCTCAAACGCTGAAAAGCGCCCTGATCAACACCATCCACCTTGGGATGTTTAGCCGGTACTGGGTCGCTATCTGAAGCAGCCTGCGGTGTACTGGGAATAGTACCTGCTGGGGGGACCCATTTAGAGCAAATGGGAGTCATGATTTCTTCCACGGCGCGGTAAATGGACGCATCCACCGCGTCATATAATTAGTCATCCCAGGGCAATTGGGCCAGGGGATCCTCCTCCCCATACATGTCTCCCTGCTGCGACATGAGCAAGAGCACCAAGACTCTAACCCACTGGCTCAGAAACCTAAAGCACCAGTGGCACCCCCACAGTCAATCGACTGTTTATTCGCGTGCTGGGGACCAGCCAATTCAAACGGGGGACAACCCCAGGAAGCCAAAAGAGGCACAATATAAAGCCTCTGGGACACCCTGCACAAACAAACACGCAGGCTTAATAGTAATATTGACCCTGGGAGCGTGTCCCTCCAGGCCCAAATCCAGCCTGATAACAATATGGCAACGGAAATACACCCAGCGGGCGTCAGATGATGGAAACACACCACACACCACACACACCACACACACACACACACACACCTACCTACTCAGCTGAAGCCGAGCGTCAGAAGTGGCCAGAGAAATGCTCTACAGACCCTCGATGAGGGCGTATCTCTCCAGGGGCGTGAGGCAGACAGGCAACGGCAGGCGGAATGATAGAAATCTGACTCGGCGGTCAAATTCTGCGCGCCGTTGTCAGCGAGAGGTGCTGACACGCTGGTATTGCGCGACAGCACCCCTAGCGGTCGGAGGTGAAGACCGCGCCTCACTGCAGGCTTAAATTGACGGCCCCGCGTAGGCCCGCAAACGGACCCGCGGCGACGAGACGAACACTCAGTCTGAAAATCGCCACACTACCAGGCACCACTAAAACGTCCTACCCGGGCCGCACACAGCTCCAGAGCGCTGACGGGAATGCGCTGATGCGGCCCCTCAAGGAAAAAACTGTCAAAGTATGAGGTGTTCCGCTACAGCGCACCAGCGTCGCAACGTGAAACAAATAAATCGCCGGCAATTACACCGGAATGAGAAACAGTCAGAAAATGTAGAGACATAGAAATAAACAGCAGGCGCGGGACGTGGAACCGTGGCTGCTGGGTACAACCAAATAGCTCTAGCAAAAATAACAGAGAATCAGAAACACTCATCTCATGGCTGCGAGCAGCAAAGGAAGAGAATGAGCAAGGGGGTGAAGACGGACTAGGCGATGGATCCAGTGATGTGATTGGCTATTTGGACTTGGGGATATGTTGTCCCTCTTTTGTTTTTTGTTGACCACTCTTTCCCGAGGGTGTTTGGGAAATGTGGTCTGAGTTGCAAGTTTTAAAATGGCTGCTGTGAATAAAGCATAGAAAGAAAGCATAATCCGAAGCCTCCGGTCCTGACATAGAATTCTCGCTAAGACCGCTTTATTTTTACTTGAATTTTCAAAGACTAATTGTTTGTCGTATTTGATGTGACAACGGCTATGGATTTTCCTTTGAGATATAAATAAATCTCAGTATTATTTTTTTTTGCTTTAGTGAATTCTTAATGTGAATCACTATTGTTTCGGATGCGGTCCCGTAAATAATGCTAACTCGAGCCTGGAATTTAGATTCTTGTTAATGGCATAACTGTGGCAATCATTGGAACTATGGTTCCCAGGTGAGTTTTTGTGACTCTTGAGTCGGTATGTTTTTACATGCTTCTTTGTAGGCACGATTTGATTGATCCATATATTTACTTTGTACAGCCCCACGATAAAGACTAGGCACTTAAATGAACTTGGATTCTTGACGTGACCATTGATTGCATCAACAGTAGGTTCTAATTATTCTCCCAAAAATTGCTTTCGGTGTCCTAAATCTTTATGGACTCTCTAGCCACACACAATTTTGGTGCTTTTCTTTCCTCTTCTAATCCATGGGGGCTTACTAGGTCTCATTCCCCCATAATATATTTTTTGGGCTTTCCACATGTTTAGTCACACAAATTTGATTGTTGGCACTGATTTGTCTAATTGTCGTGCATGTTGTACTATCTTTTTAAGTTCTCCATAACCGTTCTAGCCCTTGGTTGGGCCTTCTTTGGTTATTACTATCAGTACCCCTATAATTGTAAACGTTATTATTTCAATTGCAGATGGTTTCTGATAGTTGCTCTCAAATTTTGGCTTCTGTCCGGATGATGACCTAATAAACTCAAAATGCCGTTGACGTTCCCCCTGGCAATTAAGAAGACGCATTTATTGAATCATTGATCCTGTTATATATTGGATATTCTCTGTATTATTTTTCCTCTGTCATTGTGTTTGTTTTCTATTTACACTGTAATTTGCACCATTATATTTTTTTATGTGCAACTTTATGAGCACCATATGTACATGTCTGTATTGCTTTTTTGATATGTTTTATAAAAAGTTATTTCAATAACTAAAAACCTTTTTCAAAAAGTTTGTTTGTGGGTACCTTTGTATATTTACCCTTATTGGTATTTGCACTTTTATCTTTCACTTTCACATCTTTAAATATTATTTGTAGTCTCTATTTTGATATGTTATGATAAATCTCTTTAGGGGGTTAGATGCACTTTCTTTAAGCAAGTTTCTTCCTGAAACGTTGTAGTGGTCATATTGTTTATTGGCCTCAGGTTCTGGGGAGTAGGGCTGCCCCTCTTGCAGGTAACCAATGTGGAAAAACGTCACAACTTTCGGGAGTAACAGCTCTAGACCTTACTTTTTTTGTAAACACAATTTATTGGTTTTCAAACTCTAGTACATTATAGTTATTGATCCAGTCAAGCCGGAGTTACAAGTGTTCAATCTTCGTATATACAGATCTGGATCTTACAATATTTTAATCTCAGTACCAGTTCAAAACATTAAACTAAACTGTTCCCTACCTCCCTCCTGTGAGTCAGTGTTTTGTGAGATAAGTGAATAGGCTTCTTGCTATATGTGGCATATCTCAGTGTCATATTTAGGTGAGGGCGAAGGCAGTCATAGATCGATTTAATAACCCGGTGGGTTTGGTTTGAGAAGGTCTATGTAGCAGGTCACATTCGTAAGGGTGAGCACACTCCAGGAAGTTCTCCTATGGATCTCACAGGCATTCCTTCGGGGTTCCCCGGGCAACGCAGCTCTAGACGTTAGTACTAACTTGTGTGAGTAGCATACAGTTGCTGGATAGAGTACTTGCACTTCACTCAGAGCAACCAGCTGTTGTGGGGAACACAGTCTTCAAGATAAATAACCGTAGTGGGCAGCTGTGCATAGGCTTAAATGTGGCGCACATCAGAAACCTGAGAACCAAATTCAGATCCTACTGGGGAATCACAAAACGTTTTGTGGAAACGGGCATCAGTCCTTTTAAAAAATGCATCACAGGTGATTTAACAGAAAAGGCTGATTAGGTATTTGCAGAAAAGCCAATAAGGCTGACAAGTAACCTTTAACAACAGTCACAGAAAGGCCTTGCTGGGCTAAAAATAGGTAGAACAGGACAACATCAGATAGCTGGGATTGCGAAGGTTGGCTATGCCGAGAAGATCATCAACATTTTTCTAGCGCCCTGCACAGATCATTCTGTTGGCCCTCCGCCAAAACCATATTCACTACTTCAGGAAGAAGGTCAGAAGCAGTTAACTGTAGTTGCACATTCACAAAGCATGGCGGTGCAAATTGTGCAAGCTTGGGTGCAGGACCCTGCCCAGCTGCTGTGAAAGAAGGTCCCCTGAAGAGACAGACAGACAGATCGGGGGACAGATGCTCATGGCTAGAAGCACTGAATACCTCACTCTCCTGGCCCAGTCCAGAGCCTCTAGGATGAGTTGGGGTCTAGTGGTTGCTTATCTTCCTGAAAACTTTCGGCAAGACAGTTAGAGGCATACAGGAGCCCCTAACTATTTTAACTGGAAGAGATCAACAAGAGAAAAATTCCTTGGGAATGCCAACACGCAAAAGTTTGGACACTGCACGTTCTCGGTGGTGGCGAAATGAACAAACCAAATTTCTCCTCATTCATGGAACATATCTAGAGTCACCTTTAAGTGTAGCTGCCATTCGTGATCCACTAGGAAACGCATGCCGAGATAATCTGCCCTGGCGTTTCAAGAATACCTGTCAAGTGTAATAAGATCAAGGATATACCCTAATGACTGAACCAGGTCCAGAGACGTATGGTCTTGGACATGACCCCACTCCTCCCTGCAATACCACATGGCGGTGGTGTTATCCATGAGAATCTGCACCGGTTCCCCCTTGATGGACGGGAGGAAAGCTTTTAGTGCCAAGCGATTCACCCACAACCCCAGCAAACTGATGTGGAGGTGGGTGTCCGCCGGAGATCAGAGTTCACTGAACTAAACCTCTGCCAGATGTCCTCCCCAACCAAACAACGTTGCCTCCGTCACTATCGTTAACTCTGGGTGGGGTAGGGAGAGGGGTCTGCCACCGATCCAATTGTTTTCCAGCAGCCACCACTGCAGGTCTTTAGCAGACACCTGGGAGTTGGACAGGTTCCCTCTGTGTTGAGCCCATTGAGACTTCAGATCTCACTGTAGAGCCTATATGTCACCTACCGTGGTTCGCTAGCAGGATACCAAGAAGTTTCAGAACTGCTCTCAAGAGACCCAGGCCGAGGTTTGAAATATTGGAATCATAGCCCAAATGTCCTGAACTCGTCCAGGCAGTGGAAAGGCTTGGAACAGCACCGTGTCCAGGATGACATCAATGGGCAGAACTTAGCAGTAATGTGTGATTTCGACACACTGATGGAGAAACCCAAAGATACCAGTAGGTTGGCCATCATCTGGAGGTGGTTCATGAATACTTGAGGAGAGCCCATCTTTAGCAACCAGTTGTCAAGTTATGGGGAGACTGGCTTCCCCAACATCCTAAGATGGGCAGCAACCACCATAATCTCCTTTATGAACATCCAAAAGGCACAGGTGAGGGAAAATCGGAGCATGGAGAACTGAAGGTGCTTGTCTCCGACTTGAAACCACAGATAAAGTTTGTGGGATTATAGGACCGGAATATGTAAATAATCGTCCTGCAAGTCTAAATCCGCCATCTAGTCACCTTGATTCAGGGAAAATAGAACTTGAGCCAGAGTGAGTATCTTGAACCTGTCCTTTCAGAGGAAGGCAGTCAGAGAGCAAAGATCTAAAAATCGCACAAAGTCCTCAGTCCTTCTTCGACACCTGAAAGTAACAGGCATAGCCACCAGTCCTGATTTCTGATGCCAGCTCCCAAGAGAGCAGGGACTTCTTTACGTAGAATGGACAAGTGGTCCAGTGGAGAATGTTGCGGCACTGATGGCATACATGGAGTAGTGGATAGGAAAGGTAGGGTGTAACCACCCATGACGATTTGGAGCACCCATCTACCTCATGTGATGCTCTGCCACCTGTGGAGGTAATGACTTATCTTTCCTCCAACTGGGTGAAAAAGCAGCACTGAGGGAAAACTAAAGGCGATTTTGCAGGCAGCAGCAGAAAAAGGGTCGGGGCAGGGAATTGGGTTGAGTGATGCACCTGAGGGCATGGACTTTGACAATCAGATCCCCAATCTTTTTCACAAAAGGGTTGGAAGGTATGTTGTTGTGTAGGCAGGTTTTAGCGGGGAAACAGCCGCACAGCCACTACAATGCCAAGCTCTCTTTAAAATGCTGCAAGGCTGAGTCGGTCTTGTCTCCAAAGATATGGGTTCCACTGAATGGCATGTCAATGAATGACGCTTTGACATCACTGGAGAAACTCACTGATCTGGTCCATGCATGTTGCCAGAGCACCACACTGGTACCAATAGCCCTACCGAAATAGTCCGCAGTATTTCCGCCTGCCTACTGGAAGGGGGAAAGATCCTGGCATTTCCCAGGTGCGCATAAGGCTGAGGGCTTTGTTAAAGGGGAGGAGTGGTTCTGAAGTCTGTCCTTGCTGCAGGAGTTCTGTGAGGATGTATTTTGACCTCTACTGCATTGATTAATTTGAAAAAAGAAAAATAAGTGCCAGATCTCTCATCAGGAGGCCACTGCAGCTTGCACCACACACTGCCGCTGCCAATGATAGTAACACCACAACTACTAACCATCACATTCCTACAAGTGTGACAAAGCGGACTATTTCAGGCCCCCCAACAGGTAGAAGAATGGCTTGGGCAGCAGGTAAAAGTCCTTTTTAATGTATCTTGAATTAACAATTAACTGTTGTTGTGGTCATCTCTAAATTAGCCAGACAGCGCCACCTTGTGGCAGACTGTCATAACCGCCACTTTGTGGCAGACTGTCACAAGCGCCAGTGTTGACAATTAAGTGCCGGTTCCGAGCACCGGAAACCACTGGCTAAAATTAAGCACTGCTCCACTGTAGGCAGTTGAGGGTCGAGGACTTCTGCTGCCCTCCTGATCACTGTGAAGGAGGCCGATTCCGCCATGAAGGGGCCAGGTGGAGAGTTGAGGCCAGTTTCAAGGGGCGTGTGAAGGCCACCAGCATTCTGTAGGCCCTAAAATACATTTTTCTTATCAAATAGGTGTGACTAAGTATTTCAGTCGTCGTCATCATCATGCTGTTCCGGGTCAGAAAAACCTTGACGTAACAGCAGCAAGCCTTCGGATTGGAGTTTTGACTGAGCTGGTTGCAACGTCAGCTGAGGTCGCTATGGATTTCCTTCCAAGTCCAATAGAACTATAGTTTTTTCATATAACGTTGTTGCCAATGTAATTACATGATAGATCATCGCAAGTCTCTATGTCATATGAGGAGTCCGAGTATCTGTTGGTCCTGGAGTTGGGGGTCAATGGGGCCAAGAGGTACAGTCTGTGTCTAGGATTAATCCGACCGCGGGAACCCAACTAGTGGTGACCTTGGATCCATGGGCCCTGAAGGCAAACAAGAGGGAATCGGAAGGGTATAAAAAATAAACAACATGGCCTCTTTGAAGGCTTAAATTTGTTGCAGTGTCGCCGACTACCACAGTACGTTGGGCTGAAACTGGACAAAATTAGGGAATGGCTCCATTGAGGGAGAACGGGAGCAAGATAGTAAGGTACCCTACCATCCATGTCACTTCTCGGGCTGACAGCGATGGAAACGGAGTCTCACTTGGACTGCTTACGCTTTTTTTTTTTAGACTTTGACTTACCTGATGAGTTGGAGTGGGATGAAATTTCTGGGGAACGGCCTCAAGAACATCCTCAACTTCAACTGGGCCTTACGCATGCTTCTTGCTCTCAGATGGTATTTGAGTTCATCTGAGCGCAGTTGCACGATTTTGAATTATGTGAGGTGCTCAGACACCAAAGACAGACCTTGTGGGGATCCGTCACCGACATCGGTTTGTGGCAATCCTTGCAGTGTTTGAATCCTGTAGTGTTTGAGGGGGAAGACATTTCCCCTACACTCTCGAAAAGGCTTTGTCGAAAAAGTTTTCTGTCAGTGATAGAATGGAAGGAGCGACCTCCAGATCTGCATTGAAAAGCGCGGAAAGAAAGGAACTGAAGTCAACGCACAGAGGTGGCAGTTACATGTGGCCAGACTAATTTCTAGGGTGAGACAAACCAGATGCGAGCCACGACGCCACCTAAGGGGAACACAACGGAAATTAAGAAATATCTCCTGATCCAGTGCCTGGGGATATTCACAAGGTGAGGAATCTGCAATTATAAAGATCCGCTAGAAACTGCACATTAAAAATGGAAATTCAATAAAAAAAGATGGAGGACAAAAACCAGTTGAAAGGCAGAACCTTTTTTTCAGGGATCCAACTCAAAGATCCCTGAAAAGAGTGGGAAAAAACAAAGGCGGAATAACGGTCACTGTGCTGTTATTGTGGAAATTACAAGGAATGTTTAAAAACAACATACTTCTTCCTCAGTGTCGCAGTGCATGCTTATGGAAACATTTCTCTTTAAAAGGTACTGGCCAGCAGACCTGCATTACATTGTAAACTTATTTTTGATATTCTAACTGCCTTCTGACACATGGTATTAAACAATAACAAATGAAAAGTACATGTATTGACTTCGCCATTGTTTTGCTTTTGAGATTTTTTTCCTCTTTTGTCAGTGTTTTCCAGGATCATGAATGTGAACAGTGATATTTAGTGTGTATAAATAATAATGACGATACTCTCAGAGAGCCAAGTCACTAGCACAGAAACAAACGTATTTGGACAGGATCACACAATTTTGCCAATAGAAGTAAATATTAGCATCCAGTTCTTCTTTTAGCGCAGCCAACACCATAACCACAAAAAATTGGGAAAACACAGTATGAACGTTAGTGGAGAAAGTGGGTTTGTTCATGAATTAATTAAAAGGGGAACCCTGGTTTGGTAGTATTTCTTAAAAGTGAACACATAAATGATTTTCTGGTGTCAGGGAAGAATACAAGCATCACTGAGGTGTGCTGGTAAGCGGAATTATTAAACTGAAGTAATATTAGAATGCGTTGCAGCAGAGCAGCTTGATGCCTAAGTTATGCTTAATAAAGCAATAATATGCTGTATTTCACAGCTGTTTGCAGAAGGTTTTTAGGTGCGAGTTATGCTTTGGCAATTATGTGGAGGAGCTCTGCATTTTCTTTCTCAGACCTTCCTACACCTGTATCTGGAAATGTTACCCACTAAGTTTGCCATATTTCCCCAAGCACCTTGACATGGCATTAACACACTCAGTAACAACTTCATAATCAAACAATAAAATCTACATACTGTTGTATGGTGCTTCCAGCTGCTGTAGTGTTGTTTCATAGGTCAACTGAATCTTTGGATTGTCCAACCACAGCTGCAACTGAATGGAAACAAGATACAGAGATCAAACTTCTGAATGTGCACCCTGACTGGCAAAGCTTTATTATCTGAACTGTAACTCATCGACATAAAATTTAACCATTTTACAAAAACAGGTGTTTGTTTTAATTCTAAGGAATATCAAAATTATGTTGCACATTCATTAATCTTGCACAGAAAAATAAAAATGACAATGGCTCAGTTCTTCTGAATTATATAAGAATTTAAATGACGCTGCTTGGGAACCTAAAAAGATTAAATACTTGGATATGGTAAAATGTCTTTGTACATACGAAAAAAGGTGTAAAACAACAGCAAGGGAAAGCAAATCATTTTAAATGCATTGTGTGTTTGGGCCTTTAGAAACACGAATGAATGCAATGCAAATCTCATAACAGGCTTCGAATACTATTTTGAGATGCAATACGTTTAATAGGAGTTTATAAATTAAAACAATGTTGAAGTATGTTTATACGAGCCACCATAGACAACGCAACGTTACCTTTACCAGTTCATTTTTCTGTGGGTCTATGGAGAAAAGTCCACGGGAGCAGAAAAGGGATACAAAGGATGTAGGAATGGTGTCCTGCGAGTCACCTTATCTTACATCATCTTACTTTATAGAGATTGGAAAAATGTGTGTGCTTCTATTAGTATGACCTTGCAGCCTGAATTCAGTACCTTCACAGGTTGGTCTATGAAAAACTGTAGTTTGCAGTTCTAACATTTGATGCAAACCTCTCTCAAATTCAGCTTTATTCGATTGTAAGATATTGCAATCATAAAAGCAATTCGTACACATTATAATCATATTAAAAGACTTAAAATTGAATATCGATTTTTCAAATTAATTCATTAAAAAAAAAAAAAAATTTTGGGCAGCAGCTATGATCATTATATCGCGCTTAATAACATCAATTAAAAATTAATAACGTTTCATTAATTCTAAAAACAATATTCTTAAAAAACAATTCCTCATGATATTATGCTCTTCCTATAGCTGACCACTTTTTTAAAAACATCGCAATTTTCCAAATCATATTAGCATTGTCCATAGTTTGTAATGCGATGTAAGCTGGACGACATTTTCTTATCCCCATAGTTCTCAACATTGGCAGAATCCAGACTTTCCTAATGAAAGTATAAAATCCACAAAAGAAAATAACATGGATAGTGGACTGACTTGAGCAATTATCACAGGGACAGGGTATCATAGTTCGGCTCCAGTCATTCATATCGGGAAAACTAATAAGTCTGTGTACCATTCCAAGCCTGAATCTTGTTAGTAGGAATCTGTCGTATCCTTCTGATACTATCGCCAAATATGGCTGAATTTTAAAAACACTTAAAATCATTTGATTTTCCAGTACCGTGGGCTTTAATATTTCAGTCGTCAACCGTGACATTTCCAACATCACAAGACCCTCTTTTTTTAAGTCTTTCCTACGTACCGCTTGCATAGAATCAGGATCAGTGAAATACTCCAAATGTCCCAGATTCTGCAGGAATTTTCGTACATAACTGACCCAGGGTATCCTTAAGACTTTTTCCATTTTTTAAATATCCTTTAAAATATCCCTGTTTAGCTTGGTTTCTTCTTTTGTCCATACTCGGTGCCATAAAAGAACCGGCTCCAGTTTAATGAGATCAGACAAATAAGTTAAGCCCAGTTCAGCGTGGCACACATAGGAAGAGGTTGATCTAGGTACTGACAATATACATCTTAGAAAATTATTTTCCACAAACTGTAATGACTGGGTATTTGCAATACCCCACACCCCTGAGCCATAGGTTACAGTTGAGATACTTTTTGCCTGGTAGATCTGTAAAAGCTCTACCGGGGGTCTTCTCCCTAACTTTTTTGAAAATTGGGCAATAATTGTAATAGGTTAACAGAAAGGTAAACCAGGGCTCTACAGCCTGTTTTGTTGGATAAAAACGTAAATGAATGAAATGATCCAGTTATTACTGTGGTTTTGAAATCAAGGTACAGAATGGATTTTCATTCCTGGTGACAGTTTTAGTACTTACTGTGCGGTTTCTTATGAAAAGAAAAACCTTCTGTGTTGGTTGTGGTCCACTGATGATATCGGGGAAGCAGGCTGCTTCTTGTGATGTCATTCGATCATGGGGAAGTCGACTCTGGAATGCTGCTCCCTCTACACCTGACAGACAGAAGGAACATGCATGGACACTGTGCTAAATAACTTTGTATTTACATCTCGCACAATAGCAATCTACACTTTTTGCATGCAGGAAATTTAAAAATTACATTCCCACAATCACAATTTAAAAACTTGTGAGAGCTAGGGAGTTGCAGGTGGTAGAGAAACGAGTAAAGTAGGTAGGCCTAAGAAATCCATCATTAAATTCCGTAACTCTGCTGATATCATTCTGCTACGCATAAATGGATTCACACTATCCATAATTGATATTCAAGTAGCGGGTGCTTGTGGGCATCGGAGAAGTGCTCAAAATTAGCATAACCTACATATTTACCAAAATAGGTACATTAAAAAAAACTTTAATTCCACTCAAAACTAATTAAGTGAATCATTTATGCATTAATTTCTTTAGACAGCTACTCACCCATCAACACATTGTATTGTAATTGCATTTATATAGCGCTTACTAGCCCTGACGAGGCGTCTAAGCGCTTTTTCGGCGAGTAGCACGCTACTCCGGAACCCATAAAGGATTAGTGGTGAATTAGTATAGTGAAATATGAAAGTAATTTGAGAGGTGGATATGTTAGACTGTTATTTGGATTGAGACGGTTAGTGGAGGGATAGAAGAGAGAGGGGAAAAAGGTTTGCATTTATATAGCGCTTGCTCCATACACCTGATGGGGGTTGAAGCGCTTTTGAGGCGAGTAGCACGCTATTCCGGAACACAAAGGATTAGTGGTGAATTAGTATAGTAAAATATGAAATTAATTTGAGTGGTAGACATGTTAGTCTGTTATTTGGATTGAGAAGGATAGTGGAGGGAAAAAAAGTTTACATTTATATAGCGCTTGCTACCCATGATGGGGTGCTGAAGCGCTTTTTCGGCGAGTAACATTACTCCAGAACCCATAAAGGATTAGTGGTGAATTAGTATAGTGAAATATGAAATTAATTTGAGTGGTGGAAATGTTAGTCTGTTATTTGGATTTAAAAGGATAGTGGAGGGATAGAAGAGGGAGGATTTCGTTATTGTTTTTTTTTGGAGCTCATAGCAGTAGGAGGAGGCTTGGGATGAGTAAAAGGGTCAGAGTGAAGGGTTTAGAAAGGCTTGTTTGGGAGATCTGAATAGTAAAGAGGTACGAGTTGGTGCAAGGAGGGGTAGAGTAGGGAAGAGTCTAGAAAGGGTTATTTTGGGGATAATTGTGGTAGTATGGAGGTTGAGATGAATGAGAGAGTGGAGGTAGAGGATATTCTGATAGGAGGTATAGGATAAGAAATAAGGTAGTGCATTGGATATGCTGAATTAGAAGAAGAGTAATAAATATATAGATACATAAGTACATGAACGGTATATATATATGCATAAGGAAGGTAGTTTATGTAGATTAAAGACGCATTTAATAAACTCCGGCTTTCAAGTGTTGTTGTACTTTAAATTATTTGTTTTGTAATTCAATAGTGAAGCAATTGTAGATAGTTATGATAAAAGATTTACTTATTTATGCAGTCACTTATAAAACATAGAATAATGTAACTATCAGTAATATGTACATTTGTTAAGCAGAACGAATAGCTCTATTTTTAAAAACAATCATACACGTTTATGCAAAGCAGCACACATATATAGGTACATATATATAGTGCAAATAAATGCTTATATACAGAAGTATATGCTGTATTTTTCTGTTTGCGTACGGTGGTTAGGTGGGAGAAGAGCCAATTCTTGAGTAGTTTTCTTAAGATAAGGTGGTTATCCGTGGATCTTATGTTGGGGGGTAAAGAGTGCCATAGTTTGGCTGCTTGAACAGAGAAGGATGTGCCACCCATGGTTTTTTTCTTGTACATTGGGATTTTGAGGCAAGGTGCCACTCTAGAGGGGAGGTTCCTTTGTTGAATGCGTTTGGTGATTTTACTCCTGATGAAGAGTGGTCCCGTTCGATGTATTGCTGTGTGGGTGATACAAAGCATCTTGAACGGGGATCTTCTGGCCACCGGTAATTAGGGCCCTTAAGGCAGGAAAGATGTGGCCTTGTGGTTTTACATGTAGGAGTAGCCTGGCAGCAGAGTTCTGAATTTGTAGTAGTTTTCCATAGTGGATAAAGATGATCCGTAGTATATTTTTAATGCACAACCCAAACTATTCCCAGAACTGTATATGCCACTCCACGACAATTCACTCCACTCGAAGACACTACTCCACTCTATGTCACTCCACACCTACTCCACGACACTCCACAACACTACACCCCATAACAATCTACTTCACTATACTCCACTCCCTCAACGCCATGTCAGTTTACTCCACTGTACGCCACGCCGCTCCATGACACTCTACTCCAATCTCCGCCTCTCAACACTATGACACAATAGACTATAGCTCCGCAAAACCGGGCAATACTCGAGGCGAAGATGAAGTCCGCTTAGACTTCTTTTTCTTGTGCCTCTTCCTCGAGTGTCCCAAAGACCTCGAGTAGGAGGAAGAGGGTTTAAACAAACCACTTTACCTCGGCACTCTTCAAATATTTCACAGTTGTCATATAATATGACACAATTATAATTCAGCAAATAGTGTAATTGCTCACAGGAAACCAATCCATACCATTAATCCGCTGCACAAAAATCTTTTAATATAAAAAATGATAGTTCATACAAATTTACACAACCAATAACCAGGGTGTACTTCAACACACAAACATATATTTGTTAGCAAAAATTCTATTATCATTTAATGAATCCACGGAGGTCAAGATCATATGGCCTCTCTGTTAGGAATGATGGAAAACAGCCGATAAAAAACGGTTTATAAAAAGAACATGAATTGCGTCAAGGCAGCACAGGTAGACTTAGTGTGTGTCTGTCACCACCATCTGTCGTTGACCATCCAATCACTTTTTAAACCCTGTCATTTTGAGGCTCATATCTGGACACTGTAAAGGGCTTTGAAGGAAAATACAAGAACTTCAGATCTGCATCGAAAGGGGCTGAAACAAAAGAACTGAAGTCAGTGCTCAGAGGTAGTGTATATACAGAGGCCCTGATTTCATATCCGGAGTGGATGGATCTGACGCATAGCCGCACAACGCCACCTGTTAACCTACGAGGAAATTGCTTTAAAGTTTCCGAATACAGTCTGGCGCCCACAGAAATTCACAAGGTGAGGAATATGCAGTCAGAACTCTCTATAAGAAAGCCTGAGTTCCACTACTGCAGGGGAAAGGTATCCTAAAGTCATGGCGAAACTCATCCAGTAAGTACAACAGCATACGGTTCTCCTTAACAAACAAGAAGTAGTTTCTTTCTAAGTAGCACAGCAATGTCATGGAGCCAAACTATGCAACGATGGAGTTGCCAGGAGCCTGCAGCCACTTAGTTTCTGAGCACTGAGCAACACTGCATGCTTCAAAGCACTCGTTTAATAAGTAAAGGGGCAAAGGTTCAGCAAAGAGTACAATAGCACAGGTAAAAGAGCTATCTCCCAACAGAAGTAGAGGAGCAAGTAAGAATGAACATATTTATTTGATATAAATAGAAAACTTGCATTTGTTATTAAATAGCAATTGTGAGAAAATGGGTTAGTAGCTGGGGGAGTGGAAGCCTTAACCAAGCAGCAACCGCAATCCTTGTCAGGGTGAGAGACAAGCAAAGACCCAAATCAACATGTGCTCAACCTTCTCGTTGCTTGGCACAGAGCAGTCAAGCTTAACTTAGAGGCAAGGTTTAAAGTATTTATGCAGCACTACAAACAATAAAAGTGAAAATACAACATAAGAAAAATCATACACCAATTTAGACAAATAGAGCAAGATTTAATACATAAATCACGATCAAAACAAAAATCCAATCAGTAGAACCAGAGATATGCAGGTGCAAAGATTTCAGTAAAATAGAGCCAAAATGCACAGAGCACCAACAATTGGGATCTGGTTGGACGGGACCAGGACAAAGTCATAAGTTCAGACCAACCGCGATGGAGCACGGGCCGGCTAAGGTGACCCAGTTAGGTTCGTTGAACAACAGTACCCCAGATCCTGGTTGCAGAGCATTGCGAGGTCCTGCTTTGAGGATGTGTCACGCAGCCGAGGCGATGCGTTGGTTCAGAGAAGCTGCAATGTGAGAAAATGCGTCGTCGTCGAGGCTGCTGGTGACAAGAGATTTGCGATGCTAGTGCGTGCAGCAGGAAGGTGTTAAGCAGCTGCGGTTCCGGAGTGGGCTGCAAGGTCGATGCAGAGTCCTTGCGCGGAGAGAGTCCTTGGGGTTGCATTTCCAAGGGTCCCCTATTAGTGTGGCACCACTTAGCAGGGTAAGACTCACAGGTGGCAGAGTTCAAGTGCTAGGTTCAAGGTTGCTGGAGGCTTCTGTCCCCAAGGCTCTAGTCTGGAGGCCAGCCAACTAGCCCTTTGAGTCACTCTGGGGTCCTGGGTTCAACAGATGACAGTCCAGTCCTTCGCACCCAGGCAAGAGGGCAGCATTTCCTTTAGAGCAGAAGTCCAGGAGAGAGGCAGTCCTTTCCACAGTATAGCAGTCCTTCCTGGCAGAGTATTCCACTGGTCTCAACTAGACTCGAGCTCAGAACAGAGCTGTGAGGAACTCTAGAGGGGTGTAGTTTAGGTGAGGATCTGCATTTGCATAAGCCACCTTTAGGGTTCTGTCTAGCAGAATTTATCTAAAATCCCAGCTTTTGTTAACTGTTGGAGAAGGGTGGAGTGGGAAACATATAAAAGGCCGACAGTGGATCTGATAAAATCAGGGGCGCCACTCCACCTGTAGTGTAGCTCCTATTTCCCTAATAGGCTCTGCGCATTGGAATAATATACCCTATAGGCTTGACATAGGACTGAGGTCGGTATGTCCCTATCGAGTATATTAAACTTAAATTACTTGTGCCAGCTAGCTCAGAGGCCACTAGAAACTCCTTGACAAACAAGAAGGGAGTAGTTTCTGGCAGCCGCAAAACATGACCACTTTGTTTCCCTTTAGAATCAGAACGTGTCCCAGAGTCGTGGAAACAATAGATAACCGTTTCACTCAGCTCACTCGTGCATACTTAGTTTTCCTCAAAGTTACACAGAAAGAATAGACGGGTGTTTCAATAAAAGGTTTATTGAACAGTCTTGTTTCTTGTGTAAGTAATGTGTGCAGTTACGATCACAAGACAATATGCAAGATAAATAATGTACAGCGTAAGCAGTAGAAATAAATAATACTGCGCTAGCATGATCTTTAGCAGATATTCATTTACATAAATAACACAGACTAAAAATGCGAGTACTCATACGATGCGTTTCTAAGCTAGTTCTACCCCAATGTACCTAACCTAGGTGTAGGGAGAGGTATGAAGTAGGTGGAGTATTCCTTACTATGGTATACTAAGAGTAGGTTACGCCTAGTATGCCTAGTAGGCCAAGAGTCCTTCTAGGTTCTAGTCAGCACCATACCTTAAGAATGAGAGGTGTAGGAATCTCTTGCCAGACTCGAACTCCAACACTCCGCGAGGGAAGTCAGATCACTGGAAGCTGGACTCTCTGCATGCAGGGATGACAGCGTCTTCTCAGTGCGTCAGGCCGGGAAACGGGCTCCTCTGAAGTCGAGGTCTCCTCTAGTTTACAAGGGCTAGGGAAGGTATATTTATACCTGAGAGGTACCTCAGAATGTTAGCATTGACGTGAATCGGACAACGGAAGACGTCATGAATGAACCCCTAAGGTATAACGGTTCATGCATAATAGAGGAGTCCTTGAAGAAATCAATAGTCCTGTGCTAGGAAACTCCCGAAGCCTAAGGGTCTGTTCTTCAAGAACTCGTTGTGACGTTAGGGTGGACGGATGTCGGAGACCATGCCTGTATTTGGAGTGCACGGTTTAATGCCTAAATAAGGACTGGGATTTTATGCCTATATAAGGGCAGGGCGAATTGTGCCTATATAAGGACATGATACAGGAAAACCTATATACGGACATCCTAAGAGGAATACAACACACCTTCATCTCTGATGTGTCTGATGTCTTTGGTCAGAACAGTTCCCGTGCTCAGGCCTTTTTGGAAGCGAGACTGTGCTTTATGCATTAGGTGGTTGGATTCAACAAAATGTGTAAATTGCTTATTGACTAAAGTCTCAGTTAACTTGACATAGAGAGGTAAGAAAGAGAGCTAGGACAGTAAGTAGGGTTTGTGTTAGGGTCAAGGGAGGGCTTCTTTAGCAAGGGGGTAACCATAATTAATTTCCACTTCCTAGGGACCACTCCTGAGCTCAGTGATTTCCACTTTCTAGGGACCACTACGGAGCTCAGCAAGGAGTTGCAAAGAATTGTTACAGGTGGGATTATAATCTCGGAGACAGTCTTCCATTGTTAAATGGGACAGATATCCAGTGGGGAAGCTCATAGATGTGAAGATGTTTGGGGCTCTTCTGTGGACAGTGGAGTTAAAAAAGACCAGATTCCTCCGAGAGATGGTTGTCCAATATTTGGTGGATTGTCAGCATTTTGAGGATTTGTTTTTCAGAGGGTTTAAAAATTTTATCATGAAAAATTAGATAGTCTATCCCATAACTCTTTGCAAGGGTTGGTCGTGTTGGTCCTCTGCCAGTGGGCATGCCATGCTTTTTACAACTTAAAAATTTCCATTGAAGGGTTTTTGAAGTTAGGAATCCTTTTCTGGCCAATCTCTGCTTTGGCAATCTTGATTTCTCTCTAATACGCTTGGAGTATAATTTTATTTAAAGATTTATCAGTTGCCAAATATGTTTTCCTCCATTTTCTTTAGAGCATTTTGGAGTTGTATTTTATAGTTATCAGTTTTGGCTTGAACCATCATGGCACACGACAATGATTTTTATCTTTTGAAGGTAATTGTAGTATACTGGAACCACGTATCTATCAGCTTGAAATTTAAGACTGGATCATCCCTATTTAAACAAGGTCATTATCTATCTAAAATGGCAGCCAATTCTTTGCATTTCAGCGTGCTCCTACAGGCGAGTACACTTTTTCTGAGAATTAACTGCCACTACCAACTACAATACTGAAAAAGAGAGCATGATCAGTCCATGTTAAATAAGTGGATTTATGAAAAATTATAAAAAGGTAAGACCATAGTATTATATCCAACAAATTACTAGACTGGTGGGTGGGGCCACTGGAGAGCATCAGTAACTATCTGAGACTGCAAATGAAATTTATTGTGCTAAGTCGAGCGTAAGCCAGGTCATCGAGTTAAAACAGGAGATGAAGGCTTAGGTCCCTTATCAGATCATGAATTTTATAACAATGCTTGACCAACAATCAAGTATTTATGACAGCACACTGGAATTTAAATGGAACATCAAACACAGAAAGTGTGGGGGGGTAGATTTGGAGTTTGTCTAGTAAAGTTTTGCTTCGCAGCCTGGTGTAGCTTGAGGAAGAGATATTAAAAGAAAGTATTTGTACGGTCAGAGTGAGGAATCAAGCAAGGAGGAGCATACCTGTAGGAAAGTAAAAGTTCTCTGCTCGTCTGTAGTAAAAAACGAGCAGGGTCCCTGGTTCGTGGACCGATTCGGGCACGGACGGGCACCGACAGGCTTGCCTTTGGTGCTCCTTTGGCACAGCAGATGCGTTTCTATTTCAGTTAGCGGTTATGAAGCTCTGACCGCAAACAGGACTGGCAAGAGTCTGCTACACTTAAGATGGCATCCTCGTTAATGGATAACCACACCGAGTCTCTGGAAATGAAACCGGACTGGCCTTGAGGAGACTAAAGTGCAAGGTGCAGGATTGCTATTAATATAAAAATTGGTGTCCAAACCCACAGTGCAACTAACAAAAGATTATCACCCAGCCACAGCTTCCTTACAGTAGGACTCTGTAGACAAATCAAAAACACTGTTTAACAATGTGAACACCGGTCAAGGTCTAACCTTATTCTAGCAATGAATCACAAGCAGGAGAATCATAGGGGCTCAAACTGACATTTACAACAAGATGTTATGGGCAGGAGGACGCTACAGCCATGTTTTTATTTCCGTTACCGGTCATTATAATGGACCACAAACGGGATTGTCGCAAGTTTGCTACACCTAAGATGGCGCCTTCGTAACCTGCGACTCCAGGCAAGGCTTGGGAAAAGAAAAGAAACCTGATTGACCTTGAAGGGAGTAAAAATTAAAAATACTATTAAAAATGTAAAAAGAGGTGTCCAAACCCACGGCACAATTTGCAATTAGACCAAACTCGGAGACTACTACACCCACACAACCTGATAAGCCACAAAAGCACCGAAGCCCCCATATTGTTTTCCCAGGAGGGAGGAAAGGCAGAACATCTTTTTAAGGGGGTGGGGTTATCACAAGCTTAAATGAAGACAAAACCAATTCTGCAAGAATGGAGTCAGAAAGAAGAAGCGTTATCAAGTTTCCGGCCAAATCACTCAATCATAATCATGAACCTGTTCCCTTGGTGGGGGGAGGGTTACTGGATATGATTCCAATACCCAGGATGGAATGTGAAGCAAAGCAGAGTATAGAGAGATGTACATGCAAAAGAGATAGTAAAAGACACTGCAACTGTCACAGGCGTCTGGGGAGGAGGGCTGGTGCATGTGAATCTACAGCATACATGCCACAAACAGATGCATACAGGGCAACATATGCCGGTCGACGCTTGTGTGGCTGTAGTTACACATGCTGTGCATAGACTGTAAAGCAGTCCTCCCAAAGAGGTGGCTAGCCTGTGGGTGTTGCAATATATTGAAAAAGTGTACAGAGTATTGCCTGGTCAACATCGGCCATTACATCCACACACAAATGTTTTGTAAAAGTGTGTGGTGTGGACCAGGTAGCTGCTTTGCCTATGTCAGCTATTGGAATGTACCACAGAAGATCCTTTTTTCCAAGTAGAGTGGGCTCTTGGAGGAATGGGAAGAGTTCACTTAGCTTTAGCATAACATGTCTGGATGCATTTCACGATCCATCTTGCAATGCCGGATTTAGACACAGCATTCCCTTTATGCGTCTGTGTTTTCCTAAATAGTTTAGTTCTATCAATGTAGTACATGAGGGCTCTTTTCACATCCAAAGTATGGAGAGCCCGTTCCGCAACCGAGTCAGGTCGTGGGGTAAAAAACAGGGAGTTCAATGGATTGATTAAAGTGGAACTGGGAGACCATCTTAGGGAGTAATTTAAGGTTGGTGTGAAAGACAAATCCATTCTCATGAACTTGGAAGAAAGGTTCTTCTAAGGTTAATGCCTGTAGCTCACTGGCACGCCTGTGTGAAGCAAACAAGAATGCCACTTTCCAAGTAAGGAGCTAAAGGGGGAAGGAGTGAAGGGGCTCAAACGGAGGACCCTTGAGTCTTGTCAGTTCAATGTTGAGATGCTGGGGCTGGTTGGACCCGAAAAGGAATGACCCTTTTGAGTCCCTCCATAAAAGCTTTAATGACTGGAATTCTGAAGAGACGTGTTGCGTAGGCGAGCACAGCAGCTAGGTGTAGCCATATGGATGTGGACTGCACTGTGACCTTAAAGGGATCAATATGTTTTGAGTGGCAATAGTAGAAAAACCTCTTCCACTTGGCTGCACAGCACACCTGGGTAGTAGGTCTGCGTGCTTCTCTGAGAATGCTCATGCATTCAGGTGAAAGATTAAGGTACCCAAATTCCACGACCTCATGAGCCATTTTGTAAGGTTGTGAGACCTGGGGTCTGGGTGCCCGATTTCTCCATGGCTCTGTGTGAGAAGGTCTGGCCTGCTGGAGAGCCTCTCGTGCGGAACCAGAGAGAGTTCAAGCAGAGTCGTGCACCAAGGGTGGTGGGCCTATGTGGAAGCGACCAGGATGAGGGTGAGATGTCTGCTGGAGCCTCCAAACCACAAATGGAAGTAGTGGGAGAGGCGGAAGACCGTAGGCAAATATCCCTGACTAACTCATCCATAGTGCATTGCTTTTGGATTGTGGATGTGGGAACCTGGAGGCAAAGTTTGGCATTTGGCGTTCTCTGCTGTGGCGAAAAGGTCTATTTCTGTGAAACCTCAGTGCCGGAAGTACTAGCGGAGGACTTGTGGGTGGAGTTCCTACTCATGGACTTGTTGCTGTATCCTGCTGAGGGTTTCTCAAGGCAATACATGGCTGTTATGTTGGCTGTTTGGACAAGAACAACCTTGCCCGTCAGGTGAGGTAGGAAAGCCTTTAACACTAGGTGACCGGCTAGAAGTTCCAGGTAGTTGATGTGGAGGCCCTGCTGTTTCGGTTCCCACTGGCCCTGGACAGTCAGATCCTGTAAGTCTGCACCCCACCCCATAAGGGAAGGTCTGTTGTAATGGTCCTCTGTGGAACTGGGTCGAGAAAAAGCTGCCCCTGCAACAGGTTGTTGGCGTTCCACCACTGCAGAGAGAGACAATTGTGGCGGACGATCAACACTAGATCGTCCCAATGACCCTCCGCTTCAGACCACTGTTGCGCTAGACATTCCTGCAACAGACGCATGTACAGTCTGGCATGGGGTACTATAGCAATGCACAAGGCCATCATGCCAAGGAGGCGCAGGACTGTCCTCACCGAGACCGGACAGTCTGGTTGGAAAAGAGGGATTAGTGCTTGAAAGGACTATATTCTGGCTGGGTTCGGATGGGCCATGCCAACCTTGGAGTGGAGAATTGCCTCTAGGTAGGATGGGATCTGGAGCTGTTGTAGGTGGGATTTGGTGGCATTTTTAGTCAACTCTATAGGTCTTGTAGTAGGTTTATGGTAATCTGAGTGTGTTGGAGGCATTGCTGTCGGGTGGTACTTTTAATCAGCCAGTCGTCCAGGTAGGGGTAAGACATGAATGCCCTGTCTGAAGCAAATGAGCAGTCACCACCCGAGACACTTGTCAACATTTGGGGTGCATAGGTGACTCCGAAAAGGGGCACCTTGAACAGGTAATCCTTTTGGTGGCTCACAAATAGGGGAAATCGGCGATGCGCCGGGTGTATTGTTATGTGGAAATGGGCATCGTTGAGGTCAAGAGTGGTCATGAAGTCCTCTTGTTGGAGAAGCTGAATTACATCCTGAAGAGTAACCATATGAAAGTGCTCTGAGAGGACAAATTCGTTGAGGGGCCTGAGTTCCGGAATGGGCCTGAGGGAACAGTTCTTTTTGGGAATTAGAAGCACCAAGAGTATACTCCTGTGCCTTGGTTATGATAGGGGACGGGTTCTATGGCCCCTTTGAGAAGTAGTGCTTGGACCTCTTCCCCGAGTAATCTTTGGTGCTCTGGGAAGAGTTTGTGTTTGCCAATGGAATGGTAGGAGGCGTGGAAAGGAGCTCCTGGCAATAACCATGTTGGATAATGTCCAGCACCCACTGGTGATGTTCTGCCAAGTAGGAAAGAACCGTTGAAGAAACACCTGACAGGTGTTGTGTAATAGGGGAAGTTAGGGGGGGGGGGGGGGGGGAAAGAGGTCAGGATTTGGTGGTGGCGGCAGCTCCTTTTGGGGAGCCAACTTTACGGAGTTTATATAGCGCGAACTTGACCCGAAGGCAGCGGGTATCAGAGCGCTTTACATAGCACCAGTTGCATTACATGAGGACACATTAATTTTTGTTAGGGACGGGGAGATTAAGTGATTTGCCTAGAATCACAGGATGTTCAGCGTCATTGCCGAGACTCGAATCCAGTTCCCCAGATTCGAGGTCGACCGCCCTAGCCGTTAGGTCAACTCCTCTCTTGTTGGATCCCCTGAATTGAATTGTTGCCCTAGCAGCCTCTGGTAGAGGGCTGGTGGGCCTGTGGACGTAGGTAGGATGTGGAGGCATTAGGGGAGGTAGCCTTTGAGCCTCCACGGTAGGGTGTACGACAAAAGAAGCTACGAGGTGCCGATGTTTGTGGTGCACCCATAGCCTTTGCCGTCTACGTATCTTTTTTAAAATGTTCCAATGTTTGGCCTGCCTGTGGATCGAATAGATGCGGACCATCAAACGGCATGTCAAACAGGTTATGCTGCACCTCCAGCTTGAGGCTGGAAATACAGAGCCAGGAGTGCCTGTGGAGGAGGAGATTGGAGTTCACGCCTCTGGCGGCCGTGTCCGCAGCATCTAATGCACAGCGGATAGAGGTGTTAGAGATCTGTTTCCCCTCAGCGACAATCTCATAACCTCTTTTCCTGTGCTCCTTTGGTAGATGCTAGAGGAGCTCCTACATCGATGGAATTAGCAATGTGCCAATGATTGGCTGACTGCGCAGTTACCATCTTCACAGCAGTGTCTATACGCTTACCCTCCTTGTGTGTGGAAGGGCTTTACCAGTAGAGTTGGCCCTCTTACAGGTTGCAGTGACAACCAGTGAGTCTGGTCAGAGCTGCCCACGAAAGTAAATGGGGTCAGTAGGGGAGGCCTTGTACTTTTTGTCCACCCTAATAGTATGACCCTAGCACGGATGGGGTCTTGAAATAGGTCAGTTGTATGTTGGAGTGTGCCTTTGGGCATAGGAAGGTATTGGTTGGAACAGTGAATGGAGGAGGTTTCAAAGAGGAAATCCTCTTTCAGAGGTTCTGTGTGAAGATCCACCTTATGGAAGGAGGCACCCCTACCAATAAGTTTGTGATAGGATGTGGAATCGTCAAGGTGGGAGGGACGGGCAGGGTATAGTCGGGGTCTGTGTGCCCGGTGGGTCTGCGTCCTAGGAGTCCCATGGGTCGCCCAACAGTGTCAGAATTGTCCTCCCCTCCATGAACACCTGTGTCAGAATGAGGTAACCCCGGAGGGTAATGTGAAGGGGATCCACTGGAAAAAGAGGGCAGGGAAGGTGAAGGTTGGGGCGATGTATATGTGATGGGTAAGGGGCAAGTAGCCTTGCCTACCTTCTTGCGCTGGTTCAGTAGGGCTGGAATGTCCAAGGCCTCCTCGAAGGACAGCTGGTGCTTGGAAGGTTGAGCAGCTGCAGAACCCGAAGGGCGAGTATGGATCCGGCCCGTGTGGGGATTAATGACAAAGTTCCTTTGCCAAGCATCGATCTCCTCATGAAGTTTGCGGAGAACCCGTTCCACAGTGCTGGAGCAGAGGTCGGGCTTGCTGGTCAATGCTGAGAGTTTCGGCTCAGAAGGTAGCTTAGGTTTCGGTGCCGATGATCGGGTGGCGCTTAGGTGGAAGCGGTCAGTGCAGAAAGTCGAGCCGGTGGGGTCGACGCCGAGGTAACCGGTCTCACTGATTTCTTAGGTGCTGAAGAGGATTCTCTGTGCCGACCATGGCCCGGAGGCAGTGGTGGCCCAGTGGCTTGTTTCTTGCGTTCCAGAGTTGATGGATGCCCCTTGGCAGAAGGATGCCCTGTTTTAGAGCGGAGGCAAGGGGGAGGGGTACCGTACTCACTGCCTGCTGAGCTGGTGGCACGTCCTCAATCTCTAAATTGAAGCGGAGCTGTCCTCAGGGGAGGGGGGGGGGGGAGGGAGACTTCGTCTGCAGCCGAGGGCTGTGGATGGTGCTCCCACTCGATGTCTTGTAGGCTAAAAAGGCCTGGGGTGTGATCTCCACTCCTATGCGACATCCCGAGACACCGAGCCTGGCGGTCTCTAAGGGTTTTGTTGGAGTAGAAAGAGCTAAACACATCACAATCAGACTTGTTGTGCTCAGGCGAAAGACACAAATTGCAGACCTGATTGTAGGAAACTAGGTTTTTATTGCCCCCACTTTTTGCCTGGTATTTGATGCAACTTTGACTGAAGTGCACTGGGTTACTGCTAACCTGGTCCCCAGTGTCAGTGTCCATTCCCCCAAAATAAGACCCCTGATCACTTGATCCCTAAGTGACCAGGCATTTAGCATATCCAAGTCCCTAGTAACTGGTACTTCTGGTACCTAGGACATAGGCACTAAAGAGTCCCTAAGAGCTGCAGCATATCTTGTGCCACCCTAGGGGGACCAGCATTAAACTCATATAGACTGCCACTGAAAGCTGCGAGACAAGGTGCTAACCCCCAGGGGTGAGGGCCTTTAAACTTAGGTCAGAAACAAATCCTGCTCAGGCAGAGGGTGTTTACACCCTCTCCCGCAGGATGACCTGCAAATTAGCATTCCAAGCCAGGGAGCTTCAAAGAGCCCATTGCCTTTGGTAAGCGAATCTTGCTTCCCTCACAGGAGAGGATGCTGATCCCCCCACCCTGAGCCATCAGGCGCCAAGACAGGCGGAAAAATTAGCTATGCAGGAGGCGTGTTGCACTGCCAGGCTCACGCCTCTAGGGTGACCAAGCCTGAAGTGAACATCAACTTTAGGATTCCACCATCTTTTGTGTGGTGGAATTAGGAATTCTGGGACAGGGTGATGCCCACTCCCCAAAGGAAGTGGTCTTCTAGGGAGTGTAGTGACCTCAGGGGTAAGTAGCCCATTGGATACTACCCATCCCTCCCCTTAACACTCCTAAATTAAGAATTTAGGAGAACCCCTTATACCAGGACTTCAAATTTCTACAGACCAAAAGAAGAAGTGGACAAAGATGACTGCGGACCCAAAAACCAAGGAACACGACTGACTTGATGCCAACCCTGCCAGCCTGCCTGCTGCACCCGAACCTCGTAGAGCAACTTACTCGTCATGCCTCTGTGCAGACCTCAAGAAACCGGAGGGCTGTCAGTGCTTTGCCAATTACCAAAGGAACTCCCTTGAAGTAGAAGAGCTACTCCCCTGCCGCCACAAGACCCAGTACACCGACCTGCCAGCTATGGATTCTACTGACGCAGCAGCCGCTCAGGAAGAGGTAGCAGTGCTCCTGTAGGTCAGATCCGTCCTCCCTCCAAATGTGGGGATGCCAGGACCGACGGGAGCTGCACAACACCAACACCTGGGGTACAGGACCTCTTACAGCACCCAAGTCTGGTTGTGTACAGTCCGGACACCAATGCAGAGAAAGACCGACCTGCACATTGAGGGACTTCAGGGACAGTGAGACTCACATTGAGAGTGGACAAGCTGACCTGTTTGCACCTCTGCAGGAGAAACAAACACCAAGAGTGAGTCTGCGACTGCCGCCACCCAACGCCTCAAAGTACCTATGCACCCACGCTTCAGAACCAGAGTCCAAGGGAGGTAACTGTGCCAACGGGGTCCCCAGTGCACCAGAAGCTAAACCCACCCTTGGGTTTGCCAAGACTGGACTTCCAGCCGCCACCTGCAGCCTCTTTCTGCAGGCCCCCTCCAGCTGCGAGAGACTCTGGCTCTGGATCCGACACCAAAAGACACCACTGCACCCGAGCCCCACAGCCCGAGGAGAAGGGGAACAAGACTGTCCCTATGTGCCCACAGATCTCAAGGGTTGAGCCCCCCTGTGAGTTCCCCCAGACTAGTCCCCCAGTCCCAGTTTGCAGCCTCTTTTCAAACGGACCATTTACCCATTGAAGTGAATAGGACACCCTACGCCGTGACACGCCTCTGCACTCAGACGCGTCCCGAGGTGACCTATAGGTGTGGCCTTGGACCTTGCCCCATACTCACCTTAAGTCCAGAAGAACAGTCCCATAAGTTGCTGACAAGTACGAATGCAGTACATGTTTCCCCCCCCCATGGATAACATTACTGCTCCAGAAATTGTACTGTGAACTTTTGAAACCTGTAAAAATTAATATCTCGAAAAGAACTTACCGGATTCCGTTGATTTTGGTATCTAAATTCATATAAAAGTACATTTTATTTTTATAAATTGGTGTTGGATTTCTTTATTGAGTGCGTCTCACTTAGTGCCTGTGTGTGTGTAATAAATGCTTAGCACTACCCTCTGATATGCCCAACTGCTCGTCCACACTACCACAAAAGAGAGCATTTGGGGTGTCATTTGTGCCTATGTAATTCCTTTGGGGTTTGTCTGGACTCTTTACACGGTGTACCTTTTTTAGTCCACTTTATATAGAGCCAGCTTCCTACACTGATGGAGATCGGTGTGAGGATACCTTGCGTGGCAGCGAAGACAATAGCGGAATGGCGTCCGTTCCATCACAATCAAGGCATAGTGGAGACCGAGAGACAGAGTAGGCCCCAAAGAGCAAGGCCATGGAGGGGACATGTTCGACATAAACCCCGCTCGAGGGAAGTCACGAACATCGATTCAAGATGGAGAAAGAAAGAGACGCGATCGATTACAACACCGACGGAGGGAAGGAACCCGAAAAGTACACTGCAACAGTGTCTAACTGGAGCACGGGAGCACACGTCTGAACCAGATGATGGAAAAAAAAACAATCAAATAATGGAGTCGATGACCATGCGCAGTACCAGCAAGAGGAGGAAGCACAGAAACTCATGGCTCTAAAGACTTCTTTGGAAAAAATAATAAACTTGCACACATCCAGGCCCAACACAAGATGGGAGGAGCATGCACAGCATGTGCATCTACAGCCACACATGCCTCGAACATAACAATTTATTTAAAAAATAATTTTTTAAAATGCATAATCTTGTCTAGCCTCCTCTTCTAAACAAGAATGAAATTGTTCTCATGGAGCCTATCCTCTCCACTGATGAGTTCACCATTCTGGGCGATTTTAACGTGTACCTAGAAGATAAGGGGGATAAAGACACTAGTTCTCTACTAGAGACCCTAGGCCTATCTCAATTGGTGCACAAGCCCACTCACGAGGCAGGACACACACTGGACGGCATTTTCACATCTGTATCGGGCCTAAAAATAAATGACGTTCACCCTCTCACGTGGACAGACCACTCTTTAGTCACATTTGATTACACTATCCCTAAAGTCCAGAAAGGAGGAGTAGTTAAATCTCACTCATTAACATAGAAGGCCTGGAACAAGGCTGATAAAGCCACACTTCGCCTCCAACTGGATAGGACACGACCTCCTTTAAATGTGTCCCCAGACTTAGCAGTTAGCAAATATACGGTTTGGCTTAATGAAGCAATTGGGGCCACGGTACCCACCGGAAACATTTCAGGGAACCGCAACCTACCTTCGGCCCCTTGGTTTACTGAGACCTTACGACAAGAAAAACAAACATTTCGCAGACTTGAAAGACGCTGGAGAACAAAATATGATACAGCCGACAAAGGCATTTATAAAGCAGCACTAATTCATTACAAAACTCTGCTGATCGCAGAAAAAAGGCATGCTTTACGAGGCAGATTGAAAAAGTCAAGAACTCCTCCAAAGAACTGTTCGGGGTAGTAGAGAAGCTTTCCTCTCTGCCAGAGAAAAAATGCACTAAGAACAACCCCAGTTTTTGTGAAATTATTGCAGACGCTTTTAGAAATAAAGTTAAAAATATCTATGATTCTTTTGAAACTATCCCCAATCCGGTTCCTAGTGATATACGCCCATGCTCAGATCCCAGTGTTAAGACTTTTCACAGCTTCTCGCAGGTTAATACAGAACTAGTGGAAAAACACAAAGAAACTAAATCTGGGTCCCCTTTAGATCCTTGTCCTCCCGCTTTTTTGAAAGAGATAGCGAAGGAGGTGAGCCCTTTGCTTGCAGAAATCTTTAATAATATGTTCATTTCTGGCACCTTTCCGACCATGTGGAAGAATGCATCAATACTGCCTCTGATAAAAAAAACACCAATCTAGACTACTTTGACCCCAATAATTATCGCCCGATATCCAGATTACCACTCCCAGCAAAAATAGTGGAGAAAATTATGAACAAGCAGCTATCCCAGTTCATACAAGAAAATGAATTACTCGATCCCTCCCAATTTGGTTTTCGCCCAGAACACAGCACAGAAACAGCACTAATTAAGGCCACCGAAGAGATCAGGAAGGTGATGGATAAAGGGGGCGCTGCCGCCCTCATCTTCCTTGATCTTTCGGCGGCTTTCGATACTGTGGATCATAACCTACTGCTATTACAGCTGGAAACGCTGGGGGTTGAGGGCCTGGCACTAGCCCTGCTATCTTCTTTTCTAAAGGATAGGAGACAAACTATGGCACTGGGCCAGTCTAAATCAACACCTTATGTCCTTCCATGCAGGGTCCCACAGGGCTCGTCACTTAGCCCAGCACTTTTTAACATTTATGTTTCAGAACTTGCCCCGTTGATCCAAGACTTCGGCTTTAGTCTTACCTCATACGCTGATGACACCCAGATGGTGGTGGCAGCGTATAAAGATCAAGCCTCCCCATCATTGCAGTTTCAAAACTGTATGGTGGAAATAAATAGATGGATGGGAAACCACTGTCTTAGGCTCAATTCCGGGAAAACCGAAGTGGTAATCTTTGGGAATCTGCAACCCAGATGGGATGACCTTTGGTGGCCGGCGGATATGGGGGAACTGCCAAAACCAGTCCAGAAGGCAAAAAGCCTGGGGGTGCTGATCGATAAACTCACCATATCTCAGCAGACTAATGCCATCGTATCTACCTCCCATTTTCTGATCAAGAAATTAAAGAAGATTCTTCCTTATATTCCTGACGACTCCAAAAGGACGGTAGTGACCACACTCGTGCGGTCAAAGTTAGACTACTGCAACGGACTTTACCTAAATATCCAGAAGCAATATCTAAAAAAGCTTCAGATGATTCAAAACGCATCTGCAAGACTTCTACTTTGTCCCTAAATACGAGTCTGTATCCAAGGAAATTCGAAGACTTCACTGGCTCTCGGTGGCGCAGCGCATTAAGTTCAAGGCGCTATGTTAGCTTACAAGGAATTGAACAACACCGGACCAATGTTTCTCAAAAAGCTTTTCTCCTGGTATTGCCCAGCTAGACAACTGCGCTCTTCAGGCGCCAGACTCATGAGGGTTCCAAGGATCCGAACCTTATGTTGGGGAGGCCGTAGTATCTCGTACAGCACAGCAAAATTATGGAATAAGCTACCATTTGCTATTAGAAATGCTGGCTCACTCACCACTTTCAGAAAGGACCTAAAAACATGGCTTTTTCAGAACTAGTTGCTTTCATCTAGGGCTTACCACTGTCTTGGCGCCAAGACACCTCCGGGTATTCGTGCGCTCAATAAATTTTATTAACATAACATGCCTCACTGAGTAAGAATTTTAAACTGTTACTTTAAGAAAGTCAGACACCCCTTGGTCCCACAGTGCACTGTAGGGACAAATAGGGCTGAACAACTTGCACTGAATTTCACACAACAGTGTTTAGTAAGAGTGAACAAGTTGGTCTCTGTGCAGTCTCTCTGAAAATAATTGCACACAGAAAAAGCAGTAACTGCTTTTCCTCAAAATTAGGAGATTCTGTACCCAACAGAGTGCATTGACGGCCCTCTGATAACATGAAGCGAAACATGACATAATGCAACTGGCTATAGAATACTCCAGTTGGTTTTCTTTTTCCCCTAGATTTTTTTAAAGTAATACCATAGGGCTCTTATATATTTTTATAAAAGAAGAAAATGTTGCTCTATTGATGAAGAAATATCAGGTAATAAAAACATCAAAGCAACAGTGTATTCACTTTTATGCATCAATGAAGAAGGGGAAAGAGAACACCTTAGGACTCTCTTATGGAATGAGGGTCTTAGAACACAGTTCAAATTTTGTTAACACTTCTAGATACTGTAATAGCCATAATAAAGCTAATTTTTTGTTGAAGACCAGTACTGAATAGCTTATTAAAGAAAAATTGGAATTTACAAAAGTCTGCCATCAAACCAACTAAACAACTCTTGGTGAGACCCTCTATCTTTGGTAAAGGAGTTGTCCATTAGCTGTGAAAATAGCTAAGAGAGGTTTAATAGAAAAATAACTCTTCGTTTTAACTGTCAAGGAGGTAACCTTAGATGCCCCATTCTGGTCCATATACAGGACTTGTGCAGACTGCAGGAACAAGGATGTCCTAATGGAATGCACACACTGTTTGATTCAAGAAAGGTATTTACATGTAAAAGAGATTAATATATCCCTAATGAAAGAACGCTGGATCCAAACCGCTTGAAACTTTAAATTAAATGGAAATATACTCCTAAAGGGCACGATTACTCCTAGCAGTGTTTTTGGTGGAAAGTTGTAGTTTTGGCCTGAGTGGGGGGCCTCGAGCCTCAATGGGTCAATGAGAGTATGCAGTACATCCTGCGGGTGTGAGCAAGGATGATTATTCAAACATTCTCTGCATGGATTGTTCCAGCTTCAAAATGACCTGTGGCAAGAGTAGAAAGGACAGAAAGGCGAAGAAACTAAATGGTTACTTACCAGTAGGAAACGTTTTGCAGCTTGAAGAGTTTTCTGGATTCACATGCCGCGCACCACTCCGCCATCCAATGGGCTGGGTCCGGAATTGTCCCTTCCCTTCGTGGGCATCGTCGACCACCACCCGGTGGCACGCCCATCCCATGCACGACACCCCAGATGCTCCCGTACGCAGCCATCATCCCCGAAATCTTCTTTTTGCCTCTTTTTGGAATTCTTTCTCCATGTCGTTTTTGTCTTTGTTGTTCCCACCTGGTTGCAAAATCTCTCATTTCTGGGGAGGCGGGTGGGTCGCATGTGAATCCAGAAAACTCTTCAAGCGGCAAAACTACTCATACTGGTAAGAAACCATTTTGTTTTGCAGCATGAATCCTTTTCTGGATTCACATGTTGTGCATTAGATTATGTAGCGGTATCCCCTCCCTTGGGTTCGTACTTTTTGTCCCACCTATGCTTCCTTGTTCATTTGAATGTTCACACAGTAATGTTTTGCAAATGTGAGTGGAGATACCCAGGTTGCTGCTGTGCAGATTGTGTCTATGGGTACATTTGCTAGGAACACTAGTGTAGCGCCCTTCTTTCTTGTTGAGTGGGCTTTGGGGCATGCGGGCAGTGTCATCCCTGCCCCTGAATAGCAAGTCTGTATTGTTTCCACAATCCAGCCTGAGATTGTTCCCCATGTTACTGGAGCACCCTTGGTTGTTTTCGCAAAGGAGACGAACACCTAGTTTCCCTTGCGAAACTCTTGTCTCTTGCAGATAGTATATTAAAGCTCTCCTTATGTCCAAGGTGTGTAGGGTTCTTTCCATTTCTGTTTACTGATTCTTTGAAGAATACTGGTATCTGTATGCTTGGATAGACATGAAAGTTTCTCACTATCTTGGGTAGGAACTGTGGGTTGGTCCTGAGAATCACCTTGTCTTTGTGTATTAGCAGGTATGGTTCCTGTATTGCTAGTGCTTGCAGTTCACTCACTCTCTGCAGAGAATGCTGTTTTTAGTGTGACTGATCTGAGATCTGCTTTGTGCATTGGCTCAAATGGTTTAGTCATTAATTGCTTTAGCACTATGTTTAGATTCCACATCTGTGTTGGGACTGTTCTTGGGGGTGCAATTCTTTTTGATCCCTCTAAAAACCTTTTCACCACTGGTGGAGTGAAGAAACTGTTACATGAAGTTCCCCTGGTGTAGACTACTATTGCTGCCAGGTGTACTTTTAATATTGAATAGGTTAAGCCGCTATCCCTCAAGTGAGTGAGGTATGTTAGTACAGTTTCCTGTCCTGGTTTCCATTCTCTTGTTGTTTGTGCACTAGTGGATGAATCTTTTCCACTTTGTGGCAAAGCATTTTCATGTGGTAGGCTTTCTTGCCTCCTTTAGTATTTCCATGGTTCTGGGCAGCAGTTGTAGATGTTTGCAAATGTTTACCTTTGCTTGACACAGCTGCAAGAGAGGCTGACAAGTCAGCTGCATTAGACTTTCGAACTTATTCACATCAGTTTGATTTTTATACTAGGCTGGGACCGGAGCCATTGCAAAGCGTTTAAGAAGTCTCTTTCATCTATGCCCATCATGCGAGTCAGAGGTCAGCGTTGAAACTTCCAGAGTATTTCATCCGAGTTATTATTCATTCAGTCGATCAAGAGCGACGATAAAAGTTAAAAACACATAAAAAAAAAAAATCACAATACAGAGGAGCATGGATTCAGCAGCATGAGAGTCTAGCTCTGGTGCCAAAGACCCGTGACGCAGGCATCTTGAGGAACCTGGGCACCACCACACGCTGCAGTAGCGAGACTCCTACATTTCCGAGGCAAAGACACAATCCTACAAGGAGCACAAGTACATGGCCTCAGGGGAGCAAAGTCCACATCTACCCGGACTACACCTCGGTAGTCCAGAAACAACGCGTAGCTTCATTGGCATCAAACATCTACGTAAGCTAAACATAATCTACGCCCTACCGATCGGGGTGAATCTGAGAATAATTGAGAACTGAGTCACTAACTTTTTTGACACTGTGGCAGAAGTATTGGACTGGCTGGAACAACAAAGCGAACCTCCACCTACGGAGGCAAACCACGACCGACTGAATGCTGGCGGGAGACAAGACACGCAGTCAGCCTCAGAAATGCACTGCAAGATCCCCATCTAAGATCAGGCCAAAACAGTGTTGGAATGGGTGAATATGAGGTCAATGAATGTCATGATATGTGCAGGCCTGACAACAGCAATATCAGTAAATGCAGTGTGAACATATGCCATAGCCTGTGCCAAAATAAGGTCAATGCCCATCAATGCAATGTCAATGTATACTGTAACTTGTGCCCGCACAGCAGTGCCGACATCAACAATGACACCAATCTATGTCATAATCCATGTTCGTACGATAATATTATCGTTGCCAATAAGAACAATGTCAATGTACGTTCAGACCAAAGCAGACAACTTTGTCAATACCAGTAAGAACAATGTCAATGTACAAGATGACAACTGAAGGCGCAATGTTGATAGTGTCAATAAAAATTATACCAGTGGCTGCCATATTATTCGTAGGAGTTCCAATGAACTCACATCATTGCTGTCGGATTTACCCAAGCTGACGTCCCCATCAACCCAGAGTCAAAGATAATTGGTCAGGCAGGTCCTGCAACCCACACCCATCAAGTAACAGGTCACAGGTGAGGTCTCCAATAAACTAAAGGCAAACACGCAATCAGGGGAAACCCTGATCGATTCCAGAGAGATTGTTGCACCACAAACAAGTCTGAGGTAATTGGCCCCAATAAAATACTTTTGGCCAAAGGCTTGCGAACCCCAGAAATACCACAAAGCTAGATAGATACACTCAACCAATCGGGACACGACACTCACGCCACACGTAGTCATCACGCGCTCCTCATGCCGTACATCTGGACACACACACTGGCCTACATTTGCTCTCCCAAAGTCGAGAGACATCTCTTTAAGAATGTAAGAACATTTTATTGTACCTCATGAACTGTATAAATTGACGGCCAAAACTTTGTACGTCAAGAGGTTTAAAGCAGATGCACTCTGTCCAGGGTCTCCTGGCTACAGCGCTTAATTAAACCAACTTGTTCCTCTTTTGCCAAACGCCTCTTGTCTTTAAATTTATTTAAGGTAAATTCAGATTAGAGTAACATTTTGGCGAGCCAGATAGGAGAGACTGGTTCATCGAGCCCAACTGCTGTCGAAGGAAGGACCTCGGCCCGAACTGATTTTTCTACGCAATAAAGATCGGTGAGCAGATGCCATAAACTGAATCCACAGGGCAGAGGTCCATCCAGAGACAGCTGTCAGAGTTAGAGACTACATCTGATCCTTAGTCCCAACCTGTGGCGTATGTCAAACTAGGATAAGCATGTAGACCGAATTTTGTTTTTCCCCTAGTCAGCACGCTAGAAGAAGGCAAAGGTAGCTATTTGACCTTGAGCATAGAGCACAGGGTTCGCCTCACACCTATGGTGTTAGCAAGGGATAGCTTGACCTTGGGCGTGGGATAGGGTTCACCTTGTCCCCAGGTGTTAGCAAGGGATAGCTTGGACTGCTGGGCTTGGTGGCAAGTCGGTTCGCATAAGCTCTGGGCGTGATAAAGAGCTCAAACTTGATTTTTTAGTTACAAAGGTTCTTAGGGCTATCGATTCCAACACTGATGGCACCTGAAAGAAGAGAGAGGTGTTCTCCTTTTTCTCTCCGCTTGGATAGCTGGGCGTAAGGCAGAGATACACACAACTCCTGGGTGCGATATAGGGTGTAATTCGGAAATTAGGGAAAAACGGACCTTGGTGAATCAGATGTAACGTGTGTCAGGCCACAGAGGGCTGATAGTTATCAGGTTATTCCTTTTTCTGTGCTTAAAATCGTTGCTAACTTGTGACAGACTATCAGGCTCACCTAGCTCTGCCTACTGCGCAGAGCATCCCCTCTCCACGGGCTATAGGCACTAGGAGAGGGCTCAGTTTTTTGGACAAAAGAAATATTTTTCTGTTAACCTTTTTAGTCTTAATTAGATTGTTTTCCATTTTTATGCAATTATTGATGCTGCGTGCTGTTGAAATTTAGCAAATCATGACGAATGTTTAAATGTTATGTTGTGTTAGTAAGTCTATGCTATTAGGTGATAATAAGTCTTTTCCAAATCAGAAGTTCATGATTGCTAGTTTTCTGCTGCAAAACTATTCGAATGTCCTGAACTAACAACTAGACTTTTGTTACAGGTTGTCATTGCTTCATTGCATTATTGTCTCTATTTTAATGTTAACCAATTTTTTGCTGATGCATCAGGTTGTTTTTGGAGCTCGTAACCAGTAAATTGAGTTTTTGGGTACCACCCCCATATAACCCCAAATAACTCAAAATCATCAATTTGACACTAAACAGTCGGGATAATTCAAAACCTTTAAGTTCACACAGGAAAACCTCAGGGCGGCCATACTATGTCGACCGGGAATCCACGCTAGAGTTCTCCATCCAGATGCCCACAGGAGGCCAAAGGTCCCCTCAGCTGTTGATCCCCCTCGGCAGCTTGGTTGACTGCGGCCCGGGGGGTGGAGGGGGACAGCCTGACAAAGGAGCAGGACGGCCCCCACCAGTTGATGAAAGCAGCCACCCAGATCCTACTGCCCATGCTACCAGGGCATGCTGCAGATCAAAAGGACCCCACTTGTCACTGTCTTTCAGGCCTCCCCCAAATGGAGGCCCACCTATAGCTCCAAAACTTAGCGAATGCATCGGAGGTGGAAGCCAGACCTTCCAGGCATTTGGGGGAGGGGGAAAGAACTCTAGAGCTCAACGGGCCTCACGCTAATCCAGCACCAAGTCAGTAGATAAATCCACCAGCGAGCAGCAGTTTGTTTTATTACTCACCACGCAATCAGCCCACAACTGCACACCTGACTTCCCTCTGGGGGCAGAGCATTCGGCTCCGTTCTCCTCTCCCCCAAAACACTTCCAAAACCTTCCAAGGTCAACCCACTGGTTCACACATCGCCAAAAGCGATAGATCTGGAACATCCCGGGTCAAGGGGAGAGGAGAGTAGCAGGAGGTAGAGGAGCTCCACAGATAACCTACGCAGCTCGTGTTTGGGTAGGCACGCCAACCATACCTAGCTGGTCAAAATGACACTCACGGGGCCCCATGAGGCATCCAAAGAAGTGGACGGCCCGATCCCAGCCATAGCTGCTTTCAAGCCACAGGGTCCACAGGACAGCGTCCCAGCAATGGATCCTCAAAGTCCAGAAAAAAGAACCCAGCTCACGGGCCCCAATCTATTGGAAAGTCCCACCAAGTTCATTTACGTCACCTCCATCCGGCTGGATACCTAAAGTTCCAACAGGACCCTTGACTCTTGCTGAGAAAACACTGCCAGCAAACATAGTCACAGCCATTTATCCCACTGCAAGTCCCCAACAAGGGGTCCACACACAACCTTCCAACCACCTCCAGTATCCTTTATTAGAAGTGGCAAAGCACAAAAAAAGGGAACAGCCCACCGGCACCCACACAAAAGAGCGCAAAGGTTCTCAACCCTTCCAGAAGAAGGGCAGGACCTGGAAATTCAGCCTAAATTAGAGAATCCTCGTTCCACGACACGTGCAAAGTCCCAAGGGGCATGCATGCATCAATGGAAACTTAAACGTAAAAATTAAACAACCGCCTCTACTCACAATTGCACGCAGCTCAGATAGGTCAAAAGTACACCTTAGCACTTGTTAAAACATCACGCTCAGAAAAGAATAGCCTGCAGAGAAAATAATGTCCCAACTGTAGCAAGCAGAGAGGGGGGCCCATAATCCGAATCTCATTAAAATTAGTTTAAAAAACGCCAGTCATCCCCGAAATTCTAACGCTTACTGAAATTAGTTTAAAAACCTCACCAATGCCATTAAAAGCATCTATCACCTTCGTCCAATCCAGATAGGAAATTTCACTCCCCAGTAAAACCATAAACCAGGATCGTTTTACAGGTGAAACAGAAATGTTACAATAAATTGCTTAATAAATGTTTTTTCCAAGTTAACCTACGACCCACAGCTCTTACCCTACAGGTCAGCAATCAGATTGAGTGCAGCAACGTTGTCGCAGCCAGCCGTTCCTTTAATCAGGACTCTCAAAAGACTTTCAAAAGACCAGTCGCTCAAGTACTTCAGAGTTCAACTGACTTTGTAACTTCATTTTTAAGAAACGCCCAGACAACTACCACCCACACCAGACAGCAGACAATGAACAACAAAAGACAGTCCCAGACGACAGGCATCTCTTCCGAAGACTATCCTACAAATACCTTTTAAGTTATGTACCCTTATATTTTTGTACACACTCTCCTTGGCCGGGGTGCTCTCGAGCTCCTCCAGAACCAAAATTGTACATGATTTTGTAAGCTCTACTTCTACATTCTTGCAACGCACGAGCAGAGACCTCTCTCACCTCACATACACTAAACCAAACATTAGAATTCCTCACACACTACACAGCGCACTCCTACACAACACCTGGTACCAACATATGCCACATGTAGGCACACAAACTACGAACAAATCATGTTACATCTGTTCATTGATACCTCACCCCATAGCCGCAGGTAGACTTTATTTAGTGCAGGAGATGAAACCCCTGAAAAAGCAAAATGCCTCGTCCATGTTTACCTATGTAGGATCAGGGCAAAAATCAAACCTAAGAGTAGAACCCCGTAGTACACTAGTAACCATCACCCGGTATGAGACCAACCCCACTGCACTATCTCTTCACTGAGCCGAGTGGCATCCAATCCGAGGTAGACAAGATGCGCAGAAAGGTACCCTAAGGAAGGACACAGATTGGCCCCGGGACTACATAGAAAAAAGGTTCTTCCAGGTAGCACGACCACCACAGTAGTGCACAAATACGTCCATTTCCGCCTCAGTCTGCAGTCCCAGGGCTGCCCTTTACATCTTTGGGGCCACCTTTTTTCACGATCAAAGGACCCCGGACATGGAATTCCAGTGCAGGGCCGCACATCTCAATCACGCGGAGGAAAGGAGTCCCATGGAAGGGGGTCCAACGCCAGCATAGACTCCCCGTGCCAGGAAATCTGGGATAGCGAGATCAATAGGTACACATGGTTGGAGGGGAAGGGGCAACCCCAAATTGTACAGAAACGTACACTGTACTCTTTATGTTTCAGAGCTAAAGGAACCATACCGTTGGGAAGCAACGAGAATTGCGGCACGATACTGCATGTACTGGATCTGAAATGGGGCGCCTCCACATTGATGGATTTCTATTGCCATTTTGGTGACCTTGCCTACACACAGCTGGTCAATGGACGGCTGGGCCTCTGCACCCTCGTGACCATACACACCCCAAACCTGGTCAACCCTGAAGATCTGTCCAAGTTGTCTCAACATCTGTTACAGTAGAAAACACTTCTGTTGCATCATGCTTGAAGGAGAACTGCTAATTATTTTGGCTGGGCTCAGTACAAGGATATTCCAGAAGAATTCAGACTGTTCACAGAAGCTCAAGTAAACGCCGGAGGGCCAATTCCCTTCTTCACCACGCAAACAAAAGCAAACACCCGCTGGTTACAAATATCCAGATGGGAGCTGATGCAAATGATTAATACTGAGCTCGGCCTAAATGCTATCAAGAAAGAACTGTGAGCCATCCGCCTTATGATGATGCAACATCGGTACATGCTGGACTAGATAACCACGTTGGAGGGTGGGGTGTGCCAAGACTGGTGATTCCTGTTGTATTTTTATTCCCGGAATTGACATGAACAATGGGACATTAGCCCATGACATCCAAGATCTGCATAATCTACGAGTGTATATGAAGGAGGGAGGTGCCTTGGAGCAGGACTGTTTGCATAATATCTTTTTGTGGATCCCCTTATGGGTGTCTAAGTTACTGACATCTGTGATGCCGATTCTCCTTGCTGTACTTTTGTTATGTGGTTTCCTACAAGTGGGGGTTTCTTCCTGTAAAAAAGCAGTCCTCAAATTAGGTAGTATGCACTTAGCTAGGGAAAAAGCAACCAACACTACATACACATACACTTTCAAATAACATAACGGTCATGAGATACGAGGAGGATAGAGTAGTTGAGGAGTCATCTAGAGGGGGGAATGTTGGAATGGGTGAATATGATGTCAATGACTGTCATGATATGTCTTGGCCAGTCAACACCAATATCAGTAATTGTAATGTGTACGTATGCCATAGCCTGTGTCCACATAACCAAATCAATGCAATGTCAATGTATATCGTAACTTGCGCCGGCACAGCAGCGCCGACATCAGCAATGATTCCAATGTATGTCATAATCCATGCTCGTACGATATTATTGTTGCCAATAAGAACAATGTCAATGTACGTTCAGACCAAAGCAGAAATAACTTTGCCAATACCACTAAGAACGATGTCAATGTATAAGATGACAACTGTATGCGCAATGTTGCTAATGTCGATAAAAATGATACCAGTGGCTGCCATATTATTCGTAGGAGTTCCAATGAACTCACATCATTGCTATTAACCCAAGGTGACCTACACATCAACCCAGAGTCAGAGATACGTGGTCAGGCGGGTCCTGCGACCCACGCCTATCAAGTTACAGGTTACAGGTGGAGTCCCCCATGCACTAACGGCAAACATGCACACAGGGAAAACCCTGATCAATTCAACAAAAAGACAGCTGCACCACAAACAAGTTTGAGGTAATTGGCCCCAATAAAACACATTTGGCAAAAGGCTCACGTTCCCCATAAATACCACAAAGTTAGATACCATTTGTAGATAGGAACACTCAACCAATCAGGACACGACATGCACGCCACATGTAGGGATCACGCGCTCCTCATGCCGTACATCTTGACACATACACATTGGCCCACATTAGCTCTCCCTGAGGTCGAGAGCCACCTGTGTCCTTATCAGATGAACACATTTGATTGATTTAGGACTAAGATGCTCTTTGAGAATGCAGAGAACATTTTTAATTGTACCTCATGAACTGCATAAAGTGACGGACAAAACTTTGTACATCGAGAGAGTTTGATCAGACGCACTCTATCCAGGCTCTCCCGGCCGCTGCATTTAATTAAACTAACTTGTTCCTGTTTAGCCAAACGCCTCTTATCTTTTCATTAATTTAAGGTAAATATATATCCGAGCAACAACAGAATAGGATAAAGTAGTGGGAGACATACCGAGGAACTGCTCTCTGGGCACCAACAATCCCTTGGAAGCTCTTCCACAGGAACAGGAGATCTTCGATGCGCACTACGCACCGCCAGGGGACCAGGAAGACGCCCAAACACCACCCAAAGTCACACCCATGACAGCAGATAAAATTGTGCAACCTGGAACCCTACAGGAGAAGGCCAGCAAACCAAAAAATAGATGGGCTCCTTGGGGACTCTGACAAGCATAAGAACACTTAAGTCGCGGGCCATGCATATGAAGGGAGCTAAATGTGAAGCACTTAATAAAGGAACATAAATGGTAGTGAGCCACGCAGGCTATACCACCAGTTCTAAGGGGGTGGCGATCCTGATAAAAGCGACGCCATTCCACGTTAAGGCATCGGCAAACAACTTAGGCGGCTATACGGCAGCACTGGGAGAGTGGGAGGGGGAACAAGTGGCATTGGTTAATGTATATGCTCCACCGGGACTACAAATGGACACTGTGCAGGTTAAGCATCCAGACTGCGGAACTCCCGCATGCCCAGACGATCCTTGGTGGAGAATTCAACATGGCACTAGATTCGGACCTTGATCGCTCAAAGACTAGGTGGGGAACCCCGCTCCTGGCAGGGAAGTTGCATGCCTTTGCACAAGCATCAGGCTTGGGGACATTTGGAGAACATTACATGGACAGTGTCAGGGGTATTCATACTACTCTAGGTCACACAGCACTCGTTCCCGCAAAGACTTTTTCTTTACTCCGCAGACAACTTTACACAAATTCACTGATGCAGTCTACATGGCACGGAGTATCTCATACCACTCTCCCCTCAGCATACACCTGAACACCCGGAGCCCTGGAGGACAAGGGAAATGGAGAACGACAATATGGCGCCATGCCAACCCAAAAGTAGCAGAGCACCGGAGAGAGACCACCAGGCCCTACTTCATAGGGAACATAAACACAGCGAGGGAGAAATCCACACTCTGGGAAGCCTATAAAGCCACGATCCGTGGTGTGATAAGATCAGGGGTGGTGGGAGAAAGAAGGAAAATGTAATCGCAGCACAACGGGAAAAATTAGAGGCGGAGATCCTAGAGCTAGAGAGGGACTACCTCCGGCAACACTCGATGGAACAGAAAACTAGATTACAGCTGAAACAGGAGAAGCTGAGCACACTGGCCACGGAGGCAGTCAAACGCGCGCACACACAAAGCAACAAAAATGCATAAAATGTGGCGGGAGACAAGGCAAGAAAGGTTTTAGCCTGGCTTAGTGCCAGAGAGAGAGCAGAACCATACACTGCCCCAGGCGGCATACAGGTCAGTGACAGTGAGGCTATAGCTAACACTATGGCGGATTACCTGCAGGACTTCGATTCTGCAAAATCTAATCAGACGGAAGAAGCATAACTAAATTTGTCCGCGAATGCCCAGGCAGGAAGCTGGTGGCCAACGAGATCCAACAAGCACTCACCCAATTGCAATTAGGGAAAACCCCGGGCCCTAATGGATTCAAACAGCCGGTGAGATTGTAACGCCGCTAAATCAAATGTTCACATAGGTCCATCGGAGGGGCATGCTCCCCAATGACATGGAAGTGACAACAATAGAACCCATATGCAATTCAGGGAAGCAGAGAGAACGCTGGGGATCTTGCTACTCAATGCAGATACACAAATATCAGCAAAGGTCCTAGCGCATAGGGTACAGAAGCTGATATTGGATCTGGTACTTTTGGACCAGAATGGCTTTATGCCCCACAGGTCCTCAAAACTCAACCTCCGATGTCTGTAAAACAACATATAATAAATCACAAAAGTGGCGGAATGCACACCGCTTTCTCCAAATTTATCCACAACATGTATTCTGTTCATTATTTCAACCAATGAAGGCGTGCAAACTTGTAACGCGCTCCACCCACTTGCGCTAGGAAAGTAGAAAAACATGAAGGGACCACGTCCGGTCCCTTAAAGATGCACAGCCGAGGCTACAAAAATGAATCCAATAAATCAATCTTTAAATGTATTCCTCAATTATTCCACGCTTTATCCATGTCTTTCATCTGATTCTCTTGCTGTGTCAATTTATTATACTCATTTTTCTTAATTCTTCAAAGTTGTTAAAAAACACACAGGAGAAGTTTCCTATGTCACGATGTTTATTAAAAATCGCCCAATGCATTTCGGATAAACCCTTCGTCAGGGCATCTAAAATATAAACAAATCGATAAACAATCATGCATTCAATTGTTATAACAACTGTCTAATTCCAACACATCAACCTGCCATTCTTTAAAAAACACTGAATCATGTCATAAGTTCTGTTGAAACCCTCATAGAAACACTGCCCGTATATAACAAGCATTTAGATTGAAGGGACGGGTTGTGCAATCAACATGGTTGGGTTTGAAATGAAGGGGTGTTATATACGGGCAGTGTTTCTATGAGGGTTTCAACAGAATTTATGACATGATTCAGTGTTTTTTTAAAGAATGGCAGGTTGATGTGTTGGAATTAGACAGTTGTTATAACAATTGAATGCATGATTGTTTATCGATTTGTTTATATTTTAGATGCCCCTGACGAAGGGTTTATCCCGAAATGCATTGGGCGATTTTTAATAAACATCGTGACATAAGGAAACTTCTCCTGTGTGTTTTTTGAACAACTTTGAAGAATTAAGAAAAATGAGTATAATAAATTGACACAGCAAAGAATCAGATGAAAGACATGGATAAAACGTGGAATAATTGAGGAATACATTTAAAGATTGATTTATTGGATTCATTTTTGGTAGCCTCGGCTGTGCATCTTTAAGGGGACCGGACGTGGTCCCTTCGTGTTTTTCTACTTTCCTAGCGCAAGTGGGTGGAGCGCGTTACAAGTTTGCACGCCTTCATTGGTTGAAATAATGAACAGAATACATGTTGTGGATAAATTTGGAGAAAGCGGTGTGCATTCCGCCACTTTTGTGATTTATTATATGGACTTCCGCCCTAACCGGCGTGAGTGCACCCAAGATGATGATGGAGCAAGAATACGGCGATAAATACAGTGATTAATATTGGGACAAATTTAATAATTGTTAAACATATGGATGAACACAGGAGGTGTGTTTCCTGAGTACATGTGGTTATTTTCAGCACTAAATACTATGGGGATCAATGTTGTTCGTTTTTATTTATATAAACTGCGATGTTAATTTTGTTGAGACATTAGTGATACATGTCCTGTGTTCAATTTCCGATTCTTTACTCGGACTTTTAGTATGGACACGTTCGTAAATACAACTAGAAGGCATTCTGGGAAATGTAGTGGTTTGAGGTCTGCAGTGTGTTGTACAACTTGATAGGAACGAGTTGAAACCGTTAGGTTTCGAGTAAAGACACGTGATCAATTACTTTGTGGGCTGGGCTGAGGGGATGATAAGCGCGAGCATATGTTTGTAACAGTTGATGTAGCGTCAGTTATGGAAGATCAACGTGTAGGCAGCACCACACGAAAACGTACTGATGTTAGAAATGGAGGTAGAATGAAGTGAATTACAGAGAAAATGTTGCTGTAAAACAAAGAGAGAAATTGGGTCACGGTAAGCCAGCTGAGACTATCATAGCGCGGACTGTTTAACAATTGTTCCTGGGGTGAATAAACTGCAACAAGCATTTAGATTGAAGGGACGGGTTGTGCAATCAACATGGTTGGGTTTGAAATGAAGGGGTGTTATATACGGGCAGTGTTTCTATGAGGGTTTCAACAGAATTTATGACATGATTCAGTGTTTTTTTAAAGAATGGCAGGTTGATGTGTTGGAATTAGACAGTGGTTATAACAATTGAATGCATGATTGTTTATCGATTTGTTTATATTTTAGATGCCCCTGACGAAGGGTTTATCCCGAAATGCATTGGGCGATTTTTAATAAACATCGTGACATAAGGAAACTTCTCCTGTGTGTTTTTTTAACAACTTTGAAGAATTAAGAAAAATGAGTATAATAAATTGACACAGCAAAGAATCGGATGAAAGACATGGATAAAACGTGGAATAATTGAGGAATACATTTAAAGATTGATTTATTGGATTCATTTTTGGTAGCCTCGGCTGTGCATCTTTAAGGGGACCGGACGTGGTCCCTTCGTGTTTTTCTGTAAAACAACATAGCCATGGCGAGAGGCCCAAAAGTGCTGCTGGCCATCACCTTCCTTGACGCACACAAAGCGTTCAACTCCGTGGAAGAGCCCTTCCTATATGAGACCCTCAAGAAAATGGGTTTCAGACCAAAATGTCTACAATGGGTACAGCTATTCTACACAGACCCAAGAGTCTGGGTGAGAAGAATGGGATCCTATCCCGGGATCTCCCGATACAATGAGGCACAAGGCAGGGCTGCCCCCTCGTGCCGATGCTATGTGCACTGGCAGTGGAGTGACTAGCGGAACGGATATGGGTGCATGCCTAGATCTGGGGAGGACATGGATACACATTTGGGAGGAGCATATCTCTAAACTTGGTAGAACCAGAAATGTACCTGGCTTGGGTGGGCGAGGTTGACCCCAACATATGGAAAATACTCAGGACCAAGTATAAATTGGGACAAATCCCTACTTTCCCCGATGGGCGTTGGACACCATCAAGCATCCTAGCTATCCACCCCGAAGACGGTGACAGACCACTTTAAATACCTGGGACTATGGATCTCCAACGGTGACAAAATATATGTATAGATACCCTAGCCCCCCTTACTTACCAAATTAGACACAGACATAAAACACTGGAACGCTTTCCCACTTTCCCTAATCGGTCAAGCAACCCCTTTTAAAATTATTGCACTGCCTAGATTCACGTATATACTACAGAATAGTCCTCATGCCAAACCGAACATGTTGTTTTAAACACTTTAACAGATTACGGTCCCTGCTGTGGCAGGATTGACCACTGCGCATAGCACTCGCTACGCTCTACCGCTCGACATATGAGGGCAGCAATGCACATCTAAATGTCCGGAAATAATACGAGGCGGCACAGGTTAATGTCGTAAACGACTGGGCATGTGCCTTTCTAGACGATCCGGCATACCTACTGGACCGCACAATGATGGGTGAGAAGGGCTATTTCCATGCCCTCTCCAGCAGTTAAACGGTCAACGATGCATTGCATGCCACAATCAAGGTAGTCACCACCTGCCATAGATTGCTGAGGGAGATCGGGGTGGGGAAAGCGAATGACACCAAAGACCCATCTATGGCCAGGGACCAAGCTGGCTCCAGTCAATAACCTTCTGAGATTCAGAAAATGGGATTTGATAGGCCTTTCCACCCTAGAAGACATTTGGGATGCTAATGGTATGGTTCCCTTTGACCACTTGAGACAGGAATTTACCATGGCTTCATACCAGTTATTTAAGTACCTACAGCTCTGTTACGCACTTCACTCCCAGATCTCCCCCGGAGAAGAGACCATGAAGGAGTCTCCCCCAGAGAGCCGGCTGGTGGACAGCCTCATGACAACCAATGCAATCTCTCGCTCTAACGTATAGGACACTAATGGTGAACACACAAGGAGACCTGAGCAAACTAAGAGGGTACTGGCAGAAGGATTTTGGGGACATAGATGATGACTGGAGAGATGCCTTACAATTCCCTTGAAGGGTGGCAATACAAGCACCCTTCCACTTAATACAACTCAAAATACTACACAGGATTTACTACGCCCGGGCACTCTTACACAAAACAGGATGGGCAGAACATAAGTGCCTGCGTTCATGTGGCCAGTGGGGGGGGGGTCCTTCCTTCACATGCTGTGGCACTGCTCAATGCTAGTACGATTCAGGATGGGGGTACGGACCAGACTGGAAGCCGCGGTGGGCATACGAATAGACCGGGAAGCACCCCTGGTGCGACTGGGAGTATGGAGGGGTTCCAAGATTACTTCATACCAGAAACTATTGGTCATCCTGGGACTACTGTAAGCCAAAGGGAAGTTATACAAAAATGGGGAAGGGCAAACCGACTTAGAGTCCAGGACTGGGTGAGAGAAATGAATAGATGCCGCACACTAGAAAAACTGGCATATGAGGGGAGAGGGTGCTCCAAAATGGTTGCGAAAATCTGGGAGCGCTGGGAAGCAGAGGACGACTAGCCCAACCCACCAAGGTGGCGAACATTGACTGTGGACACGGATGGGTCACTGTACTGCGTCAAGACCGGAGATGAACTACGTGGGGTCGCCATGATACCATGACAGGCAGTACTCTACCCAGAATCATACCAGAGGAGACTGAAGAGACACTGTGATAACCTGGGTTGGGCTGGATAACCAAAGGGGGCGGGGCAAGGCATTGTATGTTTATTTTGTTGTAATGTTTTTTTGGATTGACTTGTGAATGACTATGCTTACAGTGAGAAGAAAGTCACCAATATTGCAACAACTGCAAAATCAATAAAAATGTTACTTAAAAATTTTTTTAAAAAGAAATAGCAATACAACACTAAAATCACTTGTGTAACAATACAAAATGGTTTAAGAAAATTTCATCAGGCGCCATGAGTTGGTGCAATTTCGCATTTCAAGACAAGAATGAATCAGATATATTGTGGGTACAGTGGCTACCAAAAATTCGATGTTAGTGTTATATGTTGGAGGACATTAGGATTACCACAGTACATTCCACACATACACAACCCCACCCCAGCCCTCTGAGCCTAAATAAGTGTGGCCGAAGACTTTCGCAACCCTGAAATCCTCACAGTGAGTAGGGTTGGCCCCAGAAACTTTTAGCCCACTGCGTTGGTTAGAGCATGCCAAGGAGTCATTCCCACACACAACCTAGTGTCAGGCATAAATGTGGTACCTGCAGGCACCTACTTCAGAACACCTTTTGGGCCTTTGCGGTCTATGAATTGAGAGGAGCCCTGAAGGACTGGACCTGCTCCCTCTTGTACCAAGGACAAAAATGCAGACTCCAAGGGTCATAAGGCAGTCCTCCTGTTCAAGATACAGGGATACAAGACAACAGGCCTTTTCCTTGAAGCATCTAGCTGGCCGGTGGCAACTGGACCTGTACTGGAACCCACGGTTTGCCTTTGAATGACACAGCCCGAGTCTCTAAATGCCTCCCCTGAGGTCCTGGAGGTCTTTAGAAGTGTACTCCTTTGGTGACCATGGTGACCAATTAAGAAGATAAAATCTTTGACCAAGATGAATCTGGTTATTGTATCTTGCCCACTTTCCATTGCGCAGCCTAAATTGGCGTCAAGGTCCCGGTCTACAGCAACTATTGACCATCATTAGTGGCATGGCCAGCCAAGATGAAGCTCTGGCCAAGAGGAGATTAATACTGCGGAATCCATATTTATAAATCCATATTTGTAAAGCACGAACATATCACACATTAAGGTTTCAAGGCACTGGGGGCTGTTGGGGACATTGAGTGAGCTATTGCCCAGAGTCCCATGGTGCTGAGCTAAGCTGCCGCCAGCCCCGAAGATCAAACCGTGAGCCCCGCGCTCCAGAGTCAGCTGCTTTGACCGCTGTGCCACACCTCTCTAGCTATTGCCCTGGTGCCCTACTACCGACAAAATCGCATAAAAATGGACCCCCGCAGATCGAATTGCACCGCTTACAAGCTAAAGCGAGGGAGAGGCCGGGAACGGTACCTCGCAAGGAGAGGTGAACCGTGCTAGACTGTGGCTTACCGAAGTGTTCTGTGACCGCTTTGAAGACAGAAATACTGGTTGTTTGACCCGGTCTGTGCACAGTTGAAGAGCTCAGACTGCTTGGAGTACTACAAACTGTGGACGACGATAGACGCGAGGCAAAAGCCCTGGAAATGGCAGTCGCAAGATAGCGGCACCCAGTTTGTTTCCCAGCTGCAATCGGAGGTGAATAGCGGCGCACTCAGGCGGAGCAGCTGGGAGACTTGTTGCTGACCCGTCTAAACTAGTGTGCACAGAAATTGAATGGCGCCTTCATAGGAAGAGCACCTTTGAATACTTGCATGCTGTAAATACTAAAGACCAGACGTGGCTAGCTGCGGGACTCATGGCGCACTGTGGGGCGACACGGAAGAACAGAGTCATGTTGCTGGATAGACGTGGCGGCACTGTGGGAGTTCTCCTGCGAGAGCTCAACCCTGAATGGGATCCTAGCAGCAAAGATGCAGCCTTCTGTGGTGGCTGAAAGGTCGTGAGGTGGTGCCCGAGAGAGTATGCCTGAGAGGGCTGAGGGATCCCTGACTGCCTGAAGGTGAGCCACCTGTGTATGACACGGCGTGAGTCTGCCTGGGCAGGCGGAAGGGCAGTGAAAGAGCTCCTTGCTCAACTGTGAAGGAGTCCCAATAGCCATGCCTCCAGCGAGGTGGTACATCTTGGCTAAACATATGTAAAGGGACATAAAGGCATGGCTATGAAGCTGAATAACCATATGAGAGGCGCAGAAGACTGAGTGCCCCTCGAGGTGGATACCTGGAGCAGTGAGGAGGTATGCTCGCTGGGGACAGTTACAACAGTGTCTCCAGGTGAGAGATGTACCGAACGCACTCCCTCCCCCCCCCCCTAGGTGAGCCTCTGCGGGTCAGACACATCCTCAATCCTACAGCCGAGGAGGGCGAGATGTGTGGACTGGTCACCTCATTGCCCGAGGGTGTGGGGCCGGGGGGGGGGGGTCAAGTAAGAAAGGTTGGATGAATCACTGGTGCGGAAATCGCCGCACAATATTCTCTGGTCGACCGAGCCTGATACAGGTGACACTGTCGCGGAGTGCAGCTAAAATGGAGGCATTTTTGGAGCTTAGAAAAAGCTGTTGTCTTGATCCTACCTAGTCTTGAATACAATGATTTGTTGGCCCATCCTCAATCCTAATTGGGTGCTTGGCGATAGTGGCACACTAGGTCAGCCCCTGGGGCAAGAGACTGCGCCAAATCTCGTTGCTGGGCAATTGAAACCATGCTGGGAGTAATCCCACTGAATCTCTTGCATGGATTCCCATTAGTGAACCTACCACGGTGAAAGACCAGGGTCAGATGGCGGGGCAATCTAATACTATTGTACAATACACAGTCCCAGGACCAGGTCTCCAGGGAACAGGGCTGGCGATGTCTGGGGCGCAGGTGTAAGCAGACTATCCACAGGGCACGGCTGAAATACTGGCGGCAATTCAGGGCACCAGGCAGGCGCTGGAAACCAAGATGGATGCAATGTCTATGGACATTAATCATCTCCGCCTCAACCTGCCCAAGGTGGCTGAACGAGTGACTACTACTGAGGAGGATGTAGCAGCTCTTAAGTCTGAAATCAAGGACCCCACAGCGGCGGTGGCCGACCTTAAGTGTAGCGCGACCTACATGGAGGAGCGAGTGGAAGACACTTAAGGGTGCTCATGGAGCAACAACTTGCGCTTTCTCGGTTTCCTTGAAAAGGCGGAGGGACCCTCGGCGGTACTCTTTCTTGAAAACTGGATCCTTAACATGCTCAAACCCAAGTGCATCTCAAAATTCTTTTTAATATAAAGGACACATAGAGCGCCAACAATAGCACCGCGCATGGGGGCGCCACTTAGAGTGCGTATTGCCCGCCTCTTTAATTACAGAGATCAGGACATAATATTGCAGCATGTGCATGCCCATAGTCCACCGAAGGTACGAAGATAAGCACATAGAGATCTTCCCCGACTATATGAGGAGAGTACAGGTCCTACAGTATGTGTGTGATAGATATATATATATTTCAATGCACATCCAGGCGCAGAAAATGACACCTTCCAGGATGCTATAAACAATTTGACAGTTGCTCAAGTCAGACGAGACGCGGTTCGGACGCAGCCGCGGCCTTGATCACACAAATGCGGCAGCGCCATGTTTGGAAGCATAAACAACATACTTTTTCGTTTACCTTTTTCTCTTTTCTTTAACTCTTTTCTAATCATCTTAATGCTTTATATAGCATATGTTTTTCCAAATACATTTTTTATTGCAATTTGCATATTTTAATATATAATGACATTTTGCCCCACATTATGATACCAACTATACTGGATTATTTGTCCTATACTTTTAGGGCCATATGTATGAACACATTTTCCCATAGACACAGAATGGGTAAAACCCTTTGATACATCTGGCCCTTAGTCTTTAGTAAGACTTTAACATATATTCACCTTCGTTCACTGTGTCTGTAATAGGATAAATCGCATATGTAACGTTGTGTTTCTTGCTACAAGACATTTTTTGTTCTTTTATATATTTCACCTCTCTTGGCAGGATCATTATTTAACAAGCACCTCCACATGTTTCTCCTCTTATATAGCATTATCATTCCTCCGATAGCTCTTGTCAATACAAATTGTATAAACCACTGAATCAAATAAATAGAACTAATCAAAAATTCATGGAAGAAAAAAAAAACTCGTTTTAAAAATCATGTGGTGTATCTATTTCATAGAAAATCCTCCTCCTCCCTCCCCCCCTCCTCCTCCTCCTCCTCCTCCTCCTCCTCCTCCTCCTCCCCCCATCCTCCTCCTCCTCCTCCTCCTCCTCCTCCCCCCCAGTGGAACTAGTCGCAGCCTGCAAGATGGCATAGAGCCCTTGAACAGATGGAGAGGGAATGTATCCTGGTTGATCCGGGTGGCACACTACGGGCTGCGCTGGTATCTTTTCCAAAAGCAGAACCTCTTCCCCCAGCTGAGTCATATCCCAGAGTCACCAAGTGATGGTGCTGATGTGGGGTCAATAAACACGAAATGGTTGAACACAGGTGGTGGGTACCGGAAAGACAGTAAAATCATTACCTCTGACCTAAGTAATGGTAGCAATACTGTTGGGGATCAAAAATATTATTGTTAAATGAATACGCATGCTCTATTAGTTTCCTTGCTATTATAACTTGTGCTTATATTATCTCTTGGCTGGAGAACACCAGGGGCCAGGCAGATGCAGACTGCAGGGCGCCAACTGAGAGCTCGCGACTCGTGGACGTCTTGGCCACCTGGGTATTATCTACACTAAGTTCAGGGAGGGGGAAGGGTGGGTGACTGGGGCGGGGTGTGGGGCCTTCTATGACCGCTAGTTGAGTCGAGGGGGGGGTCCACAGATTCTGCCTATGGGAGGGACTGGGATGGGACACTTCATAGTACAGTTACAGTTTGTGTTTTCTAAGCGGATCGCTTCCGTAGCCAGCCGATTATCAGGGATCCCTCATTGATTGAGTGAGATGGTGGTCCAATTATACGTCAATATCTTGATGATACTACTAGGTCTATGGGATCTAAATATAAAATGTTGACCTGTAACGTGAGGGGTCTCCATAACCCGATGAAATGTAACAGAGCCTATGCTTACCTCCCGAGATATGGTATAAAGGAGTCATTTCTACAAGAGACTCATATATGGTGCGACTGTATTAACTGTTTGAGAAGATGCTGGAGAGGTGAGGTGTATGCCAAGTCTTACTCCGGATATGCACAACGGATATGGCTTGCCCTGGGGATCCCGTTCAGATACACACGAACACAGATTGACAGAAACGGATGGCACATAATATCGGAGGGGATGTGGGGGGCGGGGGGGGGGTGAAATGGGGGGGGGGGGGTCGCTGGATGCTCACAAATTCTGCTTTATCAATGTGTACACACCCAACATTGACGACTGCGTGTTTGTTGGACATGTACTGGCGGCAGCTCAAGGTTCCATGACTGCTGCGATAATTACAGCAGAAGACTATCTTGGACGGATTGGTGGATAGGGACACCCCCCCCACCCCCATGCCAGGGTACTAAGTCGTGTATGACAGCGGAAATAGCGCAGGTGCAGAATAGCTTGCTGCTTATTGACATATGGAGAACTCTACACCCACGTACCCTAAAGTATTCATGTTACACCCCCGCAGCGAATACATATAGTAGGCTGGATTCTTTTTTTGGTCCCCACAGGTGCTGCACATATAATATTAGAGGTACATTATTTACCTCACTGAAGCCCTGTCTTATCAGGCTTTTCGAGCACGGTGGCCGAGGCTCTGGAAAAATATTTTGAGCTCAACTGGAATAGCTCGAGCACTGGGCGACTGAATTGGAGATGGCTCTGCGAGGGTTGTGTGTGGGCACCACAGTTAGTTTGCGTCCTACGCTGGAGATCGATCTCACACATCAGAAAGCTAAACTAGAAAGACTGGAGAGGATCCTCTCTGAGGACCTGACAATACTGGGGAATTAGGACAAACAACGCCACAGGGTGTGTGACTTGTGGGATCAATGGGATAAATCGGGCTGCCTACTGGCACACTTGATTCGCTCAGAGATGTCTATATGACCAGTTCTGGCGCTTAGAGACCGAGGTAAATGTGTTATATACTCAGAAGGCGATTAAGGATGTCTTTGCAGCACATCTAGGTGAAGTCTATACTGAGACTCTGTACGCAGAGAGTTTTGACCAGCTCCTGGACTACTTAGAAGATCTACCGCTACTGCAGCTTTCTGGAATTATTTGGGGCCCCACTGTTGAGGCAGGAACATTTAGCTGCAATAGATGCGCTGAGAAATGCTAAATCACCAGGCGGATATGGGTTTCTAGCAGAGTTGCATAAAACGTTTGCAGGAACGTTGGTGGATCGTCTGTTGCCGGTGTATAATGAAGCATTGGAGAGGGGGGGGGTGCTGCCAGATTCTATGAAGGAGGCTCTCTTCGTAATGATATCGAAGCCCGGGAATGATCCCCTCAAGGTGGGCTCCCATCGCCCTCTCTCCATGTTGAACGTAGATTTGAAAGTTCTCAGCCATGTCCTGGCGTCTCGGTTGCTTCATTCGGACCAATCTGGATTTATACCCCACCGTAATACACTGCAGAACCGCCGCCGCTTGGCAAATGTGATACACGACCCGATCCTCGCAGAGGATAAATATGCTCTGGCCTTCCTGGACATAAAGGAGGCATTTGATTCAGTGAGGTTGAACTGTGTGTCGCAGGTCCTGGATAGGCTGGGGTTGGGGCACAATTATATACATTAGATAAAACTCCTTTATAGTTGCCAGCGTGTGAGAGTACGAACAGGCAAATATGTATCTGCTGAAATCCTATTACAGAGGGGCACCAGACAGGGATGCCCCCTATCCCCATTGTTATTTGCCCTGTCCATAGAGCTTCTGGCATGTCGCCTCCGTCAAGCCCTACATTTATGGGGCATAAGGATTGGGAATTTGGACCATGTAGTGTCGCTTTATGCTGACAATAGGATATATTTATGCCACCCTGATATATCATGTCCAATACTACTAAATGTAATGCATGAATTCTGGGAATTTTCGGGGCTTCGTTTTAATAGGGAAGAATCGTGCTCTCTTTCCTTTGGGACTGCTGCAGGGCTTGTCCCTCTCTCAATTGCCAGATATTGGGATACCTTGGCAGGTAGATTGTGTCAAATACCTGGGCATGTATATCACCCACGGGGAACGACAGACATATGACCTGAATATGGGATGGGTGATTGCCAATCTGTGCCCTTCCATAGCATTTTGGAACACAATGAAACTGTCCCTGATGGGGAAAATATCACTCAAAGATTGTGATACTGCCCTGTTGCTTATATGTCATGCAAGTGGCTGTATACGAGATACCAAGAAGGGTGTTCCGTGAGCTTGACCGCCTGCTGGTGGAGCTCCTGTGGACTGGCGGACATAGTCGGTGAGCCTTAGAACTCTCTAGAGGGAAAGGGATAGAGAAGGGATTGAAGTTCCGGATCTAGAGCTTTATTATTTAGCGACATAACTACAACATACAATACATTGGCTAGATGGTGAACACAACTGAGAAAGGGCCCTACTGGAAGGCACACACAATGGCCACCAATTAGGGACGCTGCTGATGCGAGGTTATGCGATGCCTGACGTGTTTCCACCTTTGATTCTTCTGATGGGCCTATTGTGGGAGGGTGCGGAGGGTCTTGGGTAGGGTGCCATATGCTCCAGATTTAGACGTGTGGATAGTGCACCCTTGTGAACAAATGTTCCATACCATGACAATAGAACGATGGCAGGAGGGGCTTGTCTAATGTTGTCAGATTTATATCGAGCTGGTCGCTTTATAACCGTGCCGGATGGAATAGAGACGTCCGAGTTAGGACAAAGGCAAATGCTCCAATATGCTAAAACAGCGGCGAAGGCTCGACAACTCTGGCCGTTGTTCCCCGAGGTGTCGGAGCCCTCACAGCCCTTGGCAATGCTCCTCTCTTTGGCGGTATAGACGTTGAAAATGCAGGATGGCATAGTGGTCTATTGATCCCTGCTGTGGAATCTAATTGGTGAGCTTTTTCTGTGCACTTTGAAAAGCCAATAAAAACACATTTAAAAAAAAAAAACTATTGACCATCATTGGTGTGTTGTGCTTTTTGGCCCTAGATCTACTTAAAGCCTTAACAATTTTATTCTCCAGATCTCCTTACTGGATTTTTGTCATTTTGTTTATTAAATTTTATTCTCTTTTTCTCATTCGGTTGGGGACTTTTATTGTGCTGCATTTCACCTTTATTACTGTTTTGATCCTGCATAAATACTTTACACATTGCCCTGGTTAAACCTATCTGCTCTGTGCATGGTTGAGCTCAGTTTAGTTTAGTGACTTGGACAGTTTACCCTAACCACAACTGCAAAAATTGATTGAAGTGGGCAGCATCCCACCCCAAATAATAATCCAATTCTTCTAGTGTCCAACTGAAGATCGTTATATAGACATGTGACCATAAATGAATATGGTGCACATTTGAAAAAAAGACAGTATATTTTTTTACATTATTGTTGTAATTTGCATTTTCAAAAGCAATGTTCAATATAACAAACTAAAATGTAGAGCAGCAGGCAATGTTCCAACATTTACAAGGTTGCATAGCTTCTACTTGTGTCAACATCTGGATAACTGGGCCTAAAGTGATTAGGTTTTGCTGGTGTAAACACACAGCGCAGTATGCAATAAACCCCAATGCATACCAGCAATTGATTAATGCCATTGCAAGGTTGTAGACAAACACAAATTACCAACAAAACACATCAGACAGACCAGCTTGCATACATGCTACACAGAAAAGTAATGGTATATCGACAGGCGTGGCCTTGGCAGCCATAGAGTCGGTCGTCTGAAGCCAAGCCAAAGGCCTGCGGTAATGTGGATCCTGATCGCCCCGGCTTCCCGTGGACCCCAGCAGTTGGGGATGTGGATCCTCGTTCCTAGCCGGCCGCATTGGAGTGCTTGGTGACAGGCCGAGACCCGCAGGGATGTGGAAGCGAGCCGTGGTGGTCTAGCACAGGCAGCAGTAATGGCAGCCTAAAGGGACACGAAATCAACACAGGAGAGGCCCCCTGAATGAGACAGCGGTCTCTGCAGCTTGTGGCTCCCAGCAGCTGGCTGACGGTGGGCACTCGTCTGGGACCCCCCTGGTTTTTGGAAAAGACCACGGTGGGCCTGTGCGGCCTGTGCGGCCTGTGAGGATAGTGGCCGCCAGGGAAGCGAGGCCCGTCGTGGAAAGACCACGGCAGTGGCTCTCTTGTTTAGCCATGAAGCGGGGAGAAAGTCACTGTGCCTGTTGAATCCAGCGGAGGTTGGGAAGCATGGAGGCAGCGTACTCGGCCCAGTTTTGAGAGAAGGACTTAAAATAGAAGGTTTTGTAGGACTTGGCCCACGCAACACTGGGACTGGTCAGAGGTGTCTGGGGGTAGCAGACTGGTGCATCAGTGCGCCCTGCATTGCTAGGGTGTCAGCCCCACCCCTACTACAAGGCCGGAAGACAGGGGATCCTGGTTGACTTGGCCCTCGAGGTACAGGGAACTGCCAGAGGGGACATTTTCCCCAGAACTTCTGGGTGACGACTGGGGGTATTTCGTCTCCCTCCAGGGGACAGTTGCATGGAGGGGCCACACTCCCTCAGGAACGTTGCCTGTGTGGGTTTGTGTCCGGTGGCTCACCTGGGCGGCTGAGAGGGTTTGCTGGAGTGAACGCTAGCCCCACGGTGCAGAGAGTCTGTAACAAGCAAGGGGGCCCCGGCCAGGATGGACCGGTGCCGAAAGGGATGAACTAGACTTGGCGGCCCACACTGCCACCATACTGGCAGCCATTCGGGATACCAAAAATACTCTGGAGCAGAAAATTAAAGCAGTGGCACTAAATGAGGGTCTCTTGTGTGCAGATCACAAAAAGCTGGCAGATAGGACAGCCACTTCAGAATCTACGCTAGCGCAACTGGGCCCGACGGTTACGGATAACGACGCCAAGCTGAGAAAACTGCAGAAAGAAGTGAATATCCTTGCAGCCAGACTGGAAGATGCCAAGGGGCGCTCAAGGCACAACAACGTTCGCTTGTTGGGCGTACCAGAGAGCGCAGAAGGGCCTAGTACTGAACTCTTTGTGGGGCAAAGTCGGTGGACACCATTTTAGAGGGGAAAGTTTCAACCCTCTACATGGTGGAGCGGGCACTCCGGGTGCCTAAGAGGCCCCTTATTCCAGGAGTGCACCCTAGGCCGATAGTAGCACGTCTTTTAAATTTCAGGGACAATATTCTACAGCGTGCACACTCCCATGGGCCCTGGCAAGTGGAGGGCCAACCAGTCAATATTTATCCGGACTATACAGCAAAGGTGCAGCACCAAAGGGAGACTTTCCTAGAGGTAAAGTGGCACTTGCATCAGCTCATCAAACCCAAGTGACCCAGGCATTGGGGAGGTGGGTAGTTCCAAACCCCCAGCACAAGGTGGCAGGGAGGGTGAGAAGGGATGGGGAGGGTTTCGGGTTCCTGGTATGGTGATTCGATAGCATTACTTTTTGGTGGGAACGATGTGCCGGGGGATCTGTATACGAATCCCTGCAAGGATGGAGACCAGGCCTTTGGACAGGAGTGGACACCTCCCTCAAAAACATATCCTGGAATGTTAATGGGCTAGGCGATAAACTGAAGAGGGGTAGTGATGAAGTACCTGACACGATATTGCCCACACTTTATTCTGCTTCAGGAAACAACTCTCGTTGGTAATAACTGTAGCTTTCTGTGCAGAGGGAGACATCAAACCCTGGTTCATGCTGGATATTCCACAGAATCAAGGGGATCGGGAATCCCAATACGTAGATCCCTGCCATTCCAGGTGGCCAGAACATGGGCTAATCCTCAGGGATGCTGGACGGTGGTGGAAAGTGTCTGGAATGGAGAAAGGTTGATAGTGGCATCCTGGTACCTGCCTCCAGGCAGGAGGACATGAAGTGGCTGAGGGACAGGCTGGTTGATATCCCGGATGCCCTGTTGGTGGTGGGTGGGGACCTCAATCTTACTTTACAAGGGGACATGGATAGGGTGCTTCAACCAGCGGGGGAAAGGGGGGGAAGATATATGCCCTGGGGCAACTGACCTCTGGAGGGCTGCACATCCCAGGGTGAAGCAATACTCCTCCTCATCCAACGCCAGCTGCTTCCTGGCACCACTGGAATTTTTTTTTTTTTGTGGCACAGCCCTTCCAGAATAGGTTTAGAAATACAGTTTTTCACCCAAGAGGCATCTTAGATCACTCCCCATTGACAACTGAACTCTGGCACTCATTCGGCCATGATGGCTGGCGGTTAGAACCCTGGGAGTTGACTGACTGGGCCACTCAAAGACATGTGAATGAAGCAATAACTGATATTTCTGTGTTGATAAGGGATCAGTGGCCTCAGAGGCAAAACTTTGGGAGACCTATAAAACAGTATTGAGGAGTTGTATAATCTCTCATGAGGCATGCAAGAGGTGGGATAGTCTGGCGATGGTACGGGAATTGGAGTAAGAGCTACAGCAGGGGGAAGCGACATATGTGGTGGCACAAGACCCCGATTTGGCTGACCGCCTATCCCGGCTCAGAGAACACTACAGATAGACGTTGTATCAGAAAGCCAGGACACTTTACGGGGTGAAACAGTGCAGACTTTACGAACAGGGTGATAAGGTGGGGAAATTATTGGCTTGGTTAAGCAAGAAGGTGGAGGCCAGAGGTGGATTCACAGGATCCGTAATCCCCATGGTGATTTGGTTGAGACAGACTAGGGCATAGCCTAAAAGTCTGTACAATATTTTCACGACCTATAAGCTCCGCGCCTTTCTGCGGAGGCCAACCTTCCTGTCACACACCTGGAGAAATATGACGTGCACTCCCTAGAGCAGGACATCACAGAATGGGAGATTTTAGAGGCCCGGTCCCAACTAAAAAGTAGGAAGTCTCCTGGGCGCAACGGGTATCCGGCGGAGTTTTTTTAAATGTGCTAAGATGAGTGATTCCACCACAGAGAGCCTTGTTTTACGTCTCTAGGTCGCAGGACGAACTGCCCAGGGACCTTTGACAAGATCCCATAGTGCTTATCCTTAAACCGGGCAAGGTGCAGGAGGAGTGTGCTTCATACCAGCCCATATCCATCCTAAACACAGAAACCAAAATATTGGGCAAGGTGTTCGCAACCTGTCTATTGCAGGTTATAGACCACGTAGTTGCCCCGGACTAGTCGGGCTTTGTGTCCTGTAGGTCCACGAGGCACAACCTATATGGTTGCCTGACCAGTAGACATCACATTCGGGAGCCCACAATGCGCTTGACACTGAGAAGGCTTTTGACTCCTTGGAGTAGCCGTATCTGATGAACCTCCATAAGTGGATGGGCTTTGGGCCCTCACTCCTGTCCCAGGTGCACCTCCTCTACCGCAAGCCAACGGCAAGAATTAGAGTTAATGGTATACGCTCAGAAGAGTTCGAATTAGGCAGGGGCACCCAATAGGGGTGACCGTTATCGCCTTTCCTATTTGCAGGGGCCATGAAATCATTGGCGAACTTGATCAGGGGAGATGCACAGATCCCCAGTTGATGGGGTTGCGTTGGGAAGGTGAGCAAGAGGATGTCATCTCCCTTTACGCGGACAAAGTGTTGCTATACCTCGAGGACCCAAATGAGTCCCTTTCTAGGGTCCTGGAGATCCTTAGGGTCTTTGGCTCCTTTTCAGGCATTACTATTAACTAGGGGAAATCAATTCCTTTTCCCCCTCACATGCTGGCAATCGAAGGCAGGGAGCACGGGCCCACTGATATGGGAGGAGATGGGGTTTACTTATCTAGGCATCTATTGGCTAACGAGCGGACTCTATTCTAGGAAAACAAAATTGGGTCGGATCCTGGCTGATTTCCGTGAGGACGTGGAGTTGTGGCGTCGTCTCTCCCTCTCATTGTTGGATAGAGCAGCAGTATTTAAAATTATCTCCCTACGTTTTTATACGTCCTGCAAAATGTGTTACTTGAAGTTCCCAACTACTTCTTTAAATCAGTGGAGGCTGAGACGAGGAACCTGCTCTGGAATAGAGGTGGCCCCCTTGTGGCGCTGTCCGTCCTGACCAGACGACCGATGGACAGGGGGATCGGATTTCCATTTATTATATTATTTATGTATTAATGGGTGGGCCAAATATTAGCAGTAAATGATTGGCCCTTTGCAGCTCAAAGGGAACAATCTCTAATGGCAGATAGAACAGCAATGGCCTCCCCGTGCTATGTGGAGGAACTATATGGGCAAGACATTGTCGTGAGCCAACCAGAGTCTTATACAGTGGTAATTCGGACTTGGAAACAGGTTGACTTTGGCGATGCCATTATGAGAATCTAGGGCCACGCAGAGTTACATGAGGTGGTGGGATACCGTCAGTGGGATCTGTTGAGAATTTCAAAGCTTGGTGAGAGAATGGAGAAGGCTGACCTTTAAGAGTTGCAGAGACAATATGTTCTCATGAAGGGCCAATTCCTCCATTATATGCAGGTGAGAGCAATCATGCACAGACCTGTCATAGATGTTTAGGGTATTGAGGAGGAGAACCCTTTAGAATATAGAGTATTGTCTGTAATAGTAACCCCAGAATCACGGGGAAAGACACAAGCACATGGAAAAAAATCGATGTGCATGCTAACAGACATGTATACACAACTGCAAACAGACACAATAAACATGCCGATACCCTGCACACACCAGATTTCACTCCCACCATGATGAGCAATTATTCACTTCTGCTTTGTCCAAGCAACTGTAAGCAGCAAGACCCAGGAGTGGGCCTGTATCAAGAAGGGGTCTAGATGGAGAAATGGGTGCATGGATTGGAGGAAGGCAATGTGACACAAAGACCCAGGGTCCACATGCTGTCTATCTCCTGGCTAGGAGTGCTGTTGAAGAAAAGTCATTGCTTCATCAGTCACAGAGTCTTTGGCACTGCCTGAAATGCTCCCTCCTTGACACCTGCAAAAAGAACAATTGATGGACAGAATGCAGAACAATGTCATACATTCACCCCAGTACAGAGATCTGGGCCTAAATCCATCGTTTTTTTGCTCACCATGCCATTCCAGTTTGGACCCATCCATATGCAAATCAGTCTTGACCCTGCACCCAGTGGGAACAGTCCAGCCCGAACTGCCAGGCCAAGTCCTCCCTGGACTGGAAACAAGCATCCTAAGACCGGTTTCGGGGTTTCACCCCTCATCAGCCAGGATAGCTTGACTCCAGTGGCATGGAGAGCACGGGACCCACGTCTGGGCATACCCGTCCCACTCGGTGTGACAAACGCAAAAAGAACAATTGATGGCCCTCCTCGACACCTGGGAAGGAAGAGAGTGCCACAGGAGCAGCAGTCCTGAGGCATAGGGCTACTGATGGGCAGTCTCTCACTAACCCATAAAGAGACGCATCCTTTCAGTAAATGCACCCACATCCAGCAGCAGCCCAAGTCATTGTAAAGCAGCAGAAGCAGCTTATTGCGAACTATAAGTGCATCTCAGAGAGTTTGTAAAGGCTGAGGGAGCATTTATAGTGGTGGGGAAATCCTCATGCTACAGGGGCCATGTTACAACTGTCTTGAGCCCTGGGGAAGAGTCTGAAGGGACGACTCCCATCTCAACTCATTACAAACATTTGGGAAGGAGCTCATTTTGAAAAATCACAGTTGTCCACCTTTAACAATTGGATGAACCTCCCCTCAAAGGTTTTTTAGGTTTCGCCTGCACAGCGCTTGCAAAATCTCTTGAGAAGAAAAAGAAAGTCTTAAAAGGGGCTTAGAGCCCGCCCTTTTCTTACCATTGGTTGGTTCTCATGTCACTCTTGTTCCCTTGCTTCCTCTTGGTCGGCGCTTGCTCCTGGACTTCAGTCTTCGTCCCTGCAGTGGCGCATGGACTAAGTACTGCTTCCTTTGGCCAGTGTCTTCCACTGGCTGCAGGCTCCTTCAGGTACTCTTTTTAACTTTTCACATTAAACACTGACAAAGCCAAATAGCTTGAGCAAAGCTATTTGGCTTAGTTAAAGTGCTTTTAAAGATGACAATTTGACTGGTAATAAGTCATCTCAAGGTGCTCAAATAAGACTTTGAAAGATACTTTGCAAGACGATGGAAGCTGTACTATTCTACCACTCGCCCCTGGATTGTTTGAATTTTTTTCCAGAAAGGAAGGAGGAAAATTTTGAATCTCCATTTGCAGTCATTGTTTACAGATTTGCATTTGTAGTTATAGAGTCTTAACTAAGGTACTCCCAGACGAGGTGCGTTCTCATTGGAGGCCAACTATGGTTGTCTTTCCTTTTTCCTTTGTTGGGGTACGGGTGAAGGGGGATACAAAGTTATGTTTCGTTAACAAAGCTGTAATATTTGATGCTCATGTCTGCACCAACTGATGTTGGCCAAATGAAGTAAAAAGAGCGATACCAAAATTAATTTCAATAAATACGACATGGGTACAAAAAAATAGAGCTTTTCTTCTCGGAGGTATTAATGCCCTGCCCTTTAAGTTCCAGATTAAGTTTCAAGTCCAGAAAAATGCTAAAACTGAACAGCCCATTATTTTACTGTAGTCATTAAGGCTTAAGTTTTACATAGTCGGATAGGAGAGAGACCCGAAACCAGGCTCAGGTTGTGTATCACTAAAACAGAATATTGCGCCTTGCATTATTAGCAGAAAAGTAACCGGGCAGTGTCAAAGAACTTGAATGCCACTACTTCCAATACATAACATAGCAGTCCCGAGAATATAAATCAGGACTCTGATTAAAAAAGCATGAATGCCTAAAGAGATACAAGTTTGCTCACACAAAGGTCAGCTCTAAATAAACTCACCAGATGGCTCTTCAGGCTCACTATCATTTTCTTCCTCAGGCAGGGCCTGTGGTTGAGGTGCTGGTACTTTCTTCTCTCGTTCAGCCTTAGCATTCCTCTCTTCTTCAGAATAATACTCATCCTCTGAAAGGTTTGCAAGACTCTCGTCCATTTCTCTGTACTCCACCTGCAAGAACCATACTCGCATTCATTCAGATAACATTGGTAATACTGATGATATTTGAAATGAGTTTATGTCTTAGCTAGCATACAAATTATTTTATTTTACAAGTTATAAAAATATTAAGTATTGCAATGAATACGAATTATATTCCACACAGTTTCATTCTCTTAACCCAAATACTCCTCATTACAATTATGAAGTTTTAAATACACTTTAAAAGAGAACACTTGATGTGGAAATGCAGAGAGCACTTTTTTTTTTTTTTAACTCACAGTCTGTACTTGTAGTGCCCTTGATAGGTTCTGGAGGAGGGTGGTGGCATGCCTGGCCGGGGTGATGGCATGGGATCTTCCCAGGTCTCCGAAACTACTCCTACTTCACAGTACCGATGGGATTGGGGGAAATCGATATAAACGCCACCTGTTATTTTTGGGTCTTACACCGGCTAAACGAGACAGTGCCAGACATTGGAAAGCTGAGAACCCGCCACTACTGGGCATCTGGAAGACGGGCATGGACTTCTGTATTGGTCTAGAGGTACAGATCTTTCGAGCTAGAGGATGCCCACAGAATCATTCCAAAATCTGGCAGGTGGGCAGATTATCGGGGCTTGACACTTGAACCTCACTCTACGATAGACCGGCATCTTGATGTATGGTCGGGATACACGCAATACTTTGTAATTCAGAGATCGGGCACACGAGGGGTAGCTGGTGGGAGGGGAGGACGGAATAGATCGGTTATAGCGCATTATGTTGGGTTGCTATTTTGTACATTTCTTTTCTTCTTTGCCAATATATGTGGCTCAAGATTTGGACACAAAGCTATGTTGATGTATGAATGTCTACCTGTATCTTTATTTGGTCCACTGGGGCCATATTGTGGCAAAAAATCTAATAAATATGTTGTGAAAAAAAGGGAACACTGGGACAATAATGGACATCAGACTTCTTTGAATTTTATCCTAGTCTCTGAACATCTCTGTGCAATTCATTGCTCGAGCTTCACTTTCAAAGTTAAGAGTCATGAAAGTAGCCCTCAGTAGCATTATTCACAAAAGGAGCACTCAAATTGACAAACACTTGCGTCTAACATCAACTGATTTAGTTACATTAACCCACAGTGTGCGGTTCACCTCAACGGAGCAGGGCTTAGAAGGATTAATATGGATGAACCAACTTTGAGTGTAGAAACTATTTTCTCATCCACACTTAATGTTTAATGCAATGAGGGGGGCGTGGCCAACGCGTCAAGATGGCGGTCGCACTTTCATAGTGCTCCGGACCCCTCCGTCATCCGCGTTGCAATCCGCTGCCATCGGTGCCCCTAAAGACTCCCACTGCTTCCTCAACGTACCAGCGGGGGACAGGAGTTCCCTACGTGCCATTTTTCCAGACCGGGCAGCCTGCTGCGGGACGACTCAGCCGGGGCGCCGCTCTCCGAGAGCTCAAGATGGCGGCACCCGGCTCCTGACCCTGACATCCCAGAGTCCGGTCTCCTGCATCCGTGGCCCCGCCGTGGGCTTGGTGACCCTCTGAGGCTTCGCACCGCTGGCGTGCACCCTGTCCACTAAGACGGTGCCCTTCACTTTGCCACACACCTTGCTGTCTGTGCGGGCACCTGCCCCTCCCCCCTGCCCGGCCGTACTCCATCATCCACGGTCTGGCCGCGGGGTGAGGTGAGCGGCGCTGGAATCCACCTCCTGCAGCTTCCAATTCGGCCGCTGACTCGAGCGGCGGGAGCGGTGTCGCTGCCTGCCTCCTGCTCCTCCTGGGCTCGACCCTGGTCCTGGCCTGGCCCCCTGATCGCTTCGGGGAGAAGATCCGGCGCTCCTCGTACAGGACACTGCTGCCCCCCGCGCCTCGGCCTGTAGTGCGGGCCCTCCCCACACTGTGGCCTGGAGCTCCCGTGGCCTGGGTGAGTGGGGTCCACCCAACTGCTCCTGCATCGCCTGTCCTGTTTCCCGTGCGGCGGACCCTGGGGCTCCTGACGCGGCTGAGGTGGCGGCCTACCCTGCTTTCCGGCCCCCTACCCTGCTTTCCGGCCCCCTGCTCCAAGCCCGGCGGTCGCTGTCTGCGGTGGGGCATTGGGTGAGTGCCAGACACCAGTGGCGGGGGTCCCCGGGCCCACCCCCCCGAGCTACACCTGACTGACACCACCCAGTCTTGTCCCTGAATATCATCAGAGGTCTCCTGTCCGGGCCGGGCCTGCCCTGCCTCGCTTCGACTAGCGCACCGGCTCCTCACGTCTACCTGGCCTCTACATACCTGCGCCATCGCCGCGCCGGCGGCTGCGACGCCGGCTCCCTGGCGGTTTGGGCCCCAGGGAGACGCTGCCTCCGACCCATCAGGATTGACCCTAAACACCGGGAGCCCTCTGTTCTGCAATCCGGCCCGGGACTGACGCCCACCGCCTGCGTTCGGCTGCACACATCGGGCGGCGTGGGGCGCCCCGGGGGCCAGCTGTTGCCATCCTACCTCGGCCGCTTATGCCGGGCGGCGGGACGCCTCCTCTTCACCTCCTTACCGTTTGGCACCTCGGCCGCGGAACCGTCCTGGCCCGCTCCTCGACCACATCTCCTAGTCTCTGCTTCTGACCAGGGTTCCCCACGACTGTCTCTGCCCCTCCCGCACCCCGCGGAGGTGGGGTGGGTTCGGCCGCACTCATCGAGCGGCGGGGAGTCCGTGAATCGGGCCCCCCCCCCATCCCCCTGACCCCCCTTCGAACTGGTGGTGCCTGCCCCCGGTGGATGCGGGGAGCCCCCCCGCCGGATCGGCTGTCACTTCGGCAGCGGGAGTTGCGATTCCCATCCCTGGTGTGTCTGCGCCCCCTGAGACCCAAGGCAGACTGCCCATAGAATTACCATTTACTTCTGTGAGGGCGTCCAGGTCCTACGCCAACAACCAGGATGGGCAGAGACCACGGCCCGAAAACACCGGCACCGCAGACCCAAACCAAAATGGACCAGTTCACTACTGCCGACCGGAGTCCGCCTCGGGGGGGCGTCTGGCGGCTCACCCCCTGCTGGGGGAGAACTCTCGACTATCCTGCAGGCGATTAGCACCTCCCAGGCCTCGGTGGAGAGTAAGATCAGCGAGGTGATGTGGCCCTTATCCGTCAGGACCTCCGCAATGCAACAGCGAGATTGTCGGAGGCAGAATCTCGCATCTCTACCGCGGAGGACGACCTGAACCGGTTGAAGGCCCAGGTGGCCCACCTACAGACTCAGACATCAGAGTTGCACCGCCGAGCCGAGGATGCGGAGAACCGCTCGCGGCGGAACAACCTGAGCCTCCTAGGGTTTCCCGAAACGGTCGAACATGGACACACAGACGCCTTCATGGAGACCTGGATCAAGTCGTGGATCCCCAAAGATGCTCTCACCCTGGTTCGTAATCGAACGCACCGCTCCCTGGCAGCCAGACCTTCCCCCGGAGCCCCACCGCGTCCTATTATCATTCGGATCCTCAACTTTCGGGACAGAGACGCTATCCTGAAGGAAGCCAGAGTTCACGGTCCCCTAAAATATCAGAATAGTACTATAATGGTTTTCCCGGACTACACAAGGGACGTTCAGGCCCAGCGCCGCACGTATAATGAGGTCAAACAAAAACTCCGTAACCTGGGCTTGCAATACGGGCTCCTCTTCCTGGCCCGCCTCAGAGTTATTTTCCAGGACAAAGCAATCTTCTTTGATACACCACAGGCAGCATGGACCTGGCTCACGGAGGAGCGGCCCCTGCGACCCCAACCCACGTCCTCCCCCCCCCATATCGGGCCCCTCCCGGGCGCATCCGTCTCCTCCCATACAACAACGGAGGCGCAACCAATCCCGTAAGAAGGGGGAGCGACGAGGGGACCGCTCGAGATCACCCGGAACTGCTTCCCAATCACGGATCGCCTCTGAAGTCCCTCAGATTCTGGATGACCATAGCCGAGCCAGTTCATTGATAAACTTGCACCATGAACACGACTCAACCTCGACACTGCGCCCGGCCCTCTCTGACTCAGACCTATCCCGAAGTCCCGCGTTCCGAGAGTCTGGGGAGGATGCCGGATTCTGATTGTGGAGCCTCATGGAAGTAGAACAGCACCAAAAACTCTTGGGGCTCGTGGCAGCACTATTCAACCATTGATAATGAGTCATCCGCCTACATGGAGGGGGCCATCGCCACAACTTTCCCGGCTAACCGTTTTAGTGTAGCTTCTTGTTCTTGAATTGGGCGACAGATGCTTCGGGTTTGGAAGTATAGGGCGGGGGGTGTTGGGAGGGGGTTGGGGATGGGGGGGGGGTTGCTGCCCTCCATCTTCTGTACGTTCTGACTCTGTTTGAGTCACTGTTTACAGCTTTGTTTGCACTGCTGTTTCTTTGTTTTCATGACAGACCAAAGCACATACACGCACTACTCAATGACCTGGGTCATGCCATCCCAAGCCAGCCCCATCTCCTCACAGCCACGATATGTCAGCTCACCCGGGGCCCAGGCCCCTCCCAGCTCTTCTCTCCCCGCGCCAGCTGTTTCCCAGATGCCCGTCCACGGTAGGTCCCTCCACATCTTGTCGTGGAACGTCAATGGGTTGCTAGACCGCATCAAACGCACTGCCGTCCTCAGGAGCGCCCAACGTCAGTCTCCTGACGTACTCCTCCTCCAGGAGACACACCTCCTGGGAATCCGATGCTCTTTCCTCGCCCGATATGGCTTCGATAGGGTCTGGCACTCTGGTTTCACACGGGGCTCCCGGGGGGGTGGGGGTGGCTATACTGACCCGGCGAGGGCTCCCCTTCACCACCACGCAGGTGAGGACTGACACACAGGGCCCTTATGTGGCCCTCTACGGTCGGCTTGAGGGGCAGGTCTTCAACCTCCTTTCAATATACATTCCTCCAGCCGCACTCCCCTCCACCCTTCACCATGGTCAAACCATAATTGGGGTGGATTTTTACGCGGTAATGCAGCCGACCCTGGACGCCACAGGAGATCCCTCCTCATCACGCCTCACCTGTTCGAAACGACTATCCGACTGGTCATCTGCCCTCGGTCTATGTGACGCGTGGAGGATCTGGCACCCCCGCCTGAAACAATACACTAACTTCAGCGGCCCACCATACCCACTCCCGTATTGACCTGCTCATCCTTCCCGCCACCGAATGCCAGTTAGTCTCTGGTGTCTCTATTCTTCCGCGGGAATCTCGGACCACTCTGCTATCTCTCTCCACCTGGGACACCCCACCGGGGGTCAGCGTTCGGTCTGGAGGTTCAACGCGTGGTTTTTGCAAGATGCGGACCTCAGAGACGCGCTTGCGGTGGAACTGAAACACTATTTTCTGGCCAATACAGGCTCAGTTTCCTCTGCTGGCACACTGTGGGAAGCCGGCAAGGCCACCCTACGTGGAGTGGCCAAAGGCCTGGTCCATGTGAAACAGGTGGAACCGCGCGCTTGACTCTGCTCGAGGCACAAGCCGCGCGGCTGGAGGCGACCTCGGGAGACACAGAGGAAGCCCACTCAGTTAGACAACTTGCGATGCTTCGCGAGGAGATCCGCCAGATGTCCCTAGAATCGGCCAAGATGCTCTGGCGCTCCTCAGTAGCCCGTGTTTACGGATGGGGCGACATAAATGGTAAGTTGCTTCATAATCTGGTCTCCTACCCCAGGGCCAACAGAATTATTCCCGAAATCCGTGACGCCACTGGTACCCATCACTGTACCTCGTTGGCTATCGCCCAGGCCTTCGCGGGCTACTATTCTCGGCTCTATTCCACCCGGCCCCCTGGAGCCTCCCTAACCGACCTGCTGGATCGAACCGGAACCCATCTCCCTTGCTTACCCCAGTCCAACTCGGCGGACCTCGATCTTCCCCTTACTCCTTAGGAGATCCAAGGCGCTAATCTCCCTACTCAACTCAGGGAAGACGCTAGGGCCCGATGGTTTCCCTCAGGAATATTACGCGGCTTATCGAGACGTACTGGTCCCTCATCTGGTCGCCCTCTTTCAACATGTGGTAGAGACGGGCTCTTTTCCCCCTGAGACTGATGTAGCCACCATAGTGGTCATTCCGAAAACTCAACCACCCTCCCTGTTCCTGCGCGGACTACCGCCCGATCTCACTCATCAATACTGAAATAAAAGTTTTTGCTAATGCGCTGGCGCAGCGTCTCCGCCCCTTACTGCATGTACTGATCCATCCGGACCAGTGTGGTTTTATGCCCGCTCGCGGCACCCGACATTGTATACGACGCCTCCATCTTGCCCTAGCCCATCGCCACCTGCTCACCCCATACTTGGCCATGTTGCGAATAGACTTTGAAAAGGCCTTTGATACGGTGGACTGGGGCTACTTGGAAGATGTACTGGCCACGATGGGCTTCGGCCCCCACTTTCGACGTCTCATTCGAGTCTTGTACTCGAGTCCTAAGGCAAGGGTCCTGACCAACGGCGCCTTCTCAGAAGCGTTCCCCATCCGCAGAGGCATTCGCCAGGGATGCCCTCTTTCGCCGCTTTTATTCGCGCTGGCGATGGAACCGCTGGCGTGCCTCATACGCAGTGACCCTCAAATCCGAGGATGGTCCTGGGACCCCCATCAGATTGACAAAATTGCCCTCTATGTGGACGAAGTTCTGCTTTTCCTGGCCGACCCGGAGACCTCCGGCCCGCGCTGTCTGGAGGTGCTTCGGACCTTCGAGACTGTCTCGCGTCTACGCCTCAACCCGGCGAAGTCCACCTTGGTTCCCCTCCACCCCTGGAGAGCCTGCTTTGATTGGCAGTCTACCATCCCCCTGCGGAGGCAATCCTTTAAATATTTGGGGATCTGGATAACCTTGCTTCCCGAACTAGAGTGGGCTCTTAACCTCACACCCCTGGTCACGAAAACCAAATCCGACCTCAAGCGTCGGCAATCCCTCCCGCTCAACCCCCTGGGCAGAGGGGCACTTTTTAAAATGATGATTCGCCCCAGTTTTTTTATACATCCTTCAAAATATCACTTTCCACCTCCCGGGTAGCTGGTTCCGCGAGTTTGACGGGGTACTTACCAAGTTTCTGAGGGGATGTGGAAGACCACGCATGGCCTTGACCCGCTGTCGAATACCTCCCTTTGATGGGGGTATGGGGGTGACCAACCTCCACCTCTACTACCTGGCCACCCGAATCATTGTAGTCCATGACTGGTTTGCTGGAGGCTGGTCTGATCCGGCCTACCGGACCGAGCTAAGAACTATGGACTTTCCACGGATTTTAGCTTACCTATATGGGACCCCTATTCCGCTGACCATTCCGCCAATCACCAGAGCGGTCCTAACAGCCTGGTGCTCGGCTTTGCGCTACACGCAATGGGACAAGAAACTCACTCAACATACGCCTTTGTGGCATGGTACATGGCTGCGTGACGTATCGGCTCTCCAAGGGTTCCAACGGTGGGATCGGATCGGGACGTCTGGGTGGGAGACCAAATCCGGGCCTTTCCAGATCTGCAACAACGCTACTCCCTTCTCCCTACTCAATTCTACAAATATCTGCATCTTCGCCACGCCCTTACCACACATGTCTCACCAGGCACCTCACTCCCCGAATTTAGTCCGTTGGAGGCCCAAGTCATGATGGGCAACCTGGGTAAAGGGGGGAGTGTTGCGGATATATCGCTCCCTAGTGAACAACGGCCCTGTCACCTTAGATGCGCTGCGGGCCCGCTGGGAGGGATGGGTGGGTCCCCTGGAGGAGGCAGATTGGCGTGGCGCCCTGATGGCTCCCAAAACCTTGACGTCCTCCTCTAAACTACGCCTTATTCAGCTATACTACCTCCACACGGCATATCTTACCCCCGCACGCCTACACAGGGAGGGTCTCCGCCCCTCACCGGATTGCACACGTTGCGGCCAGGCCCCGGACGATTTCTACCACATGGTCTGGCAATGCCCTGCTCACACCTCCTTCTGGGCGGGTATAGAAACTGAACTCACGTACACTCTGGGGTGGCAGGTGCCACACGATCCCTTATGCCTCCTCCTGGGGGTATTTGATGGCTTGGATGGTTCTCGAGCTGACAAGCGTTTCCTGGGCACGGCAGTGGCCAAACGAGATATTGCGGCGGCCTGGTCACAAGCAAAGCCTCCCACTGTACGTAAATGGCGCCGGGGGGTGGATTTGTGTGCGGCCCAAGAAGAACCCCTCTTTGAAGCCCGGGGCTGCCCTGAAAAGTTTGAGAAGGTATGGGGCAAATGGTTAAATTTACTGGGTTGAACTTCATGCTGGTTTCCCGCTTGTTTTGTTGCTCCCTTTTATCGTACGAGAAGGGTGATTCTGGGGTCTTGTATTTCGACTGGGCCCCCCTGCTGTTTCTTGATGATGGACATTGATGTATTGTGCACTTTTTCGCTGTCTCCATGTTTTTGTTTTTCCAAATGCTAATAAAATTGATTATCAAAAAAAAATGTTTAATGCAATAACACCCTTAGCTAACAATTGCTGTCTCTAGAGCTGCTACAATACACAAGAGATGGTGGAGACACAGCAGTGAAGCCATCTCAGTGAGAGGAACCAAACAGGATGATTGAGGATTTAGGGTTCCTGTTCTTCATCACCCATCTCCTACGTTTTACCCAATTGCTGGCAGTCTATGCTGGCTGCAGGGACTTAACCTATCGACCACACGTTCCCCCGGGAGAATTCCAGCCTGAACACACTGACCTGACCCGCGAATATATTTTTGCAAAACCATTCCAGGGTTACTAGAAAGGATTGGGCATTAAGAAAAGGCTGTCTTTCCAATTGCGGATTAATGCTTCGACTACCTTGTATGAATAACGTTGGTGGAAGCATTATGGTTTGTTTGCTGGATCTTACTGTACAAGCCCCGGATGTTCTTAATGGACGCCTTGACTATCTGATGCCTGCTGTGTCAGTTTCTGAATCTATCAATAATAACATAATTGTTGCAATGGAAGGTGAAGGAGAATAAAGGGGGTTGGCATTGAAGGAGATTTAGGCCATTTGAGTATTTGTACTACTTAACAAATTAAGTAATCAGGTCAATTACAACTCTTGAAAATACACTTGAAAATTTACCAACATGGTCATGCCCGAGACGGAACCCACCTACAACTAATGACGGTTCTAACAACATTGGAAAGGTTTCTGGCAGTGTTTGCTTGATTTGTGTGGTTTTGACAAAAAAAGCCCTGTCCTCGCCTGGAATTCATGGGCATTTGGGACGGGCAGGGAGAGTATGGATCTTCCAGTTACCCAAGAAAACACTTAACTAAGGTGAATTCTTTCCTCCCGAAACACCAAACACACACGATTTACAGACCTTTAAAGCACATTTCTTAACACTCAGACACTGGTATTCAGTTTCAAACATGCCTTTGCAGGACTAAGGCTTCTGCATCTCAGAACCTACACTTCAAAAGACTGCAGATATCTCTGGCTAACTGCATCAGAATATGTGCTTCCTGTAAGCTGAGGAAAAGAGCTGGTGAAACTCCAGCACCAGCCAGAACAAGTGGTTTGGTTAATGTGATGTGCAAATCATGCAGCAGACTGGAGGCAAAAAAACAATGCAACCTGGGAGAAGTAAGTGCCATGGGATTAACAGATCTTCATAACACTACAAACTGCCCCTATTCTGGTTTTAGTAGCTAAGAAGCGTCAGAGGAAACTCACATATATCCCAATCAATCAATCCAATCAATCAGTATTTATATAGTCTAGCTTATCACCCCGGGGGGTACCTAGGCGCTGAGGAGAGGTGAGCCTTAGTTGAAGAGCCAGGTCTCGAGTCCCTTCATGAAGCGGGCGAGTAACGGGGAGGTTCGGAGGTGGAGTGGGAGGTCGTTCCAGGACTTGGCGAGGAAGAGAAGGAGAGACCTCCGTTGCGGTTCTGCCAGATTCGGGGACGTGTGCGAGGGCAAGGGAGGCGGATCAGAGTCGTCTGGTAGGCTGGTGGAAAGTCAGGCGGTTGTTGATGTAGAAGAGTCCAGCATTGTGGAGGGCCTTGTAGGCGTGGGTCAGCAGCATGAACTGGCATCTCTTTTGGATGGGGAGCCAGTGGAGGTTTCTGAGCTGGGGACTGATGCTGGTCTGTTTGCAGAGGTCGAGGAGGAGTCTGGCTGTGGTGCTCTGTATAGTTTGTAGTCATTTGAGGAGATGGGAGGTTGTTCTGGTGTATAGAGCATTTCCATAGGCCAGTCGACTGGTGACGAGGGCTTGAGTCACAGTTTTCCTGGTGTTGACGGGGATCCATCTGAAAATCTTACGAAGCATGCGGAGGGTGTGGAAGCAGGAGAAGGCTACTGCATTGCACTGGCGCTTCATGGAGAGGTCGCTGTCCAGGATGATTCGGAGGTTGCAGGCCTGGCAGGTAGGGGTAGGTGAGGGTCTGAGAGCAGTGGGCCACCATTGTCATCCCATGGGGAAGTGTTCTTTTCAAAGAGGAGCATTTCAGTCTTGTACGTGTTCAGCTTTAGGCACTTGGATCTCATCCAGTCTAGAACGGTCATGGCATTCTGGAAGTTATCTCTGGTTGTGGCCGTGTCTTCAGTGAGAGATGGGATTAGTTGGTTGCCGTCAGGGTAAGAGATGAGGAGTTTGCAGATGATGCTCTTGGGGGTCGGAGGCGAAGGGCAGTAGGAGGATTTTCTGTGTGCGTCCTGTGAGGAAGGAGGTGATCCATTTGAGGGTGTTTCCTCTGATGCCGATTTGGGGGGAGTCTGGTGATGAGGGTGTGGTGGGAAACTGTGTAGAAGGCTGCGGAGATGTCTAGGAGGATCAGGGCTGCAGTCTAACCACAGTCAAGGATGGATCAGAGATAGTCAGTTGGGGCTATTATGGCAGTCTTGGCGCGGAGGTTGTAACTGAAGCCGGACTGGGTGGCGTTGAGAAGGTTGTGTTCGTCCAGGTGGTCTGAGAGTTGACAGTCGATGGCTTTCTCCAGGACCTTGGCCGGGAAGGGGAGAAGCAAGATTGGGCGGTAATTCTTGAGCACGACGGGGTCAGCAAAGGGTTTCTTCAAGAGGGATTTCACTTCTGCAGGTCTCCAGGCATCAGAGTCGCTGTGCTGATGACCTGAGAAGGTCGGTGAGAACGCTGCTGATTTCCTTCCGTCTCTGGTTGAAGGCGTGGTGGGGTCATTGGTCTGTCAGTGCTCCGGAATGGATGGAGGCCATGATCACTGTGGTGAGCGGTGTCCATTCAGTGAGGTGGCTGTAGGAGTTGCCGGTGCGAGTCAGGGGGTGGGTGAGGTCGGTGGTCTGTGAGTCGAAGTTGTGGCGATGTCTGCTATCTTATTGTGGAAGTAGTCCGCCAGGGAGTCGTAGAGAGTTTGGGAAGGAAGATTGTGATCTTGGTGGCCGACGGGCAGGAGAACTCGGACAATGCTGAAGAGCTCTTTTGTGTGATCAGTGCTGGCTTAGATGCAGGTAGCTAGGGTGTCCATTTTAGCTTCCCTGAGGCGGTGGTGGTAGTTGCTGAGGGCCGATTTGAAGGTGGTGAGGTCTGAGAGGTTTCTGATGGATCACCAATGTCTCTCCAGTCGCTTACAATCATTTTTGAGGGGGCGGAGCTCAGGAGTGAACCAACTGACGTGCTTGGAGGGTTTCTGGCGCTTGTGGCTTTAACAGGTGTGATGGTGTCGGTGCAGCTGGAGATCCAGTCGGAGAGGTTTTGGATGGCTAACTCCAGGTTGCTGGTGGTGAAGGGTCCAACGGCCTTGAGGGCGGTAGTCCTTTGGGTCTCGTGAATTTGCTCCAATTGTGGCAGGCGTATGTGGTGGGTGTGGGGGTGGGTCGTGGTGAGCTGCGAAGGAGACGATGATGTGGTCGGTCCAGGTGCTGGTGTGGCTGAATTTGATTCGGTCGCTGGCCGTGAAGATGGGGATCAAGGTGTCTTGCGCAGCGTGTGTGGCGGGTGACCAGTTGCACGAGTCCGATGTTGCTCATGCTTTCCAAGAGGTTGGCGGAGTTGGTGTTATTGGGGTAGTCGAGGTGTAAGTTGAGGTCGCAGGGGAAGATGTAGTGCTTGGAGTAGATTGCGGAGGATGAAGAAGCAATGATTTATCACAGTCGTGCCCAAGGCTCTGCCATACTATAAACCTACAAGGAGGTTATAGCAGTGTTTGGCCCCTAAACCAGAGCTCACAGTTCACTAAAGATCTACCATAGGGCAACTAAGTATCCGATTTACGGGTACAAGAAAAATAGACAGGCAGGTTTGATTGACATGATTTGGGCTTCCCCAGAGCAGTTGTGATCTGGAAGAGACATACATGTTCCAGACTTCACACTGTAAAGGGGTGGCCGGTGTCTGCTCCTAGCAATTCCAGGTCCTGTGTGAGAGACACTGCACCCATAAAGATGCGCACTGCCAAGATAGGCATGGGGTTTCCCAGTGAAGATGAGTCCCTCAAGCAGAGAGAGAGAGTGCAGGTGGCATGGCCCTCTAATGGGCTACCAATCAAGGGAAAGATACAAGGACCCAGTGACTGCCTGTATTTTAAGAAAACACCTGGGACAACAAAGAAGAAAGCACCTAATGATCTACCTTCTAGACAATTATCAGTATTTTCCCGATTGGGAGAATATTGGTTTTTATAAGGAGTGACAATTTAAATACACAAATTACTTTGGGCTTCCACTCTGGAATAAATGGAGGGCTATAAAAGAAGACCGCATTTCAACCAAAGGGTCTGCTAGTGTTCATTTATTGTTTTTTGGATCCTGCCAGATGAAGACCAAGCATTGAGGAAAACAGCCTATTTGGAAAGACTGGGCCTTGAGCAAAAAGACTACTCTGAAGGATACATGCAGAGACCCTACTCTAAAGACTTCTGAAGCAAAAGTTCAAACAGGCAATATTGAGGCTACCCAGGAATGATGCGAAGCTACCTTTTTATCATCAGTACTTATGTATACTTCTGCCACTAACCTGTGGATGCTCACATTCTCAGAGTTCATTTTGTCACTAACTAAAATTACACATCACGAAATGACCAGCTCCTGCCCCATCAAGACCTCCCTACCTGCCAACAGATTAACTAGGACAGACCACAGCCCACCACATGAATCTAAAAGTTGCCAGGCAAATGTGGTCTGGTGTCTTCCTTTGGCACTGGCCACCCAAAATATAAGTGAGATGCTAGTTGTGAAGTCAGAAACCACTCTGCCAAGCATGGACTACACTACCCATCAGACTTAGTGAGGCAGACATCTGGGTGGGCCCCGGTAATAAAAGAAGGATGTATCAGTCCCAACCACACTCAGTATTCCAGAACGCTACAGGACTCAGAAGCAGCGGTCAGCCTCCTTATTCCTTGAAGGATTTAAGTGGACTGCAGTTCTCATATTTCAGGGTCTGAAATGAAATGATCATTTACTTGCACAGCTTCGCTGTTGCTCAAGCAGTCATTTCCTCAACTAAATATTGTACTTCCGTTGACAAACCCTGTGTGTTTGTTGTTACTTGAGCAAGTGAGCAGAGGTATGAAACACACCTGGTATGTCTCGATAGGTTTTCTTTGTTTGAATCGGTTTATTGAATTTTTACAATCAGTATATGCGGTTTGCACATTTGGTATAACAGTTTGCACAGTATACATGAGCGCATTAAGTGAAGTAAGCACATGTAATTCAGATTGTTACACTATTCAGCTGTCAGTTGTATCTAAGGAGATGTACAGGTAATGGCGCTTATGGAGAGGTCAAGTTGCAGTTTATTATTCCGGACAATCTGTGTGCTATAACCAATATTTCACGGCGATGAGGCCAGTTGCGTACCCAGCAATAGACAGGTGAACTGAGTAAAATGAAAAAGAAACTACAACAAAACCTCAGCATCCCCTTGGCCCGTCTCAGGCCTCCCCTCAATAAAGTCGTTTGACACACACTTCGCGCTTTCTAGGCACATCAGTTAATTGTTGAGACTAGATATTAGCTCGGAACCCTGTGTGAGGCAGGTAGGGCATACCCCAAACAGCCCCAGCAGACACTGAACCAATTAGTGAACAATGTCTTCTGTCCTCTGTGGCGGCGAGTTAGTGCCAGCGTCTGGAGTCGAATGAACGGCGGCACGCAGATCAACCAGGATAGCATCCCGGTTGGTCGCTATTGGGTATTTGTGTCGCCGTAAACCATCTTCCCTGTGCAGTGTGACACTTTCTGCCTGAACCCAGATCATATGAGATTGTGTCCAGGCCGCAAGCGTGGGTGGCTCCCACACCTTCCAACTACGAGTGATAAGGTGTTTGGCCGCTATTAGCCCTAAATCAAGGAAGCAAGATGTGACCTTATTTTTCTTCGTCCTGCAATAGAGGCCGAGGATGCACACCTCCCAGGTGTGTAGCTCCAAGCGTCCCATGCATGCAGTAATACTGCAGGTGCTGGCACCCCCAAAGCATGTGCAGGAGGTCGGCATCCACTAGAAAGCAATGGGGCAGGCGGTGTCAGTTTGCTGAAAGTATTGGTTCATATCTGCTGTGGGCAAGCATGGGAGGAAAGAGTCTGCAAACCAGTGGATTTGATGTCTGCCCGGTCCCATTACATGCAAGTATTGCATAGTGAGGTGTGTTGGGAGTCCCAGTGCCATGTCACCCCATCTGCTCCCCGTGGTGGTCACTAGAGAATTATATAGAAGGAAGTGGCCTGGTGGGAGGTAGTCGTCCTCCATCAGCGACTCGTAGGTCAGGAGACTATTATTCTGGTAGAGGTCTCCTATAGTGTGGATGCATGCTGCATGCCAATCGGTTAGTTCCGCTGACGGCGTAATGGTGTGTCATTTGGGCGTGCTGAGGTATCGCTGGGGCATAAGGAGTCACTGTACGTGTTAAAGGGCTCAGCAATAGCAGCGATATGCTACCCCCATCAACAGGGAGCTAGGTATGGGGGTACATTTGCTGGGGTGAAACCGAGTAGTGCGTCCAGCAGACTGCAGGCCGGTGCAGCCGTGGCTGTGTCCACAAGCTACAGGCCTGACATCCATTTGGCCACCCATTGTAGTCGAGATGCAAGATAGTAATGCTCAAAATGGGGCACGCAAGGCCACCCCGATTTCTGGGCAGATATAATTTCGACAATGCAACCCGGCAGCAAGAATTGTTCTATATGAATTCCTGCATTATTTTTTATAGGGAGCAAAAGAAGGGGTAGGATTATAGAGGGGGAGATTGGCAAAGTAATAAAGAAGGCGGGGAAGTGCGACCATCCAACACGGAGGGCAAGCGCCAACATTTCTATGGCCAGTGAGAAAAGTAAGGGCGAAAGCAGGCAACCCTGGCAAGTGCCCCTCTGAATCTGGAATGAGTCCAATACCAGGGGGCCAAATTTTACCTTGACCAGCAGGCAAGTGTAGAGCAGTTTTATCAGCTGTAAACCCAGATACCGAGGCACGCTAAGGTTTCGAATAGAAAGGCACATTCTAGCGAATCAACGGCCTGCTCAAGGCCATCATTCTTATGCATACTTCAAGACGCAAAAAAAGCGTCTCAGATTCAAAGACGTACTGCATTCTGGTCAGGGTGCACCAGCATTGCTACCTAAGGTGCTAACCGAGTGGCCAGAATCTTCGTGAGTACCTTATAATCTGTGTTGAGCAGTGCCAGGGGCCGATAGGAGCCCAGATCAGTAGGATCTTTGGGCGGCTCAAAAAGGGATATTATTGGCGCTTTGCGCAGGGAAGTGGGAAGACGTGAGGCTGCCACCGCTTCTTCGTAGGGGGTGAGCGACCGGGGCACCAGGAGTGCCTTGTAGAATTCAACAGGCAAGCCATCTGAGCCAGGGGTCTGGTCTGTGGTCAGTGCCCTGATCGCTTCTTGTATTCGAGAGAGAGTGATTGGGTCATCAAGCTCCGCTTTTTGATCAGGTGTGAGGCAGGGCAGGAGAATCGCATAGAAGGCTTCAGTGTCTGGTGGGAGAGCAGTGAGCCTAGACTGGTACAGCGAGGCGTAGTGGTGGGTTAGTTTTAGATGGATGTCCTGCTGGGTGTAAAGTAGATCACCAGCACCAGATCTTAGCGCCACAAAAGGGTGCCGGTGCTGTTTCGACCGTATCAGCCATGCCAATAGTGTGCTGGATTTGTTTGCAGTGGCATGTGTACGTGCCGAGTGGGCTGCATAGTTCAAGCAACACAGATGTTACAGGAGGGAAACATGCTAGCGTTGCGCCTCCAGTAGGCGTCAAGAGTCCCTTGGACTCCGTTCTGTGTCATTCTTGTGGTGCAGAAGTGTACACTCTATGGGGAATATATCAGTGGCAAGCTGCCGGCGGACATTCCAGGTAAACCATAGGCAGTGGTCTCTGCCACCACTTTGAATGCATCCCACTCAATCAGTCTAGATGTTGCTGACCCGTGATTATGTTCGAAATAGTCTTCGATAGCTGTGTGTAGTGAGGCACGAAATGGGGGATCCTCAAGCGCCGATGGTTGCAAGCGCCATATCGGGACAGGAGATAGGTCAGCGTCCCATGTGAGCTGGAGGCTCTGTGGGTTATGATCTGAGTGGGTGCGGACTAGGTAGATGGTGTGCATCACAGAGGGCAGTAGGGAGGCCGTGGCAACAAATCGGTCAAGCCTAATGTGTAGGTGGTGTGGTGAGGAAAACGAGTACATTTTCGTATGTGCGTTCCACTGTAGCCAAATGTCTACCATGCGCCAATGCGGAAGCCTGTTTCGTAAGGCCTGTGCCTTAGAGGGTGCTGGACAGTGGACCGAAAGATCTGTCGAGATCAGTGCTTAGGAAATAATTAAAGTCCCCACCCAGTAGGCATGAAATTCCACCCCAGCGAGAGCACTTTGATAACCGACAGAGGAACTGGGGTTGCTCTGTGTTAGGTACGTATATATTGCCAAGATGAAGAATTGTCAGCCATCTAAAAGGGCCAAGACAAGGATGTAGCGGCCCTTAGTGTCTGCTACCACTTCCTCATGGAGAAAGGGACCCCCAGGTCGGACCAAAGTAATACTCCTCTTGCGAAGGAAGAAAAATTTGTAGCGTAGACCTGGCCACGCCAGTGGTGTTATAGCTTGCTCGCTTCTGCCAATGTTAAGTGTGTTTCCTGGAGCATGGCCACCTATGTGGAGCGGCGCTTAAGATAGACATAAACGGCATATCGACAGGAGGGGGGTATGCATGCCCCTCACATTCCAGGTATCTAAAGTAGAACGTGTCATGTCGGTTATTTGTATACGGGAGGAGGACAGCAGACGTGAATGGCGCTAGGGACCAGGCTTGCGATGGCGGTAGTAAAGTATAGGGTCGAGCACCGGATGAGGGGTTCTTAGGGCATAGAGGCAAGGCCAAAACCGGGTGCGGGTGTGAAAGAGGAAATGCAACAATTAAATGCTGATAGGACACAGAACCAACGGGTTTTCCACCCAAACTGTTGAAATACTTATGCGAAATACAGCAGTAAAGCCTGTAACAGAGGGTTTTACCGTGGGGAGTTGCAGCGGCCAAAGGTGGTGTATCCCATGCAGTGTAAGCATGTGTATTCCAGCCAGTGGTAAATGTATAATAAGGTGGTTGAGTGTTGCGCATGGTGCAGGAGTCAGCACTGTACTAGGAGATCAGTTATTGTGATCGCGAGACAAAACAGTGCATCATAATGCTTAATCTGGCAAGAAAGGAAACAAGGAGAGTGCTGTCCATGGATAGGAGCAGTTCAGATAATGTCATCAGCTGTCTGCGGAGTGACATCCAGTGGTGCCAAGGCATCTGCAAGCCAAATGGTGGAGGAGCCATCTTCGCTCGATGACCGCACAGATTGCTCACCAGGGCTGGTGTCAGGTGGGGTATCACTCATGGCTACCATGGACTGGAGGTGATGTCTTCTTTCCTGTATGACCTTTTCCAGGTGCGGCACTGCAGCAAGTCTAGGAGGGAGTTGCATCATACGCTGGCGCCCGCTGTTGACTTCATCGGAAGTAAGCTCCATCCTCATGGCCCTTTGGGAACGATGCAAGCCCCGAAGTCTCTAGCCATTCCCAAGCGTCCTCCGGTGAGTCAAAGAAGTGCGCTTTGCCATCTGACATGAAGATCAGCGAGTATTTCAAGTCCACGTTGCGAAGACTGCGTTTGACAGCCAGGAAGGAGGCCCTATGACGTTGCACTGGTACCGTGTACTCTGGGAAGAACATGATGCGGACACTGTCTATCCCAATTTTAAGTTCCTCGGAACCGGAGCCCAGGAGAGCCCATCCACCCGGACCCGAACCAGCACCATGTCCACCTCGGATGAAGTGGACGGACTCGGGGCGTCTACCGCCCCCAATATAGCTGTAAGTTTGGGGGACGGGGACCTGGGCAGGGCGGGTGGCGACACTGAACCTAATAAGGAAAACGATCAACACAGTGGAGTTGAGTGTCCACCCATTATTTGTTTCTTTGCTATTGCCCCCCCCCATTCTAGAAGGGGGGGGGGGGGAAACTGTGTGAGCCTTGTTTAGCTACACTTCACCGCCAGCCCCCATATTCGGAGTATCACCGGAACCTGAGGAAAAGGGCGGGTTGGCAAGAGTTGATCACTGGAAAAGGCTTCCCAAAACTGCTGCTGCCGGAGTGCAGACGCTTTGGTGCCCAGAGAGGAATTGTTTTACTGCATTTCCCTGCGTGTCCCACGGCAAAGGACAGCTGAGCAGGAGGGGCAGGTCTTAACGTGTCCCTCGGCGAACTTTACAACCTGTGAAGATAAAAAACTACAGCCCCCTTTTGAGGGAGCGCCCCTGACTATCTATCCATGTTGTTGCCATAGCGCGTGCATTTCCCTCTCCTGCGTTTATTAGATAAGCACTTTGTACGATTTCACTGGGAGATGAAGAAAGTAACGCCGCAGACTGTAGGTCTTCGGTTGCAGCAAGTTCTAGAGTGGCTAATGCAAACAAGAATGGACGGCGTGAAGCAGACGCCGCAACAGCCTCGGAGGTAGCAGCCGCCATTGGGCAGGAAAGTGGAGAACAGGTGGGGGGGCGGGAGCAAAGCAACAAAAAAAATTAAACAAGCGCGGCAGTGAAAGCGACCGCGCTGTGTTTAATTAGTAATATGATCCACGACGAGGGAGGAATGCAGCTGGCACCCTGCGCACCGCTGCTCGCTCCCGAGACCCAAACGCCGTGGGAGTGAACGTTTAGAGAAAAGGCGGGACATGCACCCGTCTTTGGCCAATTGTGTGCTTTCATTATTGAAAGCCACACGCAAAGGCCAATCGAATGTGTGGGAGTTGCCAGACCCACACGGAGAAGTTTCGGGGAAGTTTGGAGTTCCCACAAGAAGCCTCCCATAGAGCAGCGCATGTGCGCTGCGCTAGGCTCGACCTAAAAAGAAAACAATGTTTATTGGCAATATCAACAAAAAATTAAATAAAATGGAAGACAAACTACTACAAACCATGTAAAAGAAGATTACTACAGATAAAACATGAAACTGTTTGAGAGAAACTTTTTAGAAACCGACAGCCACAATATTGATATTAATTAAGAAAACATTCAACAAAGCAACAAAAAAATCCATGGCTAGATACAAATATTAAAACATTACTTTTATATAAAACAGACATATTGTTCTTCTAAACAAACAAAAATAGATAACACATGGAAAGATCCACCGGGGTGTCCCAAAATAGCATGTGTAAACCCAGTTTCACCACCTGTACATATACATTGCCCAAAATCCACTAGTAAAACAGGACATGTACATAGAGGACACAAGTGACTTTCTACAATAATTAAGTGAAATAAAAATGGATGATGAAAACATATTATTAACAACGGATGCTTTTGTACACAAGCATTCAATATCATGGAGGTATGGAAAAGGTAGAATGGCTACTGCTGTAACATGAGGATGTGATAGTAAATAAAATAATTGTACTTCAATTGCTAACCACTTTGCTACACCTTTCCCACTCCCAGTGTGGAGGCCTTTTTTTGAGGTTTGCAAAAGCTGGTGTTTAAGCCTTCTTAACTTTTTTCTCACGAAAAGTTATATGCGCCAAATAGGCATCTACACCCCCAGTTCCCCCCTTTCCACTGCCCCCCTTATTGTGGGGATTCTAAAGGGACAGAGGGGATGTGGATTTTCCTGTAGTAAGAGAAAATAGCCTAAATATAGCAAAAACTTGTTCTTTTTTTGCAAAATAGTGGGAAAATATCCACTGTGATGCGCACCTGAGCCTGCGAAGCAGCATAGAGGACCTTAACATAAGCTCGGAATTTGGGCCCAAGGGGTTTCCTCCAGGAACGCCCAGCTTAAGGTGTCAAGTGCCTTTTCAAAGTCTACGAGCAAAAAGCTGTTGAGGCCCCCCCCCCCTTACCCCCACAGACTAAATCTGATCTTGCGCTAAGTGTACCCTTCGGATGCAATGGCGTGTGCTGCGGCAGGGATAAATCTGCATTGATCCGGATGGACCAGTTGTGATAACACTTGGAAAAGGCGATTGGCTAGGAGCTTTGCATATAGCTCACCTCTGTTTTGATAAGGGATATGGGCCTGTATGAGGTACGGTGACCCTGTGGGCGTCCTGGTTTATGTAGGACTACCATGGTGTGGTATGTCCTGTGGGAAGTGACCTTTGATGCAGGCCTCGTTAAATAGGTCCAGAAAGGGCGGGAGGGGGATAGAAGATATCTGGTCTCAGCTTCCGGTAGTATTCCACCAGTTAGCCATTTGGCCCAGTGTTTCCGTACGTTAATGCTTTTCCCCGCCTCCTCAAGCGCGAGTGCATGATCTAAAGTGCTTCTGTCTGCTGTGTTCAGGCGGGGCAGTGGGGGGTCTGTAACCAAGGATGTGGCGAGTTCCCAATCAGGGTGCACCGGTTCTGTGTAAAAGCGTTTCATCGTATTTAGCAAAGACGGAAGCAATCCCCTAGGAGTCCTCCACCACTAGACCAGAGCTGTCCTTTATATTGGGTGCCACCCTGGTCTCTGCATCCCTAACAGCCAAACAGTGTGGGAGCTTTCTCGACTTGTCCCCCCATTCATACATCCTCCGGGTGAAAGCCATCCAGCATTTGCGGGATTCCTCAATGCATAATTGACATAGGGTTGTCCTATCGAGTGCTAGCTGGTGCAGCAACTTTGACATACGGGTGGCCACTAGGGGCTGATGGAAACAGAAGTTACTGGGGAAAGGGAAGTGTGGAAAATGTGTTTTTTTTTTGCAGTTGTAGCTGATGGTCTGTGTTGTGAACAAGATAAAGGAGCACCATACGACCAGAAAAAGTTCACACACATATGGCTTGTTGCACAGATGCTTAAAAAGAAAGACCAACTAACACGCCAAATTCCAAGCCCTCAACTTCATGCTTAAGAAAAACGGATGCATACCTTTCTATCAGTGCAATGAGCGGACATAGTAGCGCTACAGGAAACCGACTTAAAATGGGAGATTCTATTCAAATCTCACATCTATACTAGGCAGGCCCAAGCTAATGCACACAATAAGACTTCTGGAGTGGCCTTACAATTTTTGAAGTCCTACCAAATAGCCATAACAGCAGACAGAGAAGGAAGGTATGCAAAGGAAAAAGGCAAGGTGTGCGGGACAAGTTTAACATAGTAGTATGTATGCTCCAGAGGGATGACTTAATGGGGGACTTCAAAACAGTAACGCAGGGTGACCTGGACAGATCAGCGGGAGCCAACAAGTTAGCTACTCCGGCGGAGAGGGGATGGGGTTGATCAATATATACTCCAGGACAGAGTCCATAAAGCAGAGATTTCGAAAGTCATAGATGAATAGTGGGCAACTAATGACATGTGGGACATTTTTAGAGAGATCATCATGGAGACCTATGTTCTATAAAAAGGGAGAGCAGTCCGTTAACAAAACATTTAAAGGTAGACCAAAGAAAGCAAACTAGAAGCACAGAAACCTGAACTAGGGCAGATCTTAAGATCAGTACTAGAGAAGAACTGACAATTCTGCAAATCAACAAAGCTGAAAGGGCCCCATAAGTACGGTGTAAAGAACAGTTTATGAAAAAGGGAACAAGGCTCACAGACTCTTGGCTACTGCTTTATACAGCAAGAGTGAACAAAACGAGTACCGTGGTTCTAAAGACCAGGAAAGGCAACATAACATACCATAACAAAGAGAATGCAAATCTTTTGAAAAATGGATATGCAAAACTGTTCTCCACGAAATAATATTTAGCGAATCTAACATTTTCTCACCTCTCAAGGGAACATGTGGAGAAGTTGGGGGCACCAGTCAAGGAAGATGAGATCAAACTAGCGATCAAGAGCCTAAAAGTCAACAAAGCATCAGGGTCAGATGGCTTCAAAGCCAAATTTTATTAAACGTATGCTTCTAAACTGGCCCCTCCTTCAGAGATACGGGTAGGATCACCCAGACCATAGAAGAAGCCACCATTATGGTGATTTCCAAGCAGGATAAAGATCACACAGAATGTTCAGCACACAGACCGATCACACTTCTTAACCTTGAAGGCAAGATACACATGAAGGTTCTTGCACTATAACAGACACCTCTTCTCCCAGGTCTGATACACGAGGACCAAACAGGCGTTATTACAACATCATGTATAAATAACACAAGTGATCATAGCTTATTAATGAATCCACTATTAAATAAACAAGACTTTTTTCAATAAAACCCAAGTGCGACACATTAGAATTGCCTCTCCATTACCAAGTTAAAGAAAATAAGCGGAAATTACCCAAACACTTGCCTAAATGAATATAGAAATGTGCTACAAACCACACACCTTAATCACAAATAAGTGCCAATTTTGCGCTGAAAAAAAGATAAATCAAAACAAATATTTTTTTTTAAATCGTCAATGTGATGATTATGGGGTCGATTGTGTTGGAAAAATGCGTTTCCATACAGGTTGTCTTCTTACTATTAATTTATATAAATTTGTAAAATAGGACGTTGCATTTTAAGATAAGGCAACATCAGTTTGTGGGAGGAATTATTTAAGAAAGTTATGTTTTGTTTACTCCTAGCCTTGATGATGTCGCAGGCAACACGCCAGTATAACAAAACATGTGTTGGCTGGAATGTCAAAGATCAAATTCAAAGGACGAAGAACTAGAATCATTTATTGCGGACTCCTAATTTTGTGTGCTCAAAGGCAATTTTTAGTATCAGAGTTTGTATGGATCTTAAGGGTAGTTTGGTGGCCACCTTTTCTTTTAGAGCACTTTTGGAATAGTAGGACTTATAGACGAAATAATTTATTAATTGTTTGTGTGTGCTAATATTTATACCCAGCCGCCTTGAGATTCGAGATTTTTGATAATGTCTGCAGAATGGCTCACCAAGGACTGAAGGCCATGTTGGCTACTTTAGACTGAAAAAAAAGCCTTTAGCAGGGTGGTCTGGGAATTCGTAAAGGCAGTAACTGTGAATTTCGTAATGGGAGAGCAGTGTATCAAAATGCTGCTGGCAAGCTACCAAGCACACATGTCAATATAACGGCAAAAGAAGCAGGGTTGGAGTCCCTAGACTTGTCCCTGAGCACTAAACAGGGCTGTCCCTTGCAGTCTTTGTTGTAAGTGATGGTCATCGCCGGTGGAGGTTATAAAAAACAACCACTTTGGGATCATGAAACACAATATCTTTTTTTCGATGATATTTTGTTGCTGCTGAGCTTTATGGATGCTTAGCTTCAGGAGCTGGTGGACATACTAGTTAAATATGGCAAAGTTTCTAGTTATAAAATATATGAACATAAAATGCAAATAATGTCACTAGGTCGGGCAGAAGAGGAGGTGCAGGTGTTGTCATAGGAAGCGTCCATCCTTGAAGCATGTATCACGAAAGATCGATCAGATACCTAGAAATAGATCTGCCCCCTTCTCTTTCCGGATAGTATTCAGCAAATATGCCCAAGCTCAAGAACGAAGTTAAAAGTTACCTAAATAAATGGGAGGCACTCTCCGTCTCCTGGGTGGTTAGCACAGCGGTGATAAAGATGAATGCGTTACCTAGGCTGCTGCATGCATTCCAGGCACTCCCTATCTAGATAGAGAGGGAAATAATCTGGGACATGCAAACCACATTGCTGAAATGTGTGTGGTATGGGGAAACGCCCTGGAGTATCACTCAAAATCCTGAAGGCACGAGGGAATGTGTACTGACTTACTATACAGCAGCTCAGTTACGGACAATGGAGGCAATGTGTGCTTTTTGAGAGCAAAAACAGTTTTTGCCAATGTTTGTTATAATGGTGAGGGACCAACAGCTACCACACCAAAAAGATTTTACAAAACCCATGCCAAAACAAGTCACACATTGACAAAATCAAAAGGCTGACCATCAATTTCAGACCTACTGGCTTTGCCAATGCTGGTTTCTTTGTTTCCCATAATCTTATTGAAACTGGTTACACTGATTTTCCATTATGAGTATTGCTGGGAAATACTAGCATACATCAACAAATTTTACTAAATGATGCTGCAAAGCAAATGGTACCTAAACCTTTACAGTAATTTAGCTAAATGTGTTTTTTTTCCTACTTGCATTGTTTTGTTAACATTTTATTTTGAAAGCAAAGAATCATCAATCTTGCTTTCAAGCTACTGCAAAGATTTGCATCTTATCAGAGAGCATTCTGGGAGCATTATACAAAGCCTCATATTGCTAAACTTTGAAAACGTGTGCACACATTTTTATACTGGAACCACTGTCAGTAGTGCAGTCCACGGTTACAATATTTACTTAGAGCACTCACCCTAATAATAAAGGCTTTGCATTAATGAACCATAAATACAAGTTTGAGCAGCATCAACACATACGCACAAATATTCCCTTAACTGCAGACAATGCCCTTCCCTGATCCATACACATTCCTGCGTCTGACTGAACTGGGAGGCGAGATAACCTCCTTTACCCGCCTCTACTCCGCCCACCCCACTGTGCCCAATCGCCGCCACCTAGAGCAGGCCTGCATGGCCCATAATGTTCTCTTCACCTCTGAAGCTGAATACGACCTCCAACGTCTGAAAGAGAGGCACTGTGAGCAGGGGGAGAATGCAGGTCACCTCCTAGCGGCCCAACTGAAACAGCAAGAGGCTGCTATCGCAGCCAAACTGAAACAGCAAGAGGCTGCTATGGCCATTCCTGACAGACTCGGCAACCGGGGAGGTCCTCACACGCCCACAGGACATCGTTAACGAGTTTGCGTCGTTCTATAAAACACTGTATACCCCGGAGGCTCCGGCTAAGGATGATCAGGTAGCCACTTTCCTGGCGAGGGTTGACCTCCTGCGCCCCTTGGACAAAGGCAGGGAGCTCTTAACAGGTGAGATCAGCAGAGGGGAGATAGCTCAGGCCATCTCTAAATTGCCCTATTACAAGTCCCTGGGGGAGGAAGGCTTCCCTGCGAAATTCTATCGGTGGTCGGGGGAGGAGGTAATTGATTCCTTATACGCCGCCTTCCAGGAAGCGGAACGAAGGCCTCTCTGGGGCCCCTCTCTAACAAGGCGGTGATCGCTGTGTTACCCAAACCCGGAAGGGACCCCTTATTATGCAGCAACTACAGGCCCATATCCCTTTTGAATAGTGATATTAAAATCCTCGCTAGCATACTGGTGCGTCTGGGTAAGGTTATCCCCTCCCTAATTCACCACATGCAGGTCTGCTTTGTGCCGGGACGATCCTCTAGGAACCTTCTTTGTACCCTGGCCCATGCCCTCTGGTTCGCCAAGGACCTCCGGACCGATGCAGCGGCCCTCTCCTCAGGCGCCAAGAAGGCATTCGACCACATCGAATGGGGATACCTCTTTGCCCCCATGAAGAGGTTTGACTTGGGAAACCAATTCATCGCTAAGATGCGACTGCTATATGACTTCCCGACAGCCCAGGTCAATTGGGGGGGGGGGTTCCTTTCTGACCCCTTCCAGATCCGTAGGGGCACTCGGCAAAGCTGCCCACTCTCCCCTCCCCTATTTCTCCTGGCCGTGGAACCGCTGTCCTGTCATTTGTCGCATATAGCGGGGTACCCATTGCGGTTGGCCTCTCCAAAGTATACCTCTATGCTGACTATGTTTTGCTTACACTCGCACATCTCCACCACTCCCTGCCGGCATTACTGGAAGTCATTAATGACTTTGCGGCTCTGTCTGGATATAAAGTAAACTGGGACAAGAGCGACGCCCTCCCACTATTGTCTGGCACCACAAAGGCAGCTATCCACGGCTACCCTTTTCATTGGAAGCCCTCCCAACTTAAATACCTGGGGATACTGGTTAATAGGGGCCTGGATGGGATGGTCATGGATAATCTGACCCCCTTGATAACTCAAATGAAGCTTCACTTCGAAAAATGGTCCCTTGGGGATTCTCTAAGTGGGGCAGGGTGCAGGCTGTGAGAATGGTCACGCTGCCGTGCTTTACCTGCACACTAGGAATGCTACCCCTTGTGGTACCTTTATCCATCTTACGCTCAATTGACTCCCAGATCCGGTCCTTTATATGAGGCTCCATGCGACACCGCCTAGCCACGTCCAGACGCATGACATGCTGCTCCTATGGAGGTCTGGGCCTACCATATGTGGAGCACTATGCTCTTGCCCTCCACCTCTCTCAACTGGCATACTTGCTCCCAGGCATCCCCGGACCCCCGAGGGTGGGCGCAGACAGAACGGTTGCTCCGGTCGAGCGGCGACGGTCTTTGCCTCCCTTATGGGTACTGCACCCCCCTCCTGCGATCCCTGCACCCTGTACTGCAGGCCACGCATTGCACGGCAAGGCACCACTGTGGGGTAATGAGTGTCCGCATTGACAGCCAGCCCCTCCATTGGTCGAGCTGGATGGAAGTGGGCATATATACCCTAGACCAGATCCGGCATGAATGTACCCTGAAACCCTTTGCCCGTCTGCAGGAGGAGTTTGGCCTCCACCCATGACAGGCCTGGCAGTACTTGCAGCTGCGGCACTGCCTGAGACGCTGCCTCGGCCCTCACCCCTGGACCTTGTCATCCTAACCAGTGGTGGCCTACCTCGCCACATGGGGCAGACATAAGGGCATAATTTCGGGCCTCTACGGCACGCTATCTAGTCCTCTTTTCTCCCAACCCCTCTCACGCAGTCTTCGTAGCAAGTGACAAGGCCGCTTACAGATCACCTTCAGGGGTGACTAAAGGCCCTACATTCTGTAGGCCCTGGACAGGGGCACCCCGGGAAGCTTGGCTGAAATTCTGCCTCTTCAAATCGCTTCACGAATGGCACTAGACCCCGACGAAGTTGAATATGGACGTTTTACTTCCTCATGCGAACTGCTGGAGGTGCTCCGACCCCCCCACTGCGATCTCACCCACATTCTTTGTGAATGCCCTTCGATCCGGCCCAGATGCTTTGTATGAGAGGGCTGCCCCTCTTCTATCCCCTACACCCCCTCACCCATTGTTACATAGCACGATACCAATCGTTCTATTCTTTGCTAGGATTATATGCATTGTATAACCTCCTTCAATAAAAAACGATGACAAAAATAAAAAAAAACATATGGGACCTCTGACTCGGACCAGGGTAAATAGGCTGGTTAATCCATATATTGGGTACACTGATGTCATCTGATAGGGTCACCTAGTGTGGCTATATTCAATGCATAGGTTAGGCAGGCTTGTAGACTTAGTGTATGCAATGATGTTTCTTATGTACTGCTTGTCGGGCACTGGGAGGCTGGATGGGGAATACGCTGACTGCGCATGTTGATATGCACTGAATGTCATGTTTACTGTTTTGAAAAGACAGAAAATAAAGGTTAAAAAAAAAAAAAAAGGCTGAACTTGTCCACTGTATGTTGTTTAGTCAGCAGTTTCTTTGTGAAAGCAAAACAAATCTGAACATTCTCAATGCAATCAGGCTCCTTAGGTAGCTGAACATTGCAGGAGTACCTTCAAAAAGCTCCTGGCATACCCATGGTGGACTGTGTAATCAGCATTCTATTCATAAAAGCTGAACAGCCGAAATGCAATCAAGGCCCATTGTTAGCTCTGTCTTGTTGGCAACAGCTCTAACGTCTGATTAGCTATAGCAAGAATGTGTTTTAGATAGCAAATCCTGGTGTATCTGAAATCCTGAATTCTTAACTACATGATTAAATATCTTTTTCACTTGTTTTTTACTACAATTAAAAAGTATCTAGTATTTCGATTACTGTTTTTAAAAAAAAGTTCTCTCTGATTCAAAAAGCACTGTTTTGCTGATAACTGCACCAAAATAAAGAAGCAAAATGAAAAATACATAACTTGTTCAATATTTGCCTAAATTGACATCTTGAGGTTCTGGTGATATTTGCAAACTACGCGGTCTTTGGCCTCGTTAATAGCGTCATCGCCAGAACAGATTCATGGCAATACAAGACCTTAATACAAGGTTACTTGTTATTTTTCCTTTCCTCACACACGTGTATGTGTGTCTCAAAAGTACAACAGAAGAAACAGGTCTGTGCTCGGTTGTATTGAATTTATTACAATCAGTCTGATCAATTACATTTCAAAGACGGCAACTCAGTGAGCGGTCTCCTTTCTTCTCCGTACCTTACCATCTCTTAGTTCGAAATGCTGCTAAACGAAACTCTTGCCTCATCCATTCTTTCGCCCGAACCACTAGCTACAATGCCTCATCCACTTTCTGGCCCAAACCATAATACTACCTCTTCAATACACTCACCTTCCCAGCCACTCTAGCCAGGTCCATGCTCATTGGTGCATCCATCATCACAAATTCGTCCACTCATTTTTCTTGTATCTCCCATCTCATCATCACTTACACTATTTTAAAATCGAAATAAATATCAGTAGTTGTCATTTTTCACAAATTAAAGTTACAGCACTTTAAGAATGAATAACTACAAAACGGTAACCTGTTCTTACCAAACAAAAGAAGAAAAGAAAGACCTTCCTGTCACAGGAAAGATCAGTTTTAATTTTATATTGCTTTGTGGTGCCTGCTGGCTGCTTGAGAGCACTATGCAAGGTATGTATTGAATACTTTCACTGCCAATATTTTTTTTATGTAAGTACCCAATCTAAACAGAAACTGGTCATATGCAAGTCAGTCTTGGTAAGAGTCCAGACCAAACTGCTAGACCGGATCTCCACCAGATGGTAAAACAAGCCAGCCTTATTTCAGCCTGTCAGGCCTAATGGGAGTCCTATTGTTCAGTGAGCATGGGACCCATGTGTGGCCATACCTGTCGCACTTAAGGCACCTACTGCAACAAAGTGTTATAAGGAATACTTGAATTAATCTCAGCCACTGACAATTGTTAGGCCGTATTCCAGTCCATGGTTTTATTTTTTGGTTCACTCTGCCACTTTAGGCAGTGACGTCTCATATGCAAATCAGTCTTGGTCGTGCTTCATTAAACTCTGCTTTTCCTTGTACCAATTTCAAACATACCATGCAGCACAGTGGCGCTAGCCATGTTGGAAATAGGAGTATATGAAACTGAAACCCTATTTTTAAACAGTGATTAAAATAACAAAGAATGCTATGCTTTGTGGATTTCTAAAGTGCATGGCTTCCATGTAGGCTTCCCAGCGCTGGTTAAGACATAGCGTTGCTTGGGGACAAGTGGATCACAGGGGGGCTATTAATGTGGGTAACAAAATTCTGTGCGTCACAAGTAGGTTGTACAAGTGTCCTTTAGATAAAACACAAGTGTTATGTAACAAATAGCCAGCAAGGCGTTATCAACTTACATTGCAAGTGCATAAACTTGACTGAAGCTACACTCAAATTAAATACTGGCAACCGCTCTTGCACAAACAGATCAACGTAGCAAAACTAACAGGCTATATTGGAACTATGCAAAAAAAAAAAAAAAAAAAGTGTAACCTTACCTGAAGACTAAATGAGTGCTCATGTTTTTGTAATGCGACGAAGAAGATATAGTACGGAAAAAAAAATAAACTCTGTTGGGATTCCCCCAGTAAAAATGTTATCCAGGAATTTTGGAAGACTTGGTCAATGGTGATGTTGATAAAAACCCATCTGTTTACTTACACTCCCAGAAAATATAAGGCCACACCAAAAGAAGAAATTCACTGAACAGATGCTTCATAACAATCCCACATAAACAGTTTCTCTTGTGCAGAGGAAGCTCGATTTACAGGTGTCCTGGAAGCTCTATTTACGTAAATAGCAACCCAGTTCACTCAAACTAATATGTTTCTCTAGCGGATAGTTTTTTTTCCCCTTGGAATCTGGGTTTCAACACAAGCTTCGCCACTTGATCAGCAAAAAAGTAGTGGTGATTTTGGACAAATCACCATAACTACTTATGCCTCAAAAGGAGAGCCAGTATAATGTAAACTGCACCTTCTAAAGACCAAATGTGCAATTTGCCATCTACTTAAAATTGCCCTAATTCCATTTTCACACACCCCTCCCAATCATATCCTGCATTGTGTAATCCAGACGAGTTCCAAAACGCTATACTTTTCTATACACAACAAATCACACGAGATGATGCCACTAAAAACAAAGAAATATTCCGTACAGCAATTCTCTGTTCCTTATTATTATTATTATTGCAACTTGTAGAGCGCACAGCTACCTCCAACGGTGGTGTCCCGTCGCTAACAGCGGGTGTAGAGTGGTAGTAACTGGTGGGGGTAGCTCTAAGGTAGGCCAAAAAGCCAGGTCTTCAGAGTCTTCCTAAATAAAGGTTCTGAATTGGCCTTTCGTAGGTGCTCCGGCATGGAGTTCCAAAGAGAGGCGGTTTTAAGAGCAAACGATCGGCCACCCAGCCTGGCTTTTGTGAAGCGGGGGATGGCTAAGAGTTCCCGGAGATTCGACCTCAGAGTCCTAGTCTGATTGTATTTGGGAAGTCTGAGCTTCAAGTATTGGGGGCCAATATCTCTGGTAGCCCTGTAGGCAAGGGTCAGAGCCTTAAACTCAATCCTCCTTTTAACAGGCAGCCAATGTAGGCTGCGCAGGTGGGGAGAAATGTGGTGGCGGAGTGGCCCATTTCTGATGAGCCTGGCGGCCGCATTCTGAATGACCTGCAACTTTCTAATCAGGTAAGCTGGGAGACCCAAGTATAGACTGTTGGCATAGTCTAGCTGTGAGGTGATCAATGCGTGGACCACCGTTTTCCTGCAATCCATTGGTAGGAGATGAAGGAATCTCTGCAGGGTTTTCAGCTTCCAGAAGCACGAGGATGAGACTTGGCATATCTGGGCTTTTCCCGAAAGGGTGGAATCAAATTTAAACCCTAGATTTCTAGCAGATGGGACTGGAAGAGGAGGAGGATTGAGTTCCGTTGGCCACCAGAGGTCAGCTCGAGTAGGAGACGGCCGATTAAAAAACAGAACTTCTGTTTTATCCGTATTTAGCTTTAAACAGTTGTCAGTCATCCAAGATGAGATGTTAATCAGACACTGTTTGAAGTTGGTGAAAGCTGCCTCAGAGTGATCCCTAAAAGAGAACACCAGCTGAGTGTCGTCAGCATACGAGACCACCTTAACTCCATACTGCTTGACAAGTGAAGCGAGTGGGGCGAGAAACATTAAAAAGGGCTTAAAGGGAAGTCCATGCTATATCAATAACCCAAAATAATGAATGAATTCACCTCGAGGAAAGCTTTGCTCATATATATGAAGCTATGTCTGCACACTCTTGCAAGCTAATCTCAAGAACTCTTGTGCGCTCTTGAAAGGAGCTTCTAGTACAGAGAATAGCCTGTTGCCTGAGCTTGGTTGCTGGAAACTTTCCACGGATAGTATGCCGTTTACACACAATTTTAAAGAGCTCCTCTTGTGGTTATGAACAGATTTATAAAAATATTTTCCCTATGTAAACAACACAATATATGTAGGCTCTGTGGGTAGAAGCGTCTTACATCAGCAGGATCCCATGTGCAATTATGCTATTAGTGAGATTTCGCACATAATGGAAATTTTGTTCCTGCATTCTAGACGTGACTATTTCTCATGACTATGAACCGCTATTTAAATAAACTCTCGTTCAGTGCCTCTCAAGTAAACTTCAACCTTTGCTCAAACTCTTGGAGGCAAATTTTCACAAGGAGGCTTTCAGTTCATGTTTACACTAGCCATGAGATCTGCACATCTACTAAACAAAATGGCACTTACGAGCATCTCAAATGAAGGGAATCCATTGGTTTAATTTGTGTTCTCATATGAACAGCTGATACTAGTTCTGCACATCCACTGCAGAACTAGCATGCACATATTTGAAGCTTCTCTTGTGAAAAGGAACCATTTATGCACTCTTTCTTGGAGAGGGCTTTGAACATAAACACAAGTAGTTTGAATGTGCACACGCACTACTTGATTAGGCATGCATGGGTCCACATTGGGATATTGTCCGATCCACATGTGGAATAATGTAGGCACAATACTGCTGGGAGAATGTCAAGGAAATCTGTTCAGAAATTCTCACTTTGGAGAGACATTCATGAACAGGATGGTTCGCAAACCAGTGACGGCGGCGTCTTCGGGGAACAGTCAACTGTGCTTATGCGCTCTTGCTGGGAAATGTACTCAGTAATAGTTATTGCTATTTAAGTGCACCCTGGTTATACGTTTCTAGCACATGAAAATGAATCAGTGTTTATGTGCATCCAGATGACCAAATAAAAGCTTCAAGCTTCTTTCATGAAATCAAACCAAAAATAAAATGGCAAACCCTCACGGACTGGGAGCTTTGTGTGAACAACAACCTGCTAGTGCTGCCTCCACTGCGAGCTTTTATCACCTGTTCACGTAAACTCGTATGCTAGGAGATTCTCGTGAATCGAACACTGTTTAATAACAAATGTTAATGAACATTTAAAATGGGAAATCCTTACTAAAGTACACTTGCAATAGGAAGGGCATAGGAAACTAATTCTACCAACTATTTAATTATTGCCTCCAAGAAAATACAATACCAGTATCTTGGCGAGGGTCAATCCTTCACCCAATTTACAAAAAACTACTTACTCAGCCCCAGTTATCGCATGATTGCGCTACTAGATACTGACTCAAAGATCTTTGCTGGTATCCTACTGAAGGAACTGAAAAACTGGGTGGAAAAAACATGACGGTTCTCACGAAATCAAACAGGCTTTACACCCAAGTTGAGTACGATAGACTATCTTGTTGCCCTTTGCATGTTAATAGAGAAACACGATTGGAAAGGGCAATCTCTCTACACATGCTTTATTGACTTCTCAAATCCTTTGACCATGTCAACAGGAATTTGCTGTGGCATAAATTGGCATCATTGGATGTCCCAGTGAATCTCCTGCGAGCATTACTGCTGGTGTACTATGAAACCTGGGCAAAGATCAGCCTGGACACGAATACGGGCCTAACGCCGCCAATCTCCACAGAACAAGGCCTAAAACAACATTGTGTACTTGCCCCAACATCGTTCAACCTCTTCATTTCAGATCTGAGTAAAGCACTGGATGAGTTAGAAAAAGTTAGAGCCGGAGGCTGAACTTTCACCCATTTTGCTGTTGTACATTCGAATCCATTACCCTTGGATCTTCGCCTCATGAATGACTAACTCAGCTTCAGAAAAAAGCTCAGGACTTCGCTTTTCCTCAACTAACTATGGCTTAGTCCCCAGTGACTTAAACACAACCTATGACAGATACAGCGCCATGATAGACATCCCCATCGGGATGAATGTCTGCACTTCCCAAATACTGTTAAATACATTTTAAAAAGGAGGCACATTCACACACCCCAAAATTGAGACATAAACCGCTGACTTCACTCCAATACACAGACGATATAGTCTTCATGAATGTTACCCCTATTGGCCTGCAAAACTTGGTTAACACACTGGCTCTCTGTTGCGCAACAAACCAAAGGACAGGGTTTTTTTTAAATGTATTTATTTATTGAATTTTCGTGGCAGTAGCATAACAAAAGGCAGTGACACTGGGGACAAAGCATTGAGCATACATTGCAATCGCAAATAAAACACACAGCATTGTCTCAGGGCATTCTATGAAAAGATACATCGGCACAATCAGAGGAACACAGGGTGCATAACTATACAGTGCACTATGTTTAGGCAGCGGTCAGTGAAACCAAGCAAGTACAGGATATCGACACATGCTATTGGTGAAGGGTGCTTCATAGAATAATCCATGATGCAAAGACTAACCCAGGTAGCGCTATCAAGTTGGGTCATTCCCTTCAGACACTTCCGTCCCTTTTCCAGCTAAATAACTCTGGTACAGACCCCAAAAACTTTTAGGACGGTTCTGAGGAGGTAGCAGTTCACTGTATAATTCCGATTGTGTATTGCAATATACCATATCTTTCGACCAGTCCCCAACTGTAGGTGCTGACCCTCTTGCCCAACGCATTTCCACCCTGCGTTTTGCAAGCAATAAAGCCATGTCTATTAAGCGTCGTGCATCTTTCTGCACTTTCTTCGTATAACCCAATAAGGCCACTATTGGGTCACACTCCACCGGCAGCAACTGTGATATCACTCAATGTGCGAAAAATTAACTTCCAAAATCTGGCTACACCCGGGCACGACCAGGCAGCATGTAAAAATTCAGCAGGACTAACTCGACACCGCTCGCATTCTGGGGTGTCACAGAGGCCATATCGATGTAACCTCTCGGGCGTATAATATACCCTGTTGAGAAACTTAAAATGTATGAGACGGTGCCTCCCATTCAAGGAGACACTCTGTGTGACTTCATAGCAATATCGCCAGGTGATTTCGTCAAGGGCCACCCCAAGGTCATTTTGCCATTCCAACCTAGCTTTAGTGAAGTGGCTCCTGCAGTAGTCTTGTGATATGTTATAAATACTAGAAACTATCTTCCTGGGAGAATCAGTGTGCAAAAGGAAAGATAAGGCAGCTACCTCAGGCGGTTCCATCATATCCTCCCCGAGCATCTCACGGAGGGCATCTCACTCTGTGAAAGTGAAATCGCACCAGCGGTGTGTGGGCATGGCCCTCGGCCTCAACTTCAGACCACCCTCGAGCCTTGCCCTCAGAGAATAGATCCCCAATTTTTGTAATGTTATTTGTTGCCAGTGCACGTACCACCTCTCTTTCACGACTTATCGGTAGCCAGTGACACCACTCCACCGGTGTCAAGGGGGAGTACAGGACTGCACCTTCCTGCCTTTTTAACAGATTCTGCCATGCATGTGTGGTAGAGTTGACAGAGTCTAGAATACCCGCCAGTCTAGTAGGGGCATGGAATAACAATAATGGGAGGGAAGAAGGTGCCACTGCGACCCTTTCAATCTGTAAGTGCGGGAGGCCAGCTTGCTCGTCACCCAGTGATAGGCATGTGAGCTTTGCGCCGCACGGTAATATAATTCTAAATCCGGGGGCCCGAGGCCACCCATGGAGTAGGGTAGCGTGAGGGTGTCCCACTTGACACGCGAGTGCTTCCCAGCCCAAGCCAACTTCACCAATTAACGGATTACCTTAAACATGTGCGCAGGGAGCACCATCGAGACATTCACAAACAGAAATAAAAATCTTGGGAGCACCACTATCTTCATTAGGGATGTGCGTACCAATAGTGACAAGGGCAATTCAGGGATGTGGAACTCCTATAGCCCTACGCCCAGGACATATTTTTTGGGGTCAAGGGCAACAAGTATTCATGTGTATTTTGTCCTTGGGACAAGTAGGCCCAACCCCCTGCAGCACAAAAACTCTTTGGCTGACAGTTTGCAGTACCACATTAGGGATCAGGGAAGGGCACTGTCTGCAGTGAAGGTAAAAATGTTGTCTATATGTTAATGCTGTTCAAACTTGTATTTATGGTTCATTAATTGAAAGCCTTTATTTTTTGGGTGAGCGCTCTAAGCAAATGTCGTAAGCTCTGACTGTACTACTGACAGTGGTTCAAGTATAAAAATGTGTACACACATTTTCAAAGTTTAGCAATATGAGGCTATGTATAATGCTCCCAGAATGCTCTCCGATTTGATACAAATATTTGCAGAAGCTTGAAACCAAGAATGATGATTCTTCGCTTTCAAAATAAGATGTTCATTAAAAAAAGAAAAAGCAGGAAAAATAAATTTCGCTAAACTAATGTAAAATTTCAGGTACCATTTCTTTGAAGCATCATTTAGTAACGTGTCGATGCATGCTAGTATTTCCCAAACATATTCACAATGGAAACTCAGTGTAACCAGTTTCAATAAGATTATGGGAAACAAACATAAAAAAGCATTGGCAAAGCCAGCAGGTCTGAAATGGGTGGTCAGCTTTTTTGTTTTGTCAATGTGTGAATTGCTTTGGCATGGTTTTTGTAAAACCTTATTAGTGTGGGAGCTGCCGGGCCCTCACCATTATAACAAACATTGGCAAAAGCAAAAATAGTTTTTGGTCTCAAAAGCACACACTGCCACAGCAGAAACTGGCACTGAACAAAACTATTTTGTGTGCCGATATGCTCCTTGTGAAAGAGCAGAATGCGGTCACTCACAGTGATGCCAGCCGATACAGAGAGAGACAGAATTTTAATAAACGCAAAAGATCATGGTCAACGCCAGACTAAATTAGGGGCCCAATTATTAAAGAAAGTCTCAAAAGTGCACCCATGGTATTTGCCCTTGCATCAAGTGCAGGTATATGGCTTTTGTGAATTCCCAAGAATTTACAGAAGTAGGACAAGAAATAGTACTCCTAGAAAATATTTGTGAACTGCATTTTAGCATGAGCAAATATGCACGTGTAGATTTGCTCATGCAAACTCTGAGTGTTTGCAAGTTCACTTTCCTTCCAACCACTTTTTTTTCCTAACTCTGGAAGAAAGTTTATGCCTGCCATTGTCAGGAGTAAATTTCCAACATTTCTCAGTATGGGAAAAGATTAGAGAAGAGTTGTTGAAAACCCTTAAAACATGCAAGTTAGTAGGTCTGCAAAGACTCAAAAGGGCATTCCAACCATGGACCAATGGCTTACCACTACCTTCAGCCCCAGTATGTAGATCTGCAGACAAGTGGCAATATAAGGGGATTGCAAGTATTCAAACACTACTATGGTATGAGCCCTCGCATAATCAGAGAGGCTATATCAGAGCTCTTATATAATGAGACTGCTGCCATAATTTGTCGCCGCACTACATGGCACCAAAGGGACAAGTGGATTTTGTTACAGGACAAGTAGATTTATGAAGCAACTTGCCCCATGGACAAGTAGATATTTTATTAAATTCCACACCCCTGCAATCGAATCCAGCGCTTCACATCATCTTCTAATTTAGTGATTGCTTTACCATAGTTCTCACTGAGAACCAACTCAGAGTCAGTATGAACCTTCACTCCTAAGTAGCGCACAGGTTCAGTGGTCCATGTTAGGGGGTATTCTAATTTGACAGGCTCCATGGCTAAAGACAACGGGAAGATAGTTGACTTAGTCCAGTTAATTTTAAGGCCTGAGAGCTCACCATATCGTACTACCTCATTCAACACTGGGGGACAGATTAGACACCGGGTCCCTAATATACAGGAGAGTATCATCCGCATAAGATGACACAATAAGATTATATTTCGGAAAGCAAATCCCTCTATGTCTGTGGTACTCCCTTAATGCACATGCCAAAGGCTCCGCCACCAGGGCGTACAACAAAGGCGATAAGGGGCACCCTTGGCGAGTGCCCCTTGATATCTTGATGGGGGATGTCACTATGTCCCCAACCCTTACCTGGGCCGTGGGGGAATTATATAGGACCGCCACTAACTGCAGAAAAACCTCCCCCACACCCAGCCGCCTCAACACTGCCCGCATGGAGGGCCACTCAACCGAATCAAAGGACTTCTCTGCATCGAGGTAGACAAGGCAGCAGCTTTGATTTCCGGTTTGGTATGCTGTATTGCTCCAAACCCATCAGCAAGTTATACGCCTGGTTACGTCCGGGGACAAAACGGATTGCTCCGGACCAACCAAGAGCGGAACCAGCGGCGCCAGTCGGTTAGCTAAAATTTTAGCAAATAGTTTGGTGTCAACGTTGAGGAGAGATAGAGGCCTAAATGATGAACATTTGTTAGGGGGTTTGTCTGGTTTTAATAGTGTAACTATCAGAGCTTCCCTCATGAAGGGGGGCATTCTACCTTCCTCACCCATCTCCTCAAATAATGTAATAAGGTGCGGGGTGAGCTGCTCCTTAAATTCCTTATAAAAAGCGACTGTAAGGCCGTCTTGCCCTGGGGCGCTACCAGAGCGCAGAGCATTGAGAACCACAAGCACTTCACCGGCGTCCAATGGCTTCATAAGATGCTCCCTATGCTCATCAGCCAACCACGGCATCTGGATATGCTCCAAGTATTCTTGGATCAAAGCATCATCAGCGGTCGTTCTAGAGCGGTATAGATCGGAATAGTACTGGTTAAACCTATCCGCTATTGTGGGAGGATCCCTCAGTAGCTCGCCACTCGCTGCGCGCAGTTCAGATACACAGCCCGATTCCCTCCTATTTCTCAGCAGAGCTGCTAAGACTGAACCCAGCCTCTCACCCTCCCCATATGTTTTGGTGACTGCGTATTTCCCCATGAGCTTCACTTCACTATCTGCAATTACGTGGTATTCCTCCAGCGCATTTTTCAATTCTTCCGCTGCCTGGACACCACCACCCGCGAGGGCCTCCCGCTCTAACTCAATCAAGCGACCCTTCAGGATAGCCAATCTTTCTCTGAGAGACCGGAGGACCCCAGAGTGTTTGGACATTGCTATCCCCCTTATATACACTTTAAAAGTCTCCCATACTGTAGAGAACTGACGGACAGAGCAGATATTTACGTCAAAGAAGTTCTCTATGGCCTCAGCCATCTCCGACTTAAATAAGCTGTCTAGCAGCGCGTACAGTGGAAACCTCCATGTAAAAGGAGCAGGCCTCTTCTGAGGGCTCTCAACCTCCATCATTATTGGGGAATGATCAGAAAAAGAGCAGGGTGAGTCAAGCAAGCTCGGATCTGCGGATACACAAGTCTGGAAACAAACCAATAGTCTATTCTGGTGTGCAGGTCATGCGGAGCGGAGTAGTGGGTGAAGCCTCCCGCAGTGGGCGACCACGTCCGCCAGACATCCACCATGTTTGACTGGGTTGCTGCATCAATGATGGCTCTGGCTGCAGCCAAAGTGCGCCGAGCCGGGCCTCTGGAGCGGTCCACCGCCGGGTCCAGCACACAATTGAGATCACCACCCCATATTTGCGGTAAAGTGGATAACCCTTCCAGGCGCCCGAACAACCGGTGATAGAACTGTGGATTGTTGTAATTAGGTCCATAAATGTTAACTATAATCAGGTCTACTCCCCGCCTCACCCTCCTCCCCCTCCCCCCCCCCGACACCTAAAGAGGACAAACCTGCCCTCTGGGTCTGCCTCGATTGCTTCCAGTTGTATTCCCGACTTAGGGTTAACCCATGTGAGTACGCCCCTGGCATGTGTAGTGAACCCCGCCGCATGAAAGGCCCCATGCAAGCACCGGCGGGTGAGCATTCTACTGCCTACGGGCAAATGAGACTCCTGCAATAAAGCGATATAGATCTTGTGTCTTGTAAGATAAGCATGCACCTTTCGCATCTTTCTAAAATCATTAAGGCCCCTGACATTCCATGTTAAGAAGCGAACTCTATTGCCCTGTCCTTGTGTCATTCCAAGCTGCATTGACTATCTCTGCGCTGCAAATTGCAGCTATGCAACTCCCCCAAACTACGACACTGCGATGTACTGCGCGAGAATTTTGTAAGTACCGTATACATACTGCCAACACAAAAACAAAACTAAGACCCCAGAATATCCCCCCCTCCCACGCTATGCAAATCCCAACTTGGCATAGGCGAAATTACCCGCACCCCCCAATTATTTAAAAGAACTCCAAAAAGGATTACAGCATCCAACAAGAAACATTTCTGGCAAATCGCCATAGTGTGGGTAACACGCAGAGGCGGATGTTCCCTGCTCACCGCTTAGAGTACCACTGAGATCAGAGATAAAACGTAGCCATCCGCACATCATTCAAACAATCATCAGGCAACAATTCACTAGTCTCAAATATAGGTTGGAACAATCCCGCTTCCGCCACCTCAGGAACCCTCCCGCCAGATCGGAGCGGGCCAGCAGCTAGCAGCGACTGATCCACAGTCTTAATATCTGTCCCAGTCCGCGCTGCTCACGGCCCCAGGTAAGCAGATAGAGTTATCTCCACAGATATCGGGCAGCAGGTATCCATAGATCACCTTAAGCGATCAAAACAACAGACCGTATTAATCATACCAGTTCAGTAAAGTGTAAAAAAAAAAAAAACAGAGTACTACCATATTAGTCCTGCTCCTCCAAGTCGCCGCCAGCAGCGCCGGCCAGCTCCCCAGTGTCTCTTTTCCGCTCACCAACGTTGATGTGCTCCTTGAGGACCTTCTGTAGCAATTTAGGGTCAGTGAAAATCTTTGATTTGCCGTCCAGGATGACCCTCAATCTGGCCGGGAACAGCATTGCATATTCCAAGCTATGCTCTCGCAGCTGACGCTTCAAGGGGGCAAACTGTCACCTTGCCTCCTGTACCCTCATGGTGAAGTCCGGGAAGAGCGAGATCGAGGAGCCCTCAAACTTTAAGTCGCGTCTCTCCCTGGCCTGACGCAACGCCGCATCCCTGTCCCTGTAGTTCAATACCAGGTTGCGGGGAAGCACCTGGCGGGGGCCTGGGACCGAGGGAGCGGTGGGCTCTCTCAACAACAAACATGGCCTAAAATGTATCACGGCCCAGGAGTGTTACCAAAAGCTGTTCCACGAATGCCTCCATGTTGCCCATAGCCGTAGATTCGGGAAAGCCTGTGATACGAATATTGCATCTCCTCGACCTGGCTTCCAAATCTTCGGCCTTGTCCTGCAGGGTGCTCAGAAGCTTCCCCATCTGTTTCTGGGCGCTACCCGTTTCCATCTGAGCTTCTTCGACTTCGATCACTCGCCTCTCTACCATATCAAGGCGCTCAGCAGGTTTGTCCAACCGTTCCGACATGCGGTCCATACGATAGGCCAGGGAGTTGATTTTGCCATCTATGGTAGACAGACTCTTCTGCATCGTCGTCAGGAATTGACGAACGTCCCCCTCAGCCTCCTCCACAGTATCATTCTGCTCTGCGGGGGCCTCGTCTGCACTGATCTCTTTCTGTCTCACCTTGCGTTGCTCAAACTGCAGTTTGGACTGTGATTTATCGACCTTGCCCATGATTCTTAAGAGCCCAAGATCCACCTCTTCTACCGTAGGTCTACCAGCCACGCGTTTCTCGGCTTGCTTCGGCAAGGGGCCACAACTCAATCACGGCTGTGTACAAGCCTGATCTCAGAGCCGGGCAGGGGATCCCCCCGCTTAACTCCAATCTGCGAGGAGGCCCATTATGTGATCAAGCAGCAAAGCACGGGGGGGGAGAGAGGCCAGCCCCCAGAGGCGCACGTAGATCACAGCGGTCTATATATCAGTTCAGCTAGGGGGTCTGGGGGCTCCCCAGATTATATTCTAGTAACAGGGCACCAGATGTCAAATCCCTCCCTGAAGCGGTCTCGTTTGGGAGCGCCCCCAGTCCGCCAAACAACAGGTAATAATAGAGCTCACCAGCCCCCAGAAGACCCGGTCGGCCTCGACTCGCACTTCACCACCAACTCGAGGGAACCGGTGTCGCAAGGTTCAAGGCGCTGACTCCACTATAGGCACAGGAGGGACAGCTGGTCTCCAGCCCCCTGCAGCGCTCCGTCTACTCCCTGCTTCTCAATAGCGGCACGCCCGGGCAGAAACAGGTCTCGCCACACCCTCCAGGCTTTTCCACCAGCTCGTGGGCAGCCGTCGCCGACCAGGATCGGTTCTCCCGCTGCTCCGCAGGAAGGCGCCCAGCAGGCTTTCTCCCCTCACAGGCGCGAGGACTCAATTCCAGGGCTCAGCTCCGCCGCCCAGCAGCCGGTGAGGCCGCACTACACTGCATGGGCCGGCAGTCTGCATCCAGCACAGCGCGCCGGGAAGCAGCCGCCACAAGCTCCGGTGTCCACCTACCGGGGCAGGTACTCGTGTCACTCTTCAGTAGCGGCAAGCCACGGGCCCGAAGTCAACACCATCGGCGCCTCCTCGCGGACCAGGCCGCAGCCCGCGCTTCGACCAGGCCGCAGCCCGCGCTTCGACCAGGCCGCAGCCCGCGCTTCGACCAGGCCGCAGCCCGCGCTTCGACCAGGCCGCAGCCCACGCTTCGACTAGGCCGCAGCCCACGCTTCGACTAGGCCGCAGCCCACGCTTCCTCTAGGCCGCAGCCCACGCTTCCTCTAGGCCGCAGCCCACGCTTCCTCTAGGCCGCAGCCCACGCTTCCTCTAGGCCGCAGCCCACGCTTCCTCTAGGCCGCAGCCCACGCTTCCTCTAGGCCGCAGCCCACGCTTCCTCTAGGCCGCAGCCCACGCTTCCTCTAGGCCCCACCCGTCCGCTTCCTCTAGGCCCCACCCATCCACGCTATTTCTCCGTCCACTAGCAGCTTGTTCGGGCACAATCGTCACACCGCTGTGTAGCTCTTCTCAAGCGCTCCACGGGGCAGAAGCTGGCATATGGTTTTGTTGTGCAGATGATGTCAGATTCCTGCGGGATAGTTAGATGGCTAACGGAGCCCTCCTAAGTTGCGGCCATCTTGAGCCCAGGCAAGCTCCGCGCCAACCAAAGGACAGTTAATTTAGATAAAACTAAAATAGTCATCTTCGGAAAAGGCCACAAAAAGAAGGGAAAATGGTGCATGTGAGGAAACCCAGTGGAAAAGAGTTCCAGCTACAAATATCTCGGGGTCTGGCTCAATGAGCGCCCCCTCTCCCAGGCTCCATCTAAATACACTAAAGCCTCGTTTTACTTCTCTCACCGTCACCTTTCAAAAACTGCATAGTAAATGTCCCACAACAACTTGGAAGCCATTCCTGGCAGCAATGAAAGCAAAACTGATCCCAATGCCATCCTACGGATCGGTAGCCTTTCAGGGAAAGCTAAGCCTATTTCTGAACAACACCCAGAGCAAAGTCTTTTACCTTATATTCTATCTTCTTCAGAATAAGTCACCTGCATAAATTCACTTAGAATTTGGACTACAGGAGGTAGGGCTAGTACAGCAAAGTGTTCTTCTCAAGTACCTGTCATCCGTAAGAATGGGCCTGCTGAATACATTAAAAGCACTAACTTGGAAAGAGATTCAGGATAACAGTCAAATGAACTGTTGCTCCCACGCGAGAAGTGAGGCCTTAGAAGCACTGAACTTGCACCATCTTTGAGAACCATACTTACCCCGTAATGCTATTTAACCTGCAATGAATGAACAAACAAAGCTATTATCACGGGAGCAAGACAAGGAACGCTTTCAAAAGCAGAAACACTTGTGGCCATGAATCAACACCTACAAATGGCCAACTCTACAGAACTCTCTTTTTGGATCTATCAAAGGGTTTCTATCAGTCCAGATTTTTAGCACTAAGGTTTGGCCTCTCAGCAACGAAGGATGCGCTGCCGCAATAGAACCCAGAACCTCGCTCACTGTCATGCAGGCTGTCAGGGGCCAGAAGAATCTTTTTTGCATATACTGTGCATATGTTCCACATTGCAATCTGCACGCAGAAAGCTTCTATGCAACCTTTTTATCACTAAAGGAGTAAGATCATGCCGTCAAGCCCTACTTTTCCGTTTGTAATGCCCGAGTGCCCAAATAATAGCTAGCCTGGTAAAATTTAACATCATTGCAGAGAAGCTGTTTAAAGTTGGTGTACAACCTACCTGAAGAACTTATCCCCATGTGCTTCCCCTCCTCCATTTGCACTTTCCACGCGCTGGCACTTTAATTCTTGTATGTTTGACACCATCAAGGACAATTACTGAAGAGATCCCCCGACTCTCGTGTGCGTTTGCATCTGTTGACTGTTTTTACAATCGTAACGTGTCCCTTTTCACTCCCACACGCTCCGCCTCCTCTATATGCATTTTCTAAGCACTGGCACTTATTTTTGCATGTTTTCCACCATTAAGGATAATTACAACAGAGATCTCTTGACTCTCGTGTGCTTTTGTATCTGTGTTTACACTTGCAACGTGCTCCTTTTATCAACTAATGGTTTTAAATAACTGCATCAATTAATAAAATACAGTAGCTAGGAAACAATATTGTAAGAGCTTGAATTGACTGGGTCATATTTGTAAACATTTAAAATAAGATCCTTATAAGAGACTACGAAGAGCGTTTATCAACACGGTGGGAGCTTTACTTGTGAATAGGAAGCAGTTTGTAAACAAGCTGGGAACTTCAAATGACTAGAGAGCAGTGTCGTAAACACTCGCAGTAGAAACTTACGCTGTGACTAGAAAGGAGCTTTCATAAGTACCTATATTGGAGATGTCATCTATATAAACAGAAAGCACTCTATTGTAAATTTACTTGGGAATCTCATATCTAATTTCAAAGCACTTTGTATAAACACTCAATTGTGAGCTTTGTGTGTGAACAGGAAGCAGTGTTTGTAAAACCAGTTGTAGCTTCATATCTAATAAATAAACAAGTGTTTGTATCACTAACAATTGGAGATTAGTATGTGACAGAGGGGGGTTTGCAAATACTTGCATGCGGAGCTTCATATGTAGGAAGTAGTGTTTGTAAACACTAGCAAGCACAGTTAGGAAACACTCCTATGTTGGTATTGTTGAGACCAGAAAGCAGCCAAAATGTGCAAGTTGTTACTCAGAAGCAAAATTCCTAATGAATCGCATTTATAGTCTTCTACTACAGGTAGGGTTGTCTGCATGTGCAAACGCAAGGCGAGTTTAATGCTAGTAACAACAAATGTTTACAAACGCATTTGAGGCTTCTTAGGTCAGTATTAATGTGTTCTTGACTACATTATTTAAAGCTTAAGCCAATGTCAACCGGTCTTTCTGCGCAGTCACCGGGGATGGGGGGGGGGGGGGGTGTACAGAAGGGCTTTTGCTGCGGAAAAATCATGGTGGACGCTTGTCAGAAGTATCCTATGCTTATAAGCACTCTTGTAGTAATATTTCACCTAAAGAAGCCAGTACTTGTGCACTCGTGGCAGACGCTTACACTAATAGTGACCTCTACGTACACACTCGTGGTGGGATCAATACAGGGCAGGGTTTGTTCACACTTAAACTGGTGGGAATGATTAATGGGATCTGTAACTCTGTATACCTATGGAAGGTGCCCTACAGTGATTGCGACTACATGTTGTCCCATTTGGAGCTGCTAACAATATAAATACGTTAATGCACACTCGTGTAGAGAGGCGAGATGTGCTTAAACACGCTATGGTCGAGATGCTATCAATGCAGAACTGTCACTGCACACCTGGTGGGCCCTTTCTTCAACATAAACCAGCGATTGCGCTTCTTCATAGTGAGAGATGCTATCATCAGGGAATGTGTATGTTACACTAGTGGCGGGGCCCGTTAATATAGTCACGCGTTTGTGCACGCTTAGGAGTAGCGGCAATCGCCAATAGCTGTGGTCCTGCGTGGAATAAATTCATACCAATGCTTCTTTTAAAAGTGTAGCCAACAAATACGTTATTGTTATTTGGTCATGCTGACACCTGTCCAGACCCCACAAATCCAACCTGCTCCCATCTTCCCGTCCCTCAGTCAGGTAGGCGCACACAGCACACTTGCCTTTGCTCTCTTGCGCCGGCTGGTCCTTCTCCCCTCCGGGGTCTCTGGTTGACCGCCGTCCGTGCCGCCCAAACTCCCCGGGGCTCCGGGCTCTCCACCAGGTGAGGCTCGCTCCTTTTTGCGCGGGGTCCGTTCTGCCGCTGATCCACTGTCCGAAGAGGAGGATGAAGCTGCACCAGATGGAGGCTGTGAGTCCAGGCCGTTCTCGCCCCCGGCGGCCCCGCCGCTGCCACTGAGGCTAAGCTCGGACTTCTTTCCGGACAGCATGGGGGCTGCTGCGATGCACAAAGACTGGGTCCGCTGGAGCTGTGTTATTAATGCGGACAAGATGAGCGGTCCTGCCAGCCACTGGCTCCCATCACAGGAAGCGACGTCGATACGCCGCTCGTGTCACGTGACATGCACGTCCCTCAGAGTACCCCACGTGCGTGGCTTCACGCGCCTTGAACCACGCCCCATAACATGAAGACAAGCTCTGAGTGGACGGTGGCAGATGCCGGCCCTGTCGTTCTATTTGTCCAGGAGACTCTGACAGTTAATCACGACTCTTCTGTGACAACAAACTTTGTGAGTGGTTCTGCTTCTTCCAACCGTACGTTTTGGTTGGTCAGAGTGGCACTGAGAGGCGGGCAGTTAAAGAGGGCACGCCCCTTGCCGTGTGTCAAACATTTAAGAGGAGACAGGTTATTCTATGTTGGAGATAACATGACCTAGTGCGAGACAAAGCAATACTGTGCCAAATACATCATTGGGTTGAGGTTGACAAGTTGTGCAAAGTACAGATTCAGCGTTTTTCCCGAGCCCTGTCACTAAGGGGCACATGCATCAAGCTAGGCAATTGCGATTCCTTAATAGCTATTATTAAGGAATCGCTATTAAGGAATCGCAATTGCCTATGCATGTAGAAATCGCTCAATAAATAGCGATTCCTAAACATTCCTTAATTGCTACTCGGAAATTGCGAGTCGCAATTAAGGAATACCTACCCATTCATTCCTATGGGCCAGGAGGCCCATAGGAATGAATGGGAAGATATTCACTATTAGTGATTCGCTATTAAAGAATGGCTAATAGTGGGAGCTATTTCAAGGGTGCCAGGGTGTCAAAAGGACACCCTGTTGCACCCTGAAATCTGCATATGAGTACATCTTGCACACACACATGCCCCAAGGGCATGTGTGTGTGTAAAATGGAAGTTTGAAAAATGAACTTTAGTGCATTTTTCAAAGTTTTTGCAAATTACCATGCAGTTTAACTTCATGGTAATTTGCTCCCTATTAGCGAAATCGCAAATTTTTTAACTTTAATGCATTGCATTTAAGGAATCTCAATTTGTGATTCCTTAAATGCAATTGCAATTTAAGGAATAGCAATTTTGCGATTCCTTAAATTGCGATTTCTGCATTTGGGATGATGCATCCCAAATGCAGAAATACTGGTCGCAACGGGGCAGATTCTGAGAATCTGCCCGTTTGCGACCAGTATTTCTGTTGATGCATGTGCCAGTGTATGTATTACCTACTCTGGAATTCAGTATCTAACCACACCCAGAGAGGCTTTTGGTCCTCCAAGGACCTTGCTCCGTGCATTGAGGGGTGAGGAATTAGGGTGTCGGATGTTGGCTACCCAATGAGGACCAATAATTGGTAACCAATTTACAAATTAGAGATTAGATTCAAATATACCGCCCGCAAGACCATGCTGTAGATATATAGTATAGCAACGGGAAGTCCAAACATCCTGAAGAACTTTAACTGAGCAGATATCATACAGACCAATAGTTCTGCGGTTGCTATGCAGAACAATAATAACATAATTTGATGTTCTGAGAATAATCTGTGACTATCTCTGTTTTGCATTAAAAAACCAAATATCGTATGCAGAGTCTCTGCAGAAAGAACATTAGTAATATATCTAAAAATGACTGCCAATTGAGATTGAATTAGTTATTGTATTAAGCAAAATTAGCACTCAAGGCAATATTCAGCATTTAAGGAAATTCAGTCATGAGTCTCAGTATGCAGTTGCAGATGTAGTATAAAAACTACACATTTAGCAGAGTGCAAACAAAAGATAACCTCAACCACATTTTTGAGAATCTATGGTTCAGCTAAAGAGTCCATTGAAGGTTCGCTAAGCAAGGGGTTTCCTGCCACCAGCATGGGCAAGGGATAGTTCAAACGAGTTCTCCTAGCATAGGCATAGAATTTAGTCAGAAGCAGGGCAAGCAAGAAGCAAGGGCTGGCAAACCAGGAATGCCAGCGAGTCCACCCACCTGAGCCCAGAGTCAGCAGAATTAAGGAAATCTCCACTCCAAGAGGGAGATCAGTCCGCACAAGGAAAGGGAATAAGTACTTCCACGGTGGCGGCGACAATGATGCTGCTTCCTCCCTCCAAGGTGCCTTTGGTGATATAGTTCGTTAAGTCCAGAGATAACATCAATTGTCACACCATCATCGTTCGATACACATGTGACCATCATCCACTCACAAGGTGCAAAAGTAGATACTTTGGCATATTGCCCTATACCCAGTCATAGGAAGCGATTGTTCGTTCCAGGCACATAGGCTAGTCCACAAAGAACTATTCACCAATGTAGCTTCCCTTTGTGTTAACGTCAAAAGTTCAAGCTCTCACAGTAGTGTTCACATAGATATATCAAAAGGTATAATTTCCCTTCAGGAATGTCATGTGAAAGTACAAGAAAGTTACACAAGTGAGAAGCAAGGCAAGATTCCTTCTCACCAGTCCATGAGAAAGTGCAGGCATAAGAAATAAAGACAATCTAATATATTTAAATACAGTGCTTCTTAATTAATAAATGAATACATAAGTAGACTCAAGCATAGTTAAATTCAATTAAGCATTTGCAACAATAAGTCAAATGTCATAAATTGACAAAGATTATTGCATAGAAATGTTCAGTCTTAAGTATGGCCTATTGCCACAATTTCAAAGTACATACATATAAAATTTTCTCATAAACTGTTTAATAATTGTTGTGTTGAGAAATCTAAAACTCTATTAGGGTAAAGCTTCAGCATGGAAAGTTTAATTCATCTAAATTAAAGCATATTGAGTTTGCATTAGCTTTTCAATATCTATGGTGCATTACAATGGAAGCAACAAAGTATGATTCACATTCATCATAATAACCTACACAATTATAAATGAGACTCATGTATATGTAAATTTTGATTACTATTTATTAATTTCATATTAATTTGCGCAATAGCATAAAATACAATTTATACGTTTCATTCAACATTGTTTAAATCTCCAAAGAAGATTAATTGTTAATTCGTCTTTCTATGTGGGTTTCTTCTCAACATTAATTCTTGTTTCGTGTAAAGAATGACCAACGTTTAAGCTGCATCAGTTCCCCCTTTTATGGCGTATCAAGCCATCACAACAGTTACTAATCAGATGTCACAGATCACAGGTCGGTTATTTTCAGTCTCTTGCATCTGGAATCTTCCAAAGCTTTCATTTCATCATAGTATTGAATTTGTTTTGTCTTCTAATTCTACATCATACCTTGATCTTTTCACTCCTCGTTTTTGTCATGTATGCCTACAGAATTTGATAGTCACCAACATCAGCATTATGCAGATCACTACTAAGGGTCTCAAAATATTTATCACTATTCCACTACCTAAGCTTACAGCCAGTTGATAACAGTAGATAATCCTTTCTCTACCGATTCCCAGGCACCACCTGTCTTTAACCCTTGCAAATCTTTATTTAAATCAGTAATTGTTTGATATAATCTTTCAAGTCTTCGCTTTTGTCAGGTATGTGGGTACAACATTGTTGAACCTTTACCAACCGACAAACTCTGCCTTCCTTTGCAAAAAGGATGTCTAAAGCAAGTTTATTTTGCATCAAAACAGATCTTATTGAAATCATTTCAATATCTACAGCTGTGAATCCTCCAGCCATACTAGTAGGTAACCTATCAATTATGGTTGAAAGCTTTCTAATTTAATGACAGTTTTGTACTATTCCTACAGATGGTATTAAAACTCCATAAATGTCTACCACTATTTCACTTGCACCTCTCTTCATTCTCTCATGCTGTTCTTTAGTTGCCTCTTCAATTTGTTCCACATGATAGATTTTTGGAAACACAACTCCCATATTCCAATTTCCAGACCATCTTCTAGGCAACCAATATAAAGCACTCTTCCCAGAGATGTAATATACTCTGGGGAACACAGGATCCACTCCTTCCAAATAACGTCCCTAATTTTCATGAATCTCAAATGTGTGTTCACATTCACTATTACCTACAACATTTGTATTATTAGAAGCCTTTTTTCTGTATATACAAAGTTTCTATTTATGTTGCCAGTCTAAAGCTAAAGCATCCATATTTCCCACTATTCTTTGCCCCTCTTCTTGCAATACCTAGGGGGTTAGTTTAGAATGAGCAGTAGCCTTAATTGTTGCATTTCTTCATCTATCTTCTACTGAATCTATACATTTCTTTTCTGCTTCTCCTAAAATGCAGGTTAGGTTATTTCTTTGCGCATAAGCCAGGTCTAAAGACTGAGTTGGTCTAAATAAATAGCCAATTGTCTCAGCAAATGAAACTTCAGGATGCAGATTTAAGCGTTTCATTACAGGAAGTTCTGAAAAGACCAAGTCATAGTTCGAATAATAATATTAAAAATGATTGTTACCATAAAATAAACTTGTTAATAAGCTACAAGAAATACCATATTTTAAAGAAATGCTATGATAGGCAATGCCTTCAGCAACTGATGCCGAAAATTGTATACATACGTGGCAATCAATAGCATACATTGTCAATATATTCATAAAGTAACCTAGCATATACATTAAGCGAATAATTACCTTTGGAAGAATACAGATGTAAAGTTCTGTGAACCAGCCGCATCTGCTGCAGGTAAGAGCAGTGGGGCAATGGGGCCGGCTGGGGGGGGGGGGGATTTCGAGAGACGACCATGAAGGAAAATTAATTATTTATTTAATTTTCTTTTGTGGTCGTCTCTCAAAATCCCCCCCAGCTGGCCCCAGTGCTCTTACCTGCAGCGGCCGCGGCTGCTGTGAACTAATGAAACATAGTTAGTACTAGTAGTTAATGTAATTTTGAAAGAATTTGTAAGCTTTGAATCTTCTATGGGTATATAATGCGGCAAATACAAAATAATAAATAAAGCAACTAGCATTAGGGTAATAACAGCAAATACCCCTACATATATACATTTGTGTCTAAGAGAGATTGCAGTGGTAGGCTCCAGGAGTTCTTAAAAGTTAGACCGTTTAGCTTTGGAAGATTAGCAGCAATTGGTATCAGCAGTTTCAGCAATTTTCGACACAGACACCAAGGGACAGTTCAAGTGTTCTGTTTTAAGCTGAATATATGCATGAATCAGCTTTGTTGAGTATATTCAGGATAAATTGAGTCAGTCCATTCAGTGATACACCAAGTTCAAACCTCAGCTCCATAACAAAGTTCGATTCAAGGAGGTTCAGGGGTACTCAAATTGTTATAGCAAAGGGTATAAAATGCTCTCTCCCAGTCATTGGCTGCCAGATAAGTCCATTTAGGAGAGGAGTACTTTTGGCTGGGTACTCATGCTCTTTTTGATCTCCTCATAGCTGGTCATTCATCATTGCTGTCACTGAGGTCAGACTGTTCGGGACTCTCAGGGATGGTTTGTGGTACTAGTACTTCAGCTAGACAACGTCTCAGTATGTCTTGTCTTCTTGGGCAACAGTCTCAGGGTATAACTTGCTTTCTTGCTGCACTAGGCCCTTTCGTAAGGGTCTATTTCTCCCGCAGTCCACTGTCCTATCGGCGACCCTCTGGTATCTTCAATAGTTGACTCTCTTGGACCTCTCTCAGGCCAAACGAGTGCTGTCCCAGCTGCTTGCTAGTCCCCAACAGCTTGACTAACCTGCTCCCGCTGTCTCTCTGTAACCACCAGCACACCAGGAACAGGTGCTGTTATATCACAAAGGGGACAAGGGAATCTGCGAGTATGCATGGCATGCACCCAGTTTGGGAAACCCCCACACTTCACAGAAGTAGTGGTTACCAGGATCACCTGGTAAGGCCCACACCAATGGGGTTCCAAGCACAACTTCCGTAAGTGCTTCTTCACCATTACTCAGCCGGAAGGACTGAGGTCATGGGACTGTTCCTGTTGAGTCACAGTTGCAGCCTCTCTGACCTAGTGAGACACAGAATGCACCATTAAAGCCAAACCCTTGCAATAGTCCAAAATCAAATTGTTAGACCTGGCCTCTTTGGCGTGGTTTTCCCCTGTCTTTTTTTGCTCTGACCTCCTGTTTTTGACTGTGTGCTGCATTTCATTTTTGCTGGTTTTAAAACTCTGGGCACTTTAGCACTGCTGATCAGTGCTAAAGTGCAAGTGCTCCCTGTGTAAATTGTGATTATGATTGGTTATCCATGATTGGCATATTTGATTTACTGGTAAGACCCTAGTAAAGTGCACTGTGTGTGCCAGGGCCTGAAAATCAAATGCTACTAGTGGGCCTGCAGCACTGGTTGTGCCACCCACATAAGTAGCCCTGCAACCATGTCTCAGACCTGCCACTGCAATGATTGTGAGTGCAGTTTTAAACAGCCATGTCAACCTGGCAAGTGCACCCACTTGCCAGGTCCAAACCTTCCCTTTTCCACATGTAAGGTACCCCTAATGTAGGCCCAAGTTAGCCCCATGGGCAGGGTGCAGTGTATGTGAAAGGTAATACATATGCTGGTGTGTTTCACATGTCCTGATAGTGAAATACTGCCAATTTCGTTTTTCACTATTGCAAGGACTATCTCTCCCATAGGTTATCATTGGAGCCTTGTAACCTCATACAAGTGTAACTTCCAATTGGGAAGAGATAGAGATTTGGAGTTTGGGGTCCCTGAACCCATAATTAAAAAATACGTCTTTTAGTGAAGTTGGTTTTTAAATTGCGTGTTTGAAAATGCCACTTTCAGAAAGTGGGTATTTTCTTGCTTTACCATTCCGTGTCTGCTTGTGGAATCCACGTCTGGTTTAGACTGACAGTTGGGCTGTTTGTGCATTCTCTATAGACAGTCACACAAAGGGAGCTGAGGTGTGCCCTGTATTTCCTGATGGCCCATCACCAGCTCACTGGTCTTCCTGAGAGAGAGTGGTGGGAGGAGTTGTCACTGACACCTGAATAGGGCTGTGCCTGTCCGCTCACAAAACTATCTCCAACCCCCGTAGTGAGTCTGAAGCCAAGTCAGGGAAAGGCAGGGTCTTGTGCACTACAAAGACTTTCCTTTGAAGTTTGCCTACTTCAAAGGCAGAAACTGGTATAAGTACTGGAGCTGTGACACCATAACTTTAGAACACTTCTGGAATAACAGGAGATCCTGCCAAGAAGAAGAGCTGGAGAAGCTGTAAGAGGGGAACTTCCAGTCTGATTGCAGCTGTGTTGGGCTGGCCTGCTGCTTGCTGCTTCTGTCTTGGACAGTGAGAGGACTGGACTTTGCTTTCTTCATCCTGTTTGCCAAGGTTCTCCAAGGGCTTGTGTGTGCTTGCCTCCTGTTAAGAAGTCTCAGGGCCATCAAAGACTTCACCTGCAGCCCCTGAACTCCCCTGCTGGGAGTTCTGACCTGCCAAGTGGTGCCAATTACAGTTCTGGGCCCTAGGAGGTGGTTTTGCTGCAAAGAAGCCCACAAATCCACGCATCGACCTTCAACGCTTGTTTTTCCCGCCACAGCCTTGCCGTTGAAAAACCAATGCATCACCACGGTGCAGCCAAAGAATCGATGCAGTGTCTGCTGTGCGGCTGAAAAGATCGCCACAGCCCGAGTCCTGCGCATCATGTCTCCAACGTCCAAGGCACCCGCTCTGACTACGACACAGGCCCTGCTGTGCGGCTAAAGAAATCGATGCATCACCTGCTTGTGGATGGAAAATCGATGCAGCACCTGTTTCGCCACTGCCTCATCGACCCCAGTGCGTCCGGATTTTCAACACTTCGCACCTGTGCACCAAGTTCTTCATCGACTTAGCCCCGCAGTAAGGAAACAAGGCAGCGTGTCCGAAAACGGACACATTACCTCCCCTCGCAATAAGGAATCAACACATTACCTCCCCTGTCAGTAAGGAATCAATGCATCATCTTCCCTGTGAGGAAAGAATTGAGGCATCGCTTTGTTTTCTGGTGCTTCATCCCCCATGCGTCTGTTTTTGTCTTTGATTTTGACGCATCCGGTACTTTGTCATAAATGTGACGCATCCAAAGTTTCCTATGGACTGAATTGTTTTGAACCTTTTAAAAGTGATATCTTTGCTTGTGTATGTTTGTCGTTTTGGTCTTGTTTGATTCAAATAAAGATTGTTTTTTTTTACTAAACTGATGTGGTGTCCATTTGTAGTGTTTTCACTGTGTTACTGTGTCTTTATGTACAAATGCTTCACACATTGCCTCTGAGATAAGCCTGACTGCCTGGACAAGCTACCAAGGGGGTGAGCAGGGGTTGTCTTGGGTGTCTAACTCCCTTACCCTGACTAGAATAAGGGTCCCTACGTGGACAGTGTGCAAGCCACTGCCAACTAGAGAACCACATTTCTAACACAAATCATCTGTGATGTTCAAAAGAGCACTGGCAGTCACAGCTGGCTGTCTCATCACTCTCCCTATCATGAGTTCATGGGGCGATAATCACATGTTGCAATTTGTGACACCTGAAGTTTCATTGGCCAGGTCCCCATTAAAGGTATGTGCATTCAAAGCACAAGTATTTGGCAATCTCATCTGTGTATCTATTGCCAACTGTCACGTAGTCAGGACCTTGCCTATGGGCAACACACTTTACTACTGCAATCTGGGTGGGCAATTGTAGAGAATGCAAAAGGTTCCTCACACTTTCTCCTTTGCGAATAGGCAAACCGGAGGAAGTCATGAACGCACACTGTGACCACAATTGCCCAAAGTCATTTACGATTCCAAAGCTGCACTGACTTTCAATGAATATTGTCGCTCTGAGTTGTTTGGAAACGCTGCATGCCCTCGTCAAGGCAACCAGTTCTGCCACTTGCGCTGAAAACACTCCCTGAAGCCAGGAACCTTCAAAAACACCCACAACAGTACATACAGCATAGGCAGTTGTCAAGTTTCCTTCATGATCTTGCAAACAAGAGTCCTCAACAAACAACACATGATCTAATTCAGGCAACAGCACATCTTGTATGTCAGGTCTAGGTTTGGTACACAGTTCAGTCACATTAAGACAATCATGTTCTACTTCATCATTCACAATTTCATTTCCAGGAAGAGGTAATAAAATTGCTGGATTTAAAATCATACACTTTTAAGGGTAATGTTCTCTGCACCCAAAAGAATCTGCTCATATTTAGTGAGTCGGCTATTGGTGAAGTACTGTGTTCGAGTACGAGTTAACAGTAATTTAACAGAATGGGGTACAAACACTGTGAGTGGGTGACCCATCACTATACTTTCACACTACTCAAGACTCACATACGTTGATGCAACTGCTTTCAAACATCCAGGCAATGCGGCGGCAACAGGGTCAAGTGAAGCCGAAAAATAGGCCACTGGTCTGTGGGCACTTCCATGCATTTGAGTCAGCACTGAAAGAGTGCAGCTCTCTCTCTCACAGCAGAATAACACAAAGTACTTATTGTAATCAGGCATTCCCAGAGCCGGTGCACGACAGAGACTTTCCCACAATTCTGTGAAGGCATCCATACAGCTGTCATCCCATGGTACCGGATCAGACACATCTTTGTGTGTCAACCTCTGAAGAAGTTTAGCTGTCCGAGAAAAGTTGAGAATCCACTGTCAACAGTAGTTCACCAGTCCTGCGAACATGTAGACTTCTTTCTGTGTAGTTGGCAGACTCATTCTATGAATCATAGAGATTCTTTCTTGTGACACTTTTCTTGCTTCTTTCTCAATATGATGTCCTAAGTATAGGACTTCAGTTTGGCAAATGTATAACTTTGTTGGAGACACTTTATGTCCATTTCTAGCGAAATGATTCAGTAGGGCAATAGTATCATTTTTGCAGGCTTCTCAGGTATTTGACGCCACTAACAGGTCGTCAATAAAACTGAATAAAACTGAATGGTAAGGCATCACCAAAGACTCAAGATTCTTTTTGAGTATCAGGTTGAAAATTAAGGGGCTCTCCATATACCCATGCGGGACTCAGCACCATGCCAAAACATGGCTGCTGAAAGGGAAAATGAAGAGGTACTGGCTATCCTCATGCAGAGTAATAGAGAAAAAGGCCTGAGACAAATCAATGGCAGAAAACCATTCAGCTTCACATGGAATTTGAAATAATATCACAGCTGGATTCGATACCACAGGACAACAAGGAAAAACAATGGAGTTCACCTTTTTTAAATCCTGCACAATACTTACAATTAGGCTTCTGTAAGCCCATAACAGGTGAATTACATGGACTCCCAATTATCTCCTTTAAGATCCCTTGCTCAATCATCGAGTCGATCACAGGAGTAATTCCTGCAATAGTATCTGGGTTCAAAATGTTTTGTGGGATTCTTGGAAATTTTGCATTTGGCTTTACAGTGATACGGACCGGTTCTGCACCTTTAATAAGTCCGATGTCTTTACTCGTAAAGTCCCAGACTTTCGGGATCTCGGTGTCTCTCCATTCTGCGGGCAAATCAGCTTTTGTCAATATAAGATACATTCCAATATCAAGTTTTTTTTCTGGCAAGCTTAAAGACAACATCCTCGTCATTTGTGTGAAATTCAATACCCCTTGGGGTACAATAAATGGAACAATTCAGATTGCATAACAAATTTTGTCCAAGCAAATTTACTGGACTTGAATCACACACCACAAATCAATGTCGATCCTCAAAGGACCCTATTTTAACCGGTACTGCTTCAGAAATTAGTGAGGACATTTGTTTATTTGTGACTCCTACAACTCGGATTCTATCTCCCGAGAGGGGTAGGTTAGGAACCTCTGCTGTTCTCACAGTAGAGCAGGTAGCACCAGTGTCAACAAGAAAGGAGACAGGGTTCCCATTAACCTCTCCGTCCACATAGGGACCACTCTGATCTACCTCTAAGGCTGCATCAAGCACACAGTCCTCCTCCCCCCTCAGGCACTGTCATGCTGATGGGTCTGAGTCAAAATATTCTGCCTGAATCAAGTATTGTTGGGATGTACCCTGTTTTGGGAAAGAATGTCTGTTTGCATGATGAACCTGATTCACATTGTATCTCTGCATTTGGTCATTCTTTTGTGGCATCAGAGCTTGGGGCATTTGCATTGTTTGAGCGTGAGGTACATTAGAATTTTGGACTGGGCATACCCTCCAATCTGAACCTGATTTCCACTATTGTTTACATTAAACCTACACTCGCACTTCCAATGCCTCAACTTGCCACAAACGTGACTAGGATTTGTTTTCTTTAAAGAAAATATGTCAACACCCACTATAGAATCAGATGGAACACCACAACACAACCTCTACCTTGTAGCGTAGCTGTAAATTCTGCTGATGAAATCTATTGACACCCTACATCATTGGAACCTGATTATATCCTCCCTGTACTGAAACTGTGTTTCCAAAATCCAACTGATTATGACCTTTCTGCACAGCTTTCATTTGTGCAATCATCAACTTATCTTTCAGTCTCTTGTATTTCACTTCTTTTTCATCTCTGCAGTACTTGGCATACCGCAGGATCTCATCAATCGGCTTATTTTGCCAGCATATTAAATGCTGCTGAATCATGGAAGAAATTTCAGGTCTCAAACCATACACAAATCTATAAACAAAATGTCCCATATCTTTCTCAGCCACATTTTCCATTCCACTGTACTGTCTAAAAACCTGAATCAATCTTTCATAATAGGCATGAACTGTTTCTTAGAGTTCCTATGTCGTTCTATCAATTTTAAGCCAATCGATCTCTTTAGAAGAAATTTTGATTTTCAGTAAATTAATCACCTGGTGGTATTTTGTCAATACCACTGGAGATCAGGGATGTGGAATTCCTATAGTTCAACCGCCCAGGACATATTGTAGGGGTCAAGGGCAACAAGTTTTCATGTGTATTTTGTCCTTGTTTGGGGCCAAGCGTAACAGGTTTCCATGTGTATTTTGTCCTTGTGACAAGTAGGCCCAACCCCCTGCAACACAAGCCCTTTTGGCTGCCAGTTTGCAGTATCACATTATGAATCAGGGAAGGGCACTGTCTGCAGTTAAGGTAATATTTTTGTCCAGTTGTTAATGCTGTTCAAACTTGTATTTATGGTTCATTAATTGAAAGCCTTTATTATTAGGGTGAGCATTCAAAGTAAATGTTGTAAGCTCTGACTGCACTACTGACAGTGGTTCCAGTATAAAAATGTGTCCACACGTTTTCAAAGTTTAGCCATATGAGGCTATGTATAATGCTCCCAGAATGCTCTCTGATTTGATGCAAATATTTGCAGAAGCTTGAAAGAAAGATTGATGATTCTTTGCTTTCAAAACAAAATGTTCATAAAAAAAAATTAAAGCAGGAAAAAAAACATTTTGTTAAACTACTATAAAATTTCCGGTACCATTTCTTTGCAGCATCGTTTAGTAACATGTGTTGATGCATGTTTGTATTTCCCAGAAATATTCATAATTGAAAATCAGTGTAACCCGTTTCAATAAGATTATGGGAAACAAAAATAAACAAGCATTGGCAAAGCCAGTAGGTCTGAAATTGATGGTCAGCTTTTTAGTCTTGTCAATGTGTGACTTGTTTTGGCATGGTTTTTGTAAAACCTTATTGGTGTGGGAGCTGCCGGGCCCTCACCATTATAACAAACATTGGCAAAAGCAAAAATTGTTTTTGGTCTCAAAAAGCACAAACTGCCACAGTAGTTACGGGAACTGAACAAAACTACTTTGTGTGCCAATCTGCTCCTTGTGAAAGAGCAGAATGCTGTCGCTCACAATGAAGCCAGCCAATACAGAGTGAGAGACAGAATTTTAATAAACACAAAAGGTCACGGTCAATGCCAGACCAAATTAGGGGCCCAATTATTAAAGAGTTTCAAAAGTGCACCCATGATATATGTCCTTGCATTAAGTGCAGCTATACGGCTTTCGTGAATTCCCAAGAATTTACAGAAGTAGGACAAGAAGTAGTACTCCTAGAAAATATTTGTGAACTGCATTTTAGCATGAGCAAACATGCATATGTAGATTTGCTCATGCAAAAATCTGAGTGTTTGCAAGTTCACTTTCCCTCCAACCACTTTTTCCCAACTCTGGAAGAAGGTTTACATCTGCCATTGTCAGGAGTAAACTTCCACCATTTCTCAGTATGGGAATAGATTAGAGAAGAGTTGTTGAAAACCCTTAAAACATGCAAGTTAGTAGGTTTACACAGACTCAAAAGGGCATTCTAACCCTGTAACTATTGCCTGCCACTACCTTCAGCCCCAGTATGTAGATCTGCGGAAACGTGGCAATATAAGGGGATTGCAAGTATTCAAAAACTACTATGGTATGAGCCCTGGCATAATCAGAGAGGCTATATCAGAGCTCTCATATAATGAGATTGCTGCCATAATTTGTCGCCACACTACATGACATCAAAGGGACAAGTGGGTTTCGTTCAGGACAAGAAGATTTATGAAGCAACCTGCCCCATTGACAAGTAGATATTTTATTAAATTCCACACCTCTGCTGGAGATGGGGCACCTGTTTTAGGATCTCTCTGTGGTTCTACATCAGGTCAATACAGACACCGTACGTTTCGTCCATATATCTCCAGGAACCACAATATCAGACAAGGTATTTAAATCTGTACACAAAACTTTTGAAATTTTCACAAACCAATCAATTTGTCTATATGATTCTACTGGATTTTCTCTCAGTTTTGGGAATTCATTTGTAAAAGACAAAATATCAGTCCTAGTCCAAGGCACATGTACATATCCTCATCCAAGTACTTCTCTCATGGGAAGCATTTGTACTTCCTTTTCTCCTCCATCATTACGAACGGAGGCATCTGCATTCTGACCTTCTCAGTTTCCTTCTTCTTTGACCATCTACCTTCCCATTTATCTAATTCACTCCACTTTCTGAGTAATGGAATTATTTCCTTAATCTGTAGCTTCATTCCTGTTGATCTCATGTTAACCAAATCCTTATCACTAAAATCTAATCAGTAGGTTCTCTCTAACACTTTTGATTTCTGCACATCAATCTCATATTTTTGTGCCAATTCAGTTAATCTTTCAAGAGTTTGTCTAGCACATCTTGTAATGTCTTTACAGAGAAACAGTAGTTCCTCATCCTGATAGGTATTTAATTGCAATGGGGTAAGAGTCCCAATGATCATTTCTTCTAATTCTAGTTTTAATTTGGCCATGTCCATTTCCTTTTGTTTCTCTGGGACTTGTGTAGTCACTGGGTTTTTATTAATAGCGGAAGAACTCACTCCTTTAAGCCAGTCATCAAAGTTTTGAGGAGTAAGACCTAATATCTCAATTGAAGAATTAGAATGCAATCCTACATTGGTCAAGTTTTTACCCGATTCAAGTGATGAATGTAGTAAGGACACAACTGAGTTTGATGTTCCCATTGGCACTGTCATTTTGGAAGTAAAGTAATTTATTAGTAGAGGTGTGTGAGAAAGTGCCCTCTTTCTTGCATGGTATGCCCCCACTTTTTGCTGAATTGCTGATGTGCTTGACTGAGTGTGCCCCGGGCTCCTGCCAATCAGGTTCCCAGGGCCAGTGTTCCTTCCCTTAAACTGCATTGAAGCCTAAACCCAATTGGCATCTCTGGCCACAGGTAAGCCCCTGGTAAATGGTACCACTGGTACCCAGGGCACTGTGACCAGAGAAGACCTCCAAGGACTGCAGCACTTATTGTGCCACCCTTAGAGGCCCTGTACCCTGACACACACACACTGCCTTTGCAGGCTGCGTGTCTTGGTGCAGAACAAAGTGAAGAGTTGACATGGCACACACCCCTTGTGCCATGCCCACAAACCACTGCCCTGGCATACATCAGTCACCCCTCTAGCTGGGTGCCCTATGCCAGTGGTGAGGGTACAGGTGCATGAGCCCTGTACCCCTACAGTACCCAGGTCCATTCCTGGGCACTGTAAGTGCAGTGCTGCCATTAAGAGTATATGGTGCTGGGAGTTTGTCAGTACGAACTCCACAGCACCATAATGGCTACACTGAAGACTGGGAAGTTTGGTATCAAACTTCTCAGCACATTAAACCCACACTGATGCCAGTGTGGGATTTAATGTAAAATGCACAACAGAGGGCATCTTAGAGATGCCCCTGAAACTCGACCAACTCCCAGTGACCTGACTGAGTGGCTGCCGAGCCTGCCACCCCCAGACATGTTTCTGGACCCCTGGGTCGAGAGCTTGCTGCTCTCGGGGTCCTGAAACAATGCACATCCTGGGACGAAGTGCCAAGCCTCCTCCCCAGGATGGGCAGGGTTCACGAAGGAGAAGCTTCAAAGGCATACCGCCTTTGTGAGCCTCTCCAGACCACTTGCTGTACTCAGCAACTGGTCCCCACTGGTTCCACCCCCCCCTTTGGGCGGGAGACCCGGCGGAAAAAACAGAGTGAGGAAGAGAGGTGTGCCCACCTCTGCCAACTCCACCCCTAGGGTGGGGAAGGCGAGGTGAAGCACAACCTCGAGTCCCCGCCATCTTGAGGATGGGGGGACCCAGCCAACCAAGGACAGGCTCCAGCCCCCCTCCCACTGGAGAGTGGCAGAGTAGGGGGTGTACCCACCCTAGGGAAGGGACCCATTGGTCCCTGCCCTTTACCTACCTGTAACGCCCCTAAATTCAGTATTTAGGGGCACCCTGAACCTTCCTTCCTCAGATCCCGATTCCGAAACAACAAGAAGAACAAGAAGAAAGAAGACCAGCCATGCAGCTGCTAACAAGAGGACGACACCAACTGACTTGGCCCCAGCCCTACCGGCCTGTCGAACCTCGAACCTGCTCCTGCTAAACCCCGGCCTCTTCAGTGGTCAGCAACCTTGAAAACCCCGCAGGACCTGACTGCCTTGCTCAACTAAAAGACTAGGACTCCCACGAGCAGTGGTTCTGCTCAAACATCTGCAACCCCAGGCCCCGGCCTGAGACCGCGGACCCTGCCCACTCTGCACCCGCCGAGACCGGTCCGAGCCAAAGTGAACAAAGACCACGAGGACGTCCCCCCGGCGACTGTGACCAAGAATGAAGCACCCAAGGACTCACCTCGATGCTCCTGACGACGCCTGCAGCCTCAACACCAGGGACCCCTCCAACCGCGACCAGCAGAGGGTAAGATTTCCCGACGCCTAAAGATACCCCTGCACCCGGCGTCCCACGGCCCCCTGTGCCCAACTCCTGGGTGTCTACCCCTCCTACAGCATCCCAACTTACCTCTCGAAGTGGTGGTCGCACCTGAAGAATCACCGTCCCCGAGTTTGCAGCCTTTGTTCGTCTTGCAGCTTTCCCATTGAAATCCATTGGGCGCCCGACGGCCCAAAAGCCCACTGCACCCGGCCGCCCCAGTGCCGCTGAGGGTGCACCAACTACCCTGTTCGACTTCCCCAATTGCCCTGAGTAAGTGACCAGGAGCTTTGCTCCCACAGCCGAGTGGCCTGCCTGCCAGCAGCCACCAACCAAAGGCCCCCCGCCCGCCATAGGCTAACGTTGGGCCTACTCTCTCTGCACCCGGCCGCCCCTGTGCCGCTGAGGGTGTAACAACAGTACAAACCTGAACCTGGGAGACCCCTGAGTCTTGCCCCAGAACCTTAACTCTGCCAGCCGAGTACTTACCTGAAAGCCGATAACTTGCATTTTCTCCATAGGGTAACATTGACTGGTTTTCACTTGGAAATTCTTCTAAGTGTCGAGTTTTGGAACTTTGAAATATTCACTAAAAATCGTCCGAATACCAAAATCGAAATTACTCACCTGTTCTCAGGAGAGATCCCAGTGCTGGATTTAGGTACCCAGCACTGACTAGAAAAAGTGATTACAACTGTGATTTTCCGGTAACTTGATTTTCCTCCATAGGATAACATTGCCTGGTTTTTGCCAGAAATTCTTCTAAGTGTCGATTTTTGCAACATACAAATATTCCTTAAAAATCGCCTGTGTAACAAAAACGATTTCTTTCAACTGTTTACAGGAAATGCACCAGGGCTGAATCCAGGATCCAGCCCTGAGTAAGAAAAACGTTCGTAAAGTAATTCTATTACGGTTTACTTAAAAATCCCATTGAGCTCAATGTTATAGTATACCAAGTATTGTGTTGCCTATTGCAACCCCTGTACTACATTGCATTTAAAGTCTATTGTTCATTGAAAGTATTCAACAAACAGCATCTTACCTTGAGAATGTATTTTATGCAAACCTGTGGTTCTATAATAAAACAACAGTATATTTTTTTATACAAAACAATTGGCCTAGAGTTCAGTTCTTGAGTGTGTAGATTCATTTGCTGACTGAGTGTGTACATCAAATGCTTTACACTGTCCTCTGATACTGCCTTACTGCTCGACCAAGCTACCACTTTAGAGAGTAAGGTTCTATCTAACTTTAACCTCTGCCAAACCTCTGGAGACCCTTGGACTCTATACACACTGTACCTCACTTTGGTGCAGTATATATAGAGCCAGTTTCTTACAAGGTTCACCCGTTCTAGGCATATAAAATGGTGGTGAACTCTGGACCTTTCTGTTAACTGTGCTACAGTGCGTCTGACTTAACACTGAATTTGTACTTTCAGGATCTAAAATATTTCCTTCAGTCGGGACCGTAAGAGTCCGAAGAACTTGTCCCACAACTGAATGTATAGGAGTACTAGATGAGGTATTTATCCCAGTAGAAATGACTAATGTGTGAGCAATAGTTCCCTGTAATCCAGAATTGTAAAGACCAATAGTAACAGGCACAATCAAAGCGTCTGAAGCATTTGAAACACTCAAATTCAAAGGAGCTGTCATTCCTGTATCTCCTGCTATTGGAGAAACAAGCATTTGTTCATTTGGAATCACAGTTATAGCAGGTGCATTTGGAATTTTCTCTGAATCTACCTTTGCCAATTCTTCAGATTTTGATTCATTGTATGGTGGTGGACAATTCAACACTAAATTTCTCAAGGAATGATCATCAATGTCACTATCCTCGGCGATAGTCATTGTGTCAGCCTTGTCTGTCTCTAAATTTTTTTCCTTTCTTTTCGTTTACCTTTAACTTTTTCTCCTATTGCTATAAGTAGGTACATTCTCGTTCCAGCAGTAATATCAGCTCTCTAGTCTTTCTGTTGCGCATCCCACTTAACGTCTGCATATGTGCTTATAACCCTCCTACATTTCCCCTGGTATTTCTCTTTCTTATGGGCTTTGTATTCTCATACATTAAGTGCTTCAAATTGTGCAGGTCTAGGAGGTAGTCTCATTTCATATAATTTCCTGCTTAAATTTTCAATAATCCATTCTGAAGCAGGCCCGTGTCAAAGAACCCTTGCTCTACAACAACACTCGTATCCTGATATTCCCTGACTACACGCGGCAAGTTCAGCAGCAGCGCCAGTTGTTCATGGCGGCCAAGGCACGGCTGAGAGAGCTCAAACTTCCATATGCCCTGCTCTTTCCGGCCCGCCTTCGGGTGGTATTTCGCTCCCGCACTCATTTCTTTTACAGTCCAGAAGAGGTCTTCCGCTGGATGGATGAAACGGTGCGGGTGAGGCCCCATTCTCCACCGGGAAGGGAGTCGGACTCATCTACGAGCGACGCGGCTCGGGGAGGCCCCCGTAGTCAACGGCAGAGGGGTATCAGACGGTCAAGGTCCAGGCGGCGCTCACAGTCCTGCAGCGCTGCCTCCCGAAGGGGGCCAGCCCTGGGAGATCAGACATTGGAAACTTAGCGGAGGATGCCGGTGTGGGGCGGCGGAATTTCATTTGTTGAGTACCGGGATGTACTGAACTGGGCTTATTTTACCGTCCGGTGTGAGCGGCGGGAGCCCTGTCAGAGGGATATGGGCTGTGAGTTGGGGATCCATTGGTTAGGGCAGTGCCCATCCCCCTGTTGGGGATTGGGGATCAGCCCGGCCGCGACAGATACTTCAGTGTTTGGGTTGAGGTATAGGGTGGGGGGTTTGTTGGGATGGGGTTGTTGTTGTTTACAGACCGCACTTCCATTACAGGTCCGAGACAGGCTACACACACGCCACCGAGGCTCAGTATTTGTGTTAAACAACGATGCAACCCCCAATGGGTAGAACGCCAGAGGGTGGGCATGGGACGCAGGGTGGTCTTCGTATCCTAAGCTGGAATGTTAGAGGGGCTCTAGACAAGGTCAAGCGGGGGGCCATACTTCAACACGCAAAGCGGGCGAAGGCGGATATTCTTATGTTACAAGAGACGCATCTTATGGGCACGAAGGCTCTTTGCCTGCAGAGGTACGGATTCCAGCAGGTTTTTCATGCCGGCTTTGTGAGGGGGTCCCGAGGCGTGGCCATCTTGATACATCGCAGGGTCCCTTACACGCACGAGCAGCAATGGACCGACATGCAGGGGCGCTATTTGTTTGTCCGGGGTAGGGTCGGGGACGACCCCCTGATCTTGGGTAGTGTATACGCCCCTCCCCCTTTGCAGTGGAATTTAATCGAGCGGCTGCGATCCCTGTGGGCCGATATGCCTGATGTAATGTCGGTGGTGGGCGGGGACTGGAACGATGTACTGAATGTGGCTCAGGACAGGATGGGGGTTGGGGATGGCCACAGGCGAGATACACAGACTAAACTGCATGCCCTGGTGATAGGAATGGATTGGGTCGACACATGGCGGCGTGCGCATGGCGCGGCTCGGGGCTATACCTACCTCTCAGCAGTCCACAAATCCTTCTCTAGACTGGATTATATATTTGTTCCCCAGGCAATGGCAGGTAGGGTGGTGGCGGCGGAGATACTGCCTCGTGGTCTCTCGGATCACTCCCCCGTGCTCATAGAGTTGGATACCGGCAGGGGAAGGCAGCCGTTTCGGTGGCGTCTGGCGGTGTGGAATCTCCAGAATGCGGAATATACCGCCCATATGGGAGAATCCATTGCTCAGTATCTGACTGGGAATGTGGGATCCGTGTCCAGTGCTGCCACTTTGTGGGAGGCGTTGAAGCCCACTCTGCGAGGGGTTGACATTTCTTGGTGCGCGGCGGCTCGCAGGCAGCGTAGGGAGGACCTGACACGCACTGAGGCGAACATAGAGATGCTTGAGCGACAGAACCGGGAGTCAGGGAGTGACCTGGGAGTGAGGCAGTTGCTCTTGGCCCAACAGGGGTGTGCAGCTCTGCTGATGGATGAGGCACGTCAGGTCTGGTTGGCAACGCGCAGCAGGGTGTATCAATGGGGGGACAAGTCGGGTAAGATGCTGCATCGCCTTTGTCAGGGCACCTTTCACGCCCAGGCCCTACCGGGAATTCTGGATCCGGCGGGGACTCCGATTACGGACCCTCCAGCTATTGCGGAGAGTTTTGCTACGTATTATGCGGACCTTTATGCCCCCCGGGAATGTCTGGCGGCGGACACAGTCGAGAAATTTATCACAGATTTGCCACCCAAGGCGCTCTCGGACGAGCAGCGGGACCAGCTGGAGGCCCCCTTGTCGGACGAGGAACTGGGAGCGGCCCTGGGAGAATTAAATCCCGAGAAGGCGCCCGCACCCAACGGGTTTCCGAGCGAGTTTTTTCGTCAGTACAATGTGCAATTGGCCCAACATTACCGGGCTGTGGTGGAAGAGGCTCGGGACAAGGGTGTGCTGCCCCCGGACTGGAGACACGCGGAAGTGGTGGTGTTCCATAAGCCCGGGCGTCCCCCGGAGCACCACGCCTCTTATCGCCCCATCTCCCTCTTAAATGTGGAGGCCAAAATCCTGGCAAAGGCGCTGGCCAATCGACTGTTGCCTCATATTGCGTCGCTTGTGCACCCCGATCAGGCGGGATTTATGCCCCAGCGGGCTACCCGGCACAATATCAGAAGGGCGCAAGTGGCGGTTGCGGAGATTCAACGAACTGGGGAACCGGCGGCGTTACTATTGGCAGACATGGACAGGGCATTTGACTCCCTGAGCTGGGTCTACCTGTTTGCTCTGCTTCCTAGACTTAACCTTGGTCCGCTATTTCTTTCCTATGTGAAGCTCCTATATACCGGCCTGACAGCGTCGGTGCGAATTGCAGGCGCCGCCTCCTCCACCTTTGATATTCGGAGAGGCACGCGGCAGGGTTGTCCCCTGTCGCCGTATCTGTTCGCCTTGGCCATGGAGCCCCTGGCGGCCTGGGTACGCATGGACGCCCAGGTACGGGGTTTTGAATGGGCCAAGGGCCTCTCCGATAGAATAGCGTTGTATGCGGATGACGTTCTCTTCTTCCTGACGGCAGTAGACAGAACGGGGCCCCGGCTTCTGTGTATAATGCAGCACTTTGGGGAAACGTCGGGTCTTTACATGAATCCCCGCAAATCCACATTGTGGGCGCTGGGTGGGCAGACGAGGGTGGGCGCATGGGCGACCGCGGTTCAGTCGGCTGCGGGTGGGTTGAAATACCTGGGGGTGGTGCTCTCAGATGTACCGGCCGTTGCCTGGGAGCGTAACATGACACCGGTGTGGGAACGGGTGCGAGCTGACATTAAGTCCTGGTCCCGTATGCCCCTGACGCTGTTTGATAGATCGGCGATCTTCAAAATGGTAGCGCTCCCCCGACTTCTCTACCAGCTGCAGAATCATCCGTACCCGATCCCGGCTAGATGGTTCTGACTGGTGAATTCTGTGCTGGGGCAGTTTCTGTGGGAGGGAGGGAGAGTGCAAGTGGCCGTACGTACATGCTTCTTATCCACCTATTGTGGGGGGCTGGCATCCCCGGATCTTCTCTCGTATTATCAGGCCTCGCATCTTCTGGTCCTCAATGAGTGGTGGTATGGGAAAAGGGAGGACCCGACGTACGCACTGGAACGCTACCTGATGGGTCATCACACACTACACACGCTTTTGTATTCGGCGCAGCTGCGGAGCGCGCTGCCGTCAGTTACACGAGTGGTGTTCTTGGTTTGGAGGCAGGCGCTGCGGCGCATGGGCTGGTGGGGCGTCCTGACCCGGGAGACTCCTCTGTGGAACAATGGGTGCCTGCCCCACTTGGCGGCCCTCCCGGGGTTTCGGGGATGGGACGCCATTGGTATCTCCACCCTGGGCGATGTACTGAGGGGCATGACCCTTAAATCCTTTCGGGATCTCCAGGAGGAGTTCCATATGCCCCAGACACAATTCTATCGATACCTACAGCTGCGTCATGCGCTATCCCCTAGCCTGCAGGGTCTGGAGTCCATTCCTGAGTTTAGTCCCATCGAAGCTAAAATCTTTATGGGGGACTTAAAAGAAAAAAAGATATCGCGTATTTACCAGTCTTTGGTCACACATTGCTCCCCTACACTTCAGAAACTCAGTGGGGACTGGGAGGCAGATGTGGGCGGGCTGGAAGAGGAGGACTGGACGGAGGCCCTAGCAGCCCCGCGGGGGCGGCCATAGCTGTGCGGCTTCGTCTAGTCCAATTCAAATACCTCCACAGAGTCTACTTTACTAGGACGTGATTGTGGCGGGCGGGGATGATCGCCTCCCCGGAATGTCTGCGCTGTGGCCGGGCGGAGGGTACATTTATTCACACAGTTTGGCAGTGCACATCGCTGGATCGCTTCTGGAGGGGGGTATTTGCTTGTCTTTCGGAGGTTCTGGGCTGGGAGCTCACCCGCACACCACAGCTGGCACTGCTGCATGTTATGGAGGGGGTGGGGGGCAATGCCTATAAACGACACCTTCTGCTCCTAGGCCTTACCCTGGCTAAACGAGACATCGCTAAAGCCTGGAAGGCAATGAGGGCTCCCTCGGTGGCAGCTTGGAAAAATGGCCTGGACTTTTGCATGGGTCTGGAGCAACCCATCTTTGTGGCCAGGGGGTGCCCGCGCAAACATTATAAAATATGGAACCGATGGGCGGAGTATCGGGGCCTCTGGCTGGAACCCCCGGTGATAGAGGAGTCTTTGCTGCCGGTTTAAGCAGAGGATCCCGTATAGGGGGGGAGGGAAGGAGCAAGGGGGTGGCGGGCTTGGATCAGGACCTGCTGAACATCTTCCTTTTAATGCTGTGGCCGAGGTAGTATGGACTAGTGCGATCTTTGGGAGGGAGGGAGTGGGAGGGGGGTAGTTGGGGTGGGGGCGTTACTGTCCAATGCTCCTATGTCTTGTATGGTTGCTCATGGGGGGAGATAAAACAACAGTCGTTAGCTGTCATTGATGTATTGGGTATGCTATGGAAGTTGACTCTGGTGAGCAGAGCCCTGCATGACGTGTAAATTGACAAATAAAATTTGTTTTCAAAAAATGTTTTCAATAATCCTCAAATTAAATGTCCCATAACCAGGGTACTGTAAAACATCATCCTTTTCTGGAATTTTGTGCCATTTTGTGAGCCAAATACATGTGTGTAATCCTTCATCTATCATGACAATGTATTCTGGCATACCCTCAGGTGGTACTTCCCCCTCCCTAACAGGTATAATCACATCTCCCTGCATTAATTTTCGTATAGCTTTGAAAAATTTAATTTTTGTTTACATTTTTTATTCACAAATGATCTTCAGTAAAACCAGGAAATATATTTTGTTCCTGTAATCCTCTTGTTCGGTAATCACAACCAATACCAGCGCAACTCTTTATGAGGTATACATCCAATCCCTGCACGCTTTACACCAACCAACCAATCCCAGCATGGCACACTGTGACATCAACCTCACTCCTTGCAGCTGGTTACCCTCCTTTAGAATTTTCTCACCGCATTTTTCTAAGAAAATACACAATACAATGCAAGCAATTTCAACAACTTAAATCTGGCTGCTCCACTAATGAAAGAAATAGATTGTCACAATCTCAGTAAAATTTGTACTAACACTCAATTCGAATGAAACCTCAACCAGATTGATACAGTTACTAACTGTGCACCTGAGACCAACTATACCAACAACTTCTCACTATCATACAAAGAAGTCCCTATCCTTTAAGATGTTGTCAACGATGTCTCATGACAAACACCACAACACAGTAAACAACTACACTCAGTGTCTTCTACACTGAGACCACCACATAGGTGTGTATCCTGGGATCTTTAGCCATGACGGACCCGATAACCACTTCAACTTCTTTGCAGTACACGTCTCTTTCACACAACTTTTTCAACTTCGCATAATATCACACAGCCATTTCAAAAACACCTCAACCTAAGCAAAATCAATTGCAACATGCATTTCTATTAATACTCATACTCCTTTGCTGCTACAAATTGTCTCAACTCTGCCGGAACTCCATCAATCCTTCGGCCAAACCATGAGAATTTGGACTTAAACTGGACAGGTGAATTTCTAGCTTGGACACCCTAAATCCCTAACGTCAGTGGACAAACCATCCTCTGCTACCAAAGTTTTGATCCAGTGTTTTTCCTGGGACCAATCACTAAATGTATAACCTACTCTGCATTTCAGTATCTAACCGCACCCATAGAGGCTTTTGGTCCTTAGATGGACCTTTCTCGCCGCATTGAGAGGTGAGGAATTAGAGTGTCAGATGTTGGCTACCCAATGAGGACCAATAATTATTAATCAACTTACAAATTACAGATTAGATTCAAATATACCACCCTCAAGACCATGCTGTAGATATAGGTTAGCAACAGGAAGTCCAAACCTCCTGAAGAAGTTTAAAATAGACAATATCATACAGACCAATCTTTCTGCGGTTGCTATGCAGAACAATAATAAAATAATTTGATGTTCTGGTTATAATCTGTGACTTTCTCCGTTATGCATTAGAAGGCCAAATATCATATGCACAATCTCTGCGGAAAGAACATTAGTAATATATCTAAAAATTACTCAGTCAGGTGAGGTTGAATTAGTTATTGTTTTAAGCAACTTTAGCATTCAAAGCAAAGATCAGCAGTTTAGGAAATTCAGTTATGAGTCACAGTATGCAGTTACAGATGTAGATTACAAACTACACATTTAGCAGAGTACAAACAAAAGATAAAATCAACAACATTTTTGAGAATTTATGGTTCAGCTAAAGAGTCCATGGAAGATTCGCTAAGCAAGGGGTTTTCTGCCGCCGGCATGGCCAGAGGATAGTTCAAACGAGTTCTCCCAGTATAGGCATAAAATGTAGTCAGAAGCAGGGCAAGCAAGAAGCATGGGCCAGCAAACCAGGAATGCCAGCAAGCCCACAGACATGAGCCCAGCAATCAGCAGAATTAAGGAAATCTCCACTCCAAGAGGGTGATCAGTCTGCACAATGAAAGGAAATAAGTGCGTCCACAGTGGCGACGACAATGATGCTGCCTCCTCCCTCCAAGGTGCCTTTGGTGATATAGTTTCTCAAGTCTGGAGATGACATAAATTGTTACACCATCATCGTTCGATCCTCATGTGACCATCATCCACACACAAGGTGCAAAAGTAGATACTTTGGCATATTTTACAACACCCAGTTATATGAATCGATTGTCCATTCCGGGCACACAGGTTATTCCACAAAGACTATTCACCAATGTTGCTTCCCTTTCCTTTAATGTCAAAAGTTCAAGCTCTCACAGTAGTGTTCATATAGATATATCAAAAGGTATAATTTCCCTACAGGAATGTCATGTGAAAGTACAAGAAAGTTGCATGGGTGAGAAGCAAGGCAAGATTCCTTCTCACCAGTCCATGAGAAAATGCAGACCTAAGAAATAAAGGCAGCCTAATATATTTAAAGACAGTGCTTCTTAATTAATAAATTAATATATAGGTAGACTCAAGCATAGCGAAATTCAATTAAGTATTTGTGTTAAATAGTCAAATGTCATAAATTGTCAAAGATTATTGCATAGAAATGTTCAGTCTTAAATATGGCCTATTGTCCCAATTTCAAAGTACATACATGTGAGATATTTGCATAAACTGTTTAATAATTTCCGTTATAAGAAATCTAAGACTCTATTAGTGTAAAGCTTCAGCATGGAAAGTTTAAATCGTTTAAATTAAAGCATATTCATTTTGCACCAGCTTTTCAATATCTACAGTGTATTACAATGGAAGCAATAAAGTATGATTCACATTCATCATAGTAACTTACACAATTATACATGAGACTCATCTATATGTAAAGTTTGATTACTATATATTAATTTCATATTAATTTGAATATTAGCAGAAAAGACATTTTATAAGTTTAATTCAACATTATTTAAATCTAATAACATGATCGATTGATAAGCATGTTAGACACACGATATATGAATTCTCGCTATTTCTACAACTCTAGGCACTCTTTTACGGTGCTTGTACTATGTCTTTTCAAAATAATTTTCATCCTTTAAAACTCATGCAAGGTGCACATACCTCTTTATATGTGTTTTTGTTCTCAAAATTAATTTTCATATTGTTTAAACAATGACCAGCTTTTAAGCTGCATCAGTACGCGAGCTTACAAAGTTCTACCTTGCTTTTCCAGAATCTTTGTTATGAGCTGCTGTTTTTTAACTTTTGTTTCTTCTGTGTGGTCTGTCTCGTAGGTTAAACTCCTTGCCGCCTATTAGCTTTTTTGATATTTGCCCAAGAGTGAGGCACTCTTTTGCCTCATCTGTTTTCTTCAGCAATTACGTTTTCCTCTCCGAGTGTGCACGCATTTCTATTGCCAAAACCTCAAAAGCACGATCCACCTACAAAACAGTAATCAATCAATCAATCAAAATATCTTTATTCGAATATGGAATATCCATAAAAGCACAATAAAAACAATTCATACATAGCAACGTATTCAAAGCAAAAGGTACAGTACATTTATAACAGTGACTAAAATGGACCATAGTTAGCGGGATATGTCATATATTAACATTCGATAGGGTGGTTTTAATAACATTACAATAATATACAGTTCTAACGACCTTCATTGGGCACACATAGTTCTACATGACCGTACGGCTGACTTCAGGAATGATCCAACGCGGAGAATTAATTCATCTTCCGCCAGTTTAAGCACTTCCGTGTTGGCTATCCTGAAGTCGAAAATAGCACGTTTTTAAAAAAAGGTATCAAAAATCCTTTTGTGAATTTAGAATAAAAACTACAAGAGAATAAAAAGTGCAACATTGTTTGGTTACTGTGTGCGTTGCAAGGGCAGGGCAATGCGTCAAGATCGGAATTATAGCCCAAAGGGAAGCATAATAAATATTTCATAGTACCTGCCCGTAAGCGAAAAAGCAACCCTCTTTCCCAGTGTCCTATAGGTTTTAAAAGGTATCTGGCAGGCAAATGAGAGCAGTCCTCTATGGACATATACCTTACAACTGAGGTTTTCTTGATCTCTCTCCAGTACCTTTCATCGCTATACTTTTTATACAATGCCTCTTGTATCACTTTTTTGTTAGTTAACTCGGATTGAATTGGATTTAAAAAGATGCGCAGGTGGTTTACGCTCTTTAGGCTCTCTTTTACAGCGGCAAGCCATGGTATATCCCCACCCCTCTCACATCTAAGGCAGTCAGTTATTATGTCTCTGGTGAGAGTTGCCGCAGTGTTATTCCAAATTGCAACCCAGAACAGTGCCGGACGGGCCCTAATGTAATCTTCAATGTAGGGCAGTTTCAGTTCTTTGTGGCACACATATACAGAGGAAGAAATCGGTGCTCCCAAGAGTTTCCTGCATAGTCTGTTTTCTTCACATTGAATACTACTGCATTTGGTGAAGCCCCAGATTTCTGCTCCATAGGTTGCGGTGGGAGCACACTGTAGTTTAAAAATTTTCTTAAGAGCTAAAACTACTTCAGACCTTTTGGGTTGGGGTAATCCCAGAAGTGTATTAATGCTTCGTGACAGCTTACTTCTGCTATGTGCCACGTGATCAGACCAAGAGCCATTTGTGGCGTAAACTAACCCAAGGTAAGAAAAAGTGCAAGTGCTTTGTAAACTTTCCGAGTTAACAGTAATTTTATTAATAGGGCGCTTTTTCGGACCACAAGCCATTAAAAACGATTTTTTAAAATTAGTCCTTAAATCTAAAACAGCCATAAAATCTACAAAACCTCGTACTAAAATGCGTAGGGCGTTTGGGGTGCGTGCCATTAAAACCGCATCATAAGCATACAATAAGGCGGGGAGTGTATTACCATTTATTCTCGGGACATCGTGGGTAAGTTTTACTAGTGAATCATGCAAATCATTAATATATAGGATAAAAAGAAGAGGTGCCAGAACGCACCCCTGTCTGACACCTCTATCAATTTTAATGTCACTTGATACATCCCCATCCTTGCTACTCCTCACCCGGGCGTGCAGATCTCTGTGCAAATATGCTAAAAAGTGAACTAAAACTTCATCCAGTCCTTGTTTTAAAAGAATGGACCATAAGCGTGACCTATTGACAAGGTCAAACGCAGAGGTGAGGTCCATAAAGGCGAGATATATAGGAGACTTTTTTGCAACAGTGTACTTGCCAATAATCAGATTTAGGTTCAGGCACTGTTCCACTGTGCCTACTTTACTTCTAAACCCCAGTTGACACGGCCTTAAAATATTATCACCCTCGGCCCATGACCTTATCTTGTTATAGAGAATCCTTCCCAGGATTTTCAGGGTGTTGTCAATGAGGGAGATAGGTCTATAGCAACTGGGGTTAGAACGATCGCCCTTTTTAAAAATCGGTACAATGATGCTCATGGACCACGTACTCGGAATTATATCATAGGTTAAATTATTAAAAACATTTAATAAGAGGGGTGCCCAAAAATCTGGTTTATTTTTAATAAGATCGATGGGCAACCCATCAGGGCCCGGCGCTTTATTACCCAAACTTTGTTGGATTGCATCCTCCACTTCTAGCAAAGTTATATCTATTGGGGTAGGTGCATGATATTCATATGAGTCCTCTATTGCAATTGGGGCCGAATAGATTTTGGAAAAATGAGCCACCCATAAGTCGCTAGTTATATTACAGCTGATAGCAGTCAGGGGATGTCCTAATGTTTTTAACTGCTGCCCAAAAGCCGTTGCCCTTTTTTGAGGATGCACTACACGCTAAAGTATCCCAATGATTTTTTAGGATTTCATCTTTCCTTCGTGTGGTTACTGTCTTGTAATGGTGCCTCAGGGATTTAACAAGTGCCCGATCTCTAGGGGTCGTTGACAGTGCCTTGCGGAGCTTTCTATTGGCTAGTGAGCAATCTCTATTAAACCATCTCGGTCCCGTTCGAAGTTTCGTAATAGGCCTTGACAACAACCGTTTAGTACCCTCGCACAATTGGGTGAAAGCACCAATTACATCGGGATTATGATCTTTAAATGACAAGCAGGTATCGACAAGTGGTCAGAGAGCAGTTAACATATTGACAAATAACTTGTTATTATCAATTCCTCGCCAGACTAATCTCAAGTTATCTGTGGAGGATGACAAATTCCTAGCGCCACACTCCTTGTTGTTTGCAGGCTTAGGGGCAATTTTCAATAATATTTTAATAGGATTGTGATCGCCATGGTGGGTCGGTATAACCTCTGCACTTAACAAACTATCTTCTAAAATGGAGGAAATAAAAACATAATCAATAGTGGAGGCACAACCCCTGCCTCTATATGTCGGTTCGATACAATTATCTTTATCGGGGATGGCAGCGATATCCATAGTATTAATTAGGTTATGGTTGCATAGATGGTCTAATAATTCTATACCCCTAGTGCACCGAGACAAACTAGTAGTCGGGAATATTGGTAAGTTATTACTCATTGGAATCCTAGCATTAAAATCTCCCCCACACAAATGCCGACGACGTTAGTAAAAGCTTTGAGGTTTTGTAGAGTTAAAATAAAATTGAACAAATTATTAAAATTGATATTTGGCACGGAATAAAAATCATTGTTATAAAAATTAATTAAACATATAGAAATGCCCCTTGTATAGATCAGAGCCTGTATATTATAATTTCTTGTGTCTAAAACATTTACAGTACCTCCCATTAAAATGTTCACCCAAATCGAAAGCCCGCCAGATGGTCGCCCTGCCTTGGGAACCGGCACAACAATATTAAAACATTGAAACCCTTCTAAATAAAAATCCTGAGTGGCCCAGGTTTCCTGCATCATTATAATGTCCTGATTTTTGACTATTTCAATCCAGTCTGGTAAATTCATTTTAGATGCCATACCGGCAACGTTCCAACTAAGTATACTCAGTTTACGGTTGATGCCGGTCCTAGTTGGATTTGGATGTCCTACCAGTGGGCATACATCAGGTAGACTATTAACTTCATTTAGTGACTGGGCGGGTGCAAGTCAATCTTGAGTGTCTAAAGAGGACAAAGGCAGGAACCTGTTATGCCTCAATAGAGATGCACCATCATTCATTTGTGAGCTAAAAATTGGTTTGTAGAAATATCCCAATGGCAGCAGAAAAATATTACTGGGCCCCGTACATGTATCTTCCTGTACCTTTAGTAGGGATTTCACCATTGCAGGGTTTCGAAAGTTAACAACAATACAGTCCCCCTCGATATTTTTAACAGAGGACCCGACCCAGCTTATCCTTCGAACCATAATAATATTATTTGCATCAGCCACCTTGTATCCCTTATGTTTGGATAACCAATCAATGCATTTATTGCAGAGTTGGTACCATGTCTCAGTTTGATTTTTCTTAAGAGCAGGTACGCCTGCAAGTACACAGACAAATGGGCAGGATGCAGGTGGGAGGTTCAGTATATCTTTGCTGGCTTGGGTATCTATAGTGTTTGCTTGGGTTGGAGCCCCCCCACATGTATTGAGATCCCTTGGGTTAGGTCTCTCTGTGTTAGCAAGCGTTGTGCTGCTAAAATCTAACTGTGTGTATAAAGTTGTAACTGGCAAAGTATTTAACCCTACAGTATTAGGTATATTCCCTGGAGTGGCAATAGCCTTTGCTATGAGGCATTCTTTTACCTTCTCACAAGTAGAACATGTCCCAAGTGGTGGTAACAGTGGGACTGGTGGGGCGGGAACATGTGGTTGAGGGGCAATGTCAACTAATGTCAGACTTGATTCCACCCCCTCTACTGATGCAGGTTTAACATTCTTAAGTTGGGAGCATAATTTATTTGACAAAGTGTCCAGCCTATCAAGCCGTTTCCACAAAGCATAGAAATTAGAGTCAATCAGGTCTTTAATACGCCCAAAGATACTATTGACAACGGTGTCAATAAAGGTCTCACCCAAGCTGTTATACGGAAGAGAGGGCAGTATGGTGCCCGTCTGAGTGCTAACAGAGTTCCTTAGTTCTCCATGGTGTGAAGAGTCAACAAATTCAGGATTCTGGGCCTGAGTCTGTAAAGGCGTGTGTAACCAAGTACTCATAACAGAACGAGTAGAGCCAGTACGAGGCGGTTGTTTTCTCTTCAAAGGGGCGGGCTTTACTGTTTTCCTTTTCCTCTTTGCACCCGCACACACTATAGCACTACCCATGGGGGGATCCTGGTCAATTGCAATGCTAATGGCCTTCGGGCTCTGAGTCAAAATAGCTTCATGTCCAGGCATAGAACCTGGGCTGGGAGTCGATAAGTTCGTCGGATGAGCATTCCGAGCGCTATAAAGCAGAAGAGAGCCAGCTGTATCAACCAATTCGGTCCCTAACATAGGACCATCATGCAATGCCTCAATACCAAGGGACAGTCTCCTCTCCGTTAAATTAATTTCATTAGAGACTATATTCACCGCCCTTTCCAGCATACTATCTATACTTGTAATGACTGGGCGGGGCGGTATTATATCTGTTCTCTTCCCCATGGTAGAGGTTTGTTGAGCAGCTGGGATACAAATGTTCAAAGGGCAATGCTCACCTGGTTCAATGCCACCAACGAAAGAGGGATGGCCCAGCCCGGCCTCTGTCGGACACTGACGGGCAAGGACGGGCAAGGACGGGCCCGCCCTTGGCCCGGGCTTCGCCCGCGCGCGTCCCGCGCTGTGGGAGGCCGGGTCACAACTTATCGCGCCTCCCTTGCCGCAATGACGATGTCAGCAGGCGTCTACCTGCGCCTGCTGGGAAGTGTAGTCCCTTGTGTCCGGTGCCGTTCCCCTCACGGCAGGACCTTAGCGCCAATGAGCCGTTCCCCTCACGGCTGGTAAGAGGAGAAGGAGGACTGAAGGAAAGCCGTTCCCCTCACGGCAGTATCTGCTGACAGGTAAGCGCGTCCCGCGCTGCGGGAGGCTGGGTCGCAACTTATCGCGCCTCCTGGCGCCGCAATGACGATGTCAGCAGGCGTCTACCTGCGCCTGCTGGGAAGTGTAGTCCCTTGTGTCCGGTGCCGTTCCCTCACGGCAGGACCTTAGCGCCAATGAGCCGTTCCCCTCACGGCTGGTAAGAGGAGAAGGAGGACTGAAGGAAAGCCGTTCCCCTCACGGCAGTATCTGCTGACAGGTAGCGCGTCCGCGCTGCGGGAGGCTGGGTCGCAACTTATCGCGCCTCCTGGCGCCGCAATGACGATGTCAGCAGGCGTCTACCTGCGCCTGCTGGGAAGTGTAGTCCCTTGTGTCCGGTGCCGTTCCCCTCACGGCAGGACCTTAGCGCCAATGAGCCGTTCCCCTCACGGCTGGTAAGAGGAGAAGGAGGACTGAAGGAAAGCCGTTCCCCTCACGGCAGTATCTGCTGACAGGTAGGCGCGTCAAAACAAAAAACTGTGAAAACAGTAATCACAGCACACCACCAACTCATCAAATCAACAAAGAAAAACTTCATCCAAGACAGAATCCTCTCCAATGCCCACAACTCCAAGGAACTCTTCACATCATATAGGAATTTGTCAAACCCAACAGCGAAACAACCAATGTCCCTCCCTCCCAAGACCTCTGCAACAAACTCAGCTCCTTCTTTCACCTCAAGATCAAGACACTCTATGACAACTTTGATGACCAAGACCACTGTACCACCCCAACCCCCACCCCCAACGATGCCAGCCAACAGACCCTTCTCACCTGGACCCCTCTCACCACAGAAGACACCCTAAAGACAATGAAGAGCATCCACTCCGGAGCACCTTCTGACCCTTGCCGCTGCACATCTTCCACAGGGCCGCCACTGCCATTGCACGCGAGCTATGATGAACTGCTCCCTCGAGACAACCACATTCCCTGACAACTGGAAGCTTGCCGAAGTCAACCCCCTCCTAAAGAAGCCATCCGCAGACCCGACGGACCTCAAGAACTTCAGGCCCATCTCACTGCTTCCTTTTGCAGCCAAAGTCATCGAAAAGGCCGTCAACACCCAGCTAGCACACTTCATAGAAACCAACAACATCCTAGACACCTCTCAATCCAGATTCCGCAGCCACCACAGCCCCGAAACCACCCTCTTTGCCGCCACTGGCGACATCCGCTCCCTCCTCGACCAAGGCCATACGGCAGCCCTCATCCTCCTGGACCTATCAGCAGCCTTTGACACCATCTCCCACCGCACACTAGCCACCACGCTCCACAACACCGCCATCCAAGGAAAGGCCTTAGACTGGATACGATCATTTCTCTCAGGCAGAACACAGAGAATAAGACTCCAGCCCTTCCTCACAGAAATGACAGAGATCAGATGCGGAGTACCCCAAGGATCCTCCCTCAGCCCCACACTCTTCAATGTCTACATGGTCCCCCTCGCAACCATCGTCAGAAACCACGGGCTCAACATCATCTCCTACGCTACACCGATGACACCCAACTCATCCTCTCCCTCACCAGAAACCCGACATCACCAGGCACAACTTCCAAGAAAGGATGAAAGCCGTCGCGACCTGGATGAGGAACAGCTGCCTGAAACTCAACTCGGAGAAAACAGAAGTCCTCATCCTCGGCTCCACCCCCTCTGCATGGGACGACACCTGGTGGCCCCCCGCCCTCAGAGACCCACCCACCCCAACGGACCATGCACGCAACCTCGGCATCATATTCGACTCATCACTCACCATGAATCGCCAAATCAACGCTGTTTCCTCTGCATGCTTTAACACCCTCCGCATACTCCGCAAGACGTTCAAGTGAATCCCCCCAACTCCAGGAAAACCGTCACTAACGCACTCATCACCAGCAGACTGGACTTCGGCAACGCCCTCTATGCCGGAATCAACAAAAAACTCCTTAGCAAACTCCAGACCGCCCAGAACACCGCAGCCAGATTTATCCTCGATATCCCAGGGCACAACCACATCACTTAACACCTCCGCGACCTCCACGGGCTCCCTGTCTACAGAAGAATAACCTTCAAGCTGCTCACACACGCCTACAAGGCCCTCCACAACATCGGACCCCAATACCTCAACGACCGAATCTCCTTCCACACCCCCAAGAGAAACCTCCGCTCAGCTGACCTCTCCCTAGCCACTGTCCCACGCTTCTACAGGACCAGAGCAGGTGGAAGATCTTTCTCCTAACTCGCAGCCAAGACCTGGAACGAACTCCCCATTACCTCCGACGGAGCCTGACACTGCACCAGTTCAGGAAGTACCTATAGACCTGGCTCTTCGAATGACCCCAACGGAGCTGTCCACACCCACCCCCAGCGCCTTGAGACCCTCACGGGTGAGTAGTACGCTTTACAAAACCCTGATTGATGGATTAATTGAATGCCATACAAACATTTATTTTGATCTATTTTCTAGTTTAGTGAAACGCTTACCATTCCCGCTAGGGTAGCAGAGCATTTCACAGGAAGCAAAAGTATAAACATGTACACAATTAGAAGGTCACACGCAGTACCCCACAGAAAAGGCTCCTCTCCAAAGAAACATCTCAGGTTTAATAGTTCTTTCTAAACCTCACTTTCCCTGTGATTATGTGCCACAATAATGGTTCCTAGTTCACATACTCAGTTAACACTATATAATAGCAACAAAAACCTTTTGCAGAAACCTCTAGTCATTTTTCCGCCTATCAAGTTGTGAGACTTAGGCTTGCATGCAGACATTCCCAACTGGAGGTGACATTTGGAGAGCATGACTTTGAGCTGTCTCTTGAAGGTGGTGTATGAAGAGATAGTTCTAGTGGCGAGGTATTGAAGTTCCAGACTTTGGATCTACTCCCCGAAAAGTATTGATTTAATTTTATTGATTTATTGAAGGCTGATGTTTCCAGGAGGAGAGAGTCTATGGTTTGAAGTGATCTTGAGCCACCTGAGTTGACCACTTTGCCAGTTAGATAACTGGGAGAGACCTTGTGTAAACGTTTATAAACAATACAAGCTACTTTGATAAACGCATAACCTCTATGGGACTCCAGTTGGGTGTTCCATTCAGTAGTCATTCTCTCAGTGTTGAGTGCTGCTTTTAAGGGAGTAAGGTGAGTATTTGCGCTTTGAGCCAGAATGGAAATGTTGGCATTAAGTCTAGAAAGGACTACGGCTATCACAAGTCTTCTGCTGGGATGATGAACTTCATTCCTTGTAGGAGTCTGATTTGGTAAAATGCACTTTTAGCTATGGCGTTAATGTGTGTTTGCATATTCAGGTTTTTGTTGAAGGTGAAGTCTAAGTATTTAGTGCTTTCCTTAATATAAATCCTGCAATGTAGCACATTTGTTGCACTCAGCCATGCTTGAACTGAAGAGTAGTGGAGCATTTTGGGGGAGAAATGAGGAGAAATCCAGCCTTCAGTGGATACAGATTTAGAAGACGATGTGACAATCAGAATTGTAGAACTCTTAGGATGTTCACCAAGTCGGCAGTGTCCTGTGAAGAGATGACCGTCAGATAAAGGTGCAAATGAGTTTCATCTTCTGTAACATAGACGTTATGTAGCATGCAGATCGTGCCTGTGGCCGTTTATCATCTCTATGTATCTATCTGCCTCTGCTTTCAGTCTTTGGTCATTTACCCTGTGTTCAGAGCTCTCACGTTTTAAAAGTTCTTAGGAACAAGTAATAATTATTCATACTCAACAATATTTCACGAATTTACATCACTTTTCCTGAGATTGCATGTATATTACAGGAAATGACATCACGTCCTTTGACACAGCCAGCAGTATCATTACTGTAAATGACATCCCAGAAGCGAACAGAAAACTCCCAAAACAACATTAATTTACTAAAATGACATGAAATTGTCTGTCAGATGCCACATTGCCTAAACACCACTGTATTTGCATTAAATCAAATGTGGGAAATAAATCACTCCCCATGTGCACGGGCTTTCCTGAGAAGCACTAGGTTCAGGAATTATGGAACAATATTAACCTCAAAATGCATGAAGAGAATTTGTCCTGAAAAAACATCTAGTAATCAAGGCCACGCGCAAGGCTCTTCATGTGTGTTGTAGAGTCTTTAGGGCAGACACTGCTACTACACTCCTGTCCTGCCAGGACCATCATTTTACTGCTTGGTTTTGGGTTTAGCTGTCCTCCTGTACAACAGCCAGCACAGTGAAGCCACAGTATGGATCTGGTCGATAAGATCCTTGGGCCACGACAGTGAATCCTAGAAGGGGTTATCCTCCTTCTCCTCCCCCTCCAAATGCTAACAGCCCAGGCCCAATGGTGCAGCAAGAGGCACACACAGCCCTGAATATTGCTGTCTTTTTCTACCCTTATTTGTCAAGCAAAGGAGCCATTTAGGATCGTTCAGAATGTCACTGAGTCAGGCTCAGTCAAGAATATTCCTGTTCCTCCACAGCAAAGGCACACGTTCTTACACCAAGGACAAAATCAAGAGTATCCAGTCTGAGATCCAAGAGAATCCTTTTTTTTTTTTTTTTTTTTAAATAGGTCTTTATTCAATTTTCTTTTTACAACAAAATGAAAACATAATTTCAAATAAATAATCTTCACCGTGCACTCCCACCCCCCCCCCCCCCACAGCGGATCCAGCCAAAAATAAATAAATATCTATAACCATTTTCCAGAACATTTTAACATAAATTACATTCCCCTTCCTTTTTCTTTCCCTTCCTTCCCCTTCCTTCCTTCCCTTCCCTTCTCCCTATTTCTTTCCACTTTTTTTTTTTTTTTTGCTCATCTTTCTTTCCATATCCGAATAAGTAGTATACCGGTTAGATTAGCCCTCTCTCCATCCCATTGCTCCCATCCTATTCCAGTTCACTGTACGACAGGGACCAATTCATTAAGGGAGCCCAAATAGCTAGACCTTTAGCTTTAACCCTGTGGCCTCTTCTGGAGTAAACAGCTCTCTCCATCCTGTGTACCACAAGCAGTCTTCCTAACCACTGTTGGGCAGACGGAGGGGTGGGATCAAGCCAGTGTGTAGCCAAACATAATCTAAACACTGTCATAGCAATAAAAAGAAAGGACTGATTATGATTTGAAAATGCAGGGTGTCAAACCCCTAATACAATCAAATGAGGTGATAGATCAATTTCACGGTCCAGCATGGTTCCCAGAATGTTACTTACATCCTGTTTCAAGGCGTCTAACACGGGGCAATCAGCAAACATGTGAATGATATCAGCCGCATGATAACTACACCGGGGGCAAGTTGATCCAGCTACCTGACCCCATTTAGCGATTTTAGCGGGTGTGATATAGAGATTAAACCATGTTTTAAAACACTGGAGCTGAAGATTAGCTGCAATAAATGTTGTCTGGGCCAGGTGTAATGAATCTTCTATTTCTCCTGATCCCACCTGTAAGAGACCCTGCCATCGATCTACGTGTTTATTTAAATCATCCCTTATTTGCTCATTCAGCATTTTATAAATCCCCCTAATGTGTAAGAGCCCTTAAGTAATCCATCAATCAACTTCACCCCAGAGAAACCACAGGCACCGCCAGTTTTCTTAACTAAAAAATCTCTTATTTGAAGATATTTAAAAAACTGCCGATTATTTAACCCGAATCTATCTCTAATAGTTTCAAATAACAACACTTCAGTCCCTTTAGTGACATCGCCCACCACCCTGACCCCTTTATCGTACCAGTACCGCATGTGCCCATCATTAAAAATATTTGGAAGACAGCCATTCTTAAATATTGGAGTATAAGCATTAATACGCCCAAGGCCAAATTTTTTCCAGACCGCAGTCCAAACCTTAAATGCACAGAGTAAAAATTTTTATTTAACCCTTTTATAATAATTCAATTCGATATGTCGTAAAAGACACCCCGGAGCTTCCTCCCCTAATAATAACTCAAAGACAGATGCAGACGCCCCAATCTGGGTGGTCTCCACTTTTTCGTTAAGCAATGTCCCTGCTATATGTAAGACTGATGCCCAATGATAAAGCTGAAGATTGGGTACTGCCCACCCCCCTCTCTCTCTTGGTAATGTTAGCAATTTAAGCGCTCTACGAGGGCGACAGTTAGCCCAAATAAACCTAGAGAATAAGTGATTCATAGAGACAAACCAAGAATTACAGATAATCAGAGGAATAGCCCTAAAGAAATACAAAATCCTAGGTAAAAAAAGCATTTTGATAGCATTACATCTTCCAACCATCGTCAGTTTGAGACTTTCTAATCTATTAAATTCAGCTTTGAATTTAACAAGCAGCGGGTTCAAATTGTTTCCTGAGATCTTTGCAACATCTGCCGTAATTTCCACTCCCAAATAAATAGCACTCTGTACCACACAGGAGTCGCTCATCTGAATACCTTTGCCAACCACAACCTGAGTTTTAGTTGAATTCAGGCGGTAACCAGAGAGTTTCCCAAAAATATCAGCTTCTTTTTCAATCTCCCTCATTGCCGTCATGGGATTAGAAGTAATGATTGCAAGATCATCGGCATAAGCCAGTATCTTAGTGCTCCCCCCTATACTCTGCATTCCTGGAATCCGGTTATTGTATTCGATCTTCCTAACTAGTGGATCGATATACAACGCGAACAATAAGGGGAGCACGGGCACCCCTGGCGAGTCCCCCTGCTAATGAGAACGGGATCCGACATCTCTCCCATTATTGATATTCTTGCCACAGGGTCTCTATACATCATCGCGATGGCGGTGATAAAACCATCCCCAAACCCTCTGGTCTTCAAAGTTGCCCACAGGAACGGCCAGGAGACCCTATCAAAGGCCTTCTCCGCATCAAGCAAGATAAGCCCGATAGGGTCCCCAGTGATTCCTGCTTCATCAAAAAGAGCGATTACCCTCTGGATATGATCAATTGTACTTCGTCCGGGTACAAATCCGTGCTGGGTTGGAGAAACCAATTTTTTAATAATTTCTGACAATCGTTGAGCCAGAATTTTAGCAAATAGTTTGACATCGCTGTTTATTAAAGTGATAGGTCGATAAGACCCCATCTCTCTCACCGGTTTCCCTTTCTTAGGGAAAATAATAATATTCGCTGATTTCCAAGAACCAGGAGTTCCTCTCCCTGCCTGAGCGTCCAAAAACACCTCCTTTATTAGTTCCTGTAACGGGGAGGTAAAAATGTTATAGAACTCACCAGGAATGTCGTCCGTACCCACCGCCTTACCATTTACCAATGACCTAATAGCTTCTTGAATTTCATCTACTGTTATAGGTGCATCAAGTGCATCCCTCTCCTCTGTTGACAAACTCTCACAAGAGATCCCTGTTAAATAACTCTGTATGGCTTCCTCTTCGGTGGTGATATCATCCATATAAAGTTTCTGATAAAACCGTTGAAAAGCAGCATGTATTTCTAGAGGTTGATTAACTAACCCTACCCCGGGATCATCTATTTCTAATATCCCCTCCTGAGTTATTCGTTGTCTGGTCCGCACTGCCAAGAGGTGGCCGACTCTCTCATTGCATTCATATATCTTGGATCGCCAAGCACAGTACTTACTTGCCGCCTTATTGGCCGAAAGATCCATAATTGTAGATTTAACTAAAGCCACCTTAATTTGTGCCTGCTCTACCTCTCTTTTATTTATGAGAGCCTATATTAATTGTGTTTCTGCTTCACTAAGTGCCTGATATTGTGCTTGAAGATGCCTTTTTCTTTTGCCTGCGAGGCCCAGCCATACCGCAGTGTTTCCCCTCTTATCCCAGCTTTGAGTGTGTCCCAAATTATCCCTATCTCTGCACTGCCTCTATTCTCGTCTATAAATCTCGGAATCCAATCCATCATATGTTGGATATATTCTTCCTCATATAAAAGTGCTCTATTAAAAGTCAAATGAGACATAGAAGGTTTTAATGTTTGAAGTGAGATCTCTAATACAAGCGGGTTATGATCCGACATAACCCGGGGGAATTTTATGATGTCGGACCTAATTAGCACCTCCTGGGATACAAAAAAATAATCTAACCTAGCATGAGTTTGATGAGGGGCAGAAAAAATGTATATCCCATATCTTGAGATTCAAGAATATATTGAACGGGGCAAGATGGCGGCTGTGTGAACGCTGCTGAAGCCACTCATCAAGTGCTCCATGGCATAAACACGGTTCGGATGCTCTAAAACCCCTGACTTTGCAGATGATTATTCCCCTGATTGTAGAAGGCGGACGGCGAGGGCATCGAAAGAGGCTGTTTAGTGAAACAACCCGTTTTACTTATCTGCTGGCTCGAGCTCTTGTGAAACCGCTTCTCCGTTGGTGCGGCGCGGCGCTCAGCACTTGGTCCTTTCATCGTAGGATGCCTCCCAAGCCGTCGAGTCCCCCGCGAGAGCGAGTGGAGAGTTGCGCGGCGAGTGTGAGCACTGCAGGGAAGCTCCGAGGCCCGCTGGCTCCACGGAAGACTCCTACCGGAAGAAAGGCTGGGGACGCTATTCCCTCGGCAGGCAGCAAGGAGGTGTAGTCAGCCAAAACCAGCAACAAGGAACAGCGTCCCGGGGTAGAGGCAGAACAAGTTATACAGCGCAAGGTGATTCCTGATATGTTTGCCGGTCCTGGGAAACTGAAGGTGAAGACAAGTACTGCTGAAAAAGCGGAGACTTCTTGTCTGAATGATGGAGCTTTGTCAGTACTGGCAGAGGTGAACTGTGACCCCACAGTGGATTTTGTGAGTACCAGTCCGGCTACACTGGGGGGGTCAGCTTCGGTGCAGGGGGACAGTGGTGCACTTGAACTGATAACCTTTATAACTGGGGACAATCAATGCAGTGAGGAGCTTGCGGCGGATAACTTAACAAGAGACCCTAAGTATATTTCTACTGTGGGGAAGGTAGAGGGGACCCCTGAATGTGGGGAGAAATTCTTCTCCCTAAATGAAGATTCTGAGCTATCCAACCCCAGTGAGGGAGAGACCTCTGAATTGGATAATACAGGCTTAGATACAGATAGTGCCCTCTCTAACCCTAGTACTCAAAAACGCCTGCCTTCCCTAACCAAAAGAAGGAGGAGAATCCATACTGGGGAGGGGAAAAAAGGTGGAACTGGTCAATCTGGCTCTGACAATAGTCGCTCCAGCCAATTAAAATGGGACTACTCATCTACTCAGCTTTTGACGGAAGATGGGGGTATGATGATGGAGGTGTGGCAGATGGCCCTAAAAAGCAGGGTGGAAACTCCCCGACGGAGGCAGAATCTTCCCCATCAATGAGTCTGATATACTCAACTCTCAAGCAAATGCAGGGGAAGCCAGACAGGAACATAAACGGGCTCACCTAGCTACAAAGAAGCTTCAAGGTGCCATTAGGAAAGTAAATAAATCGTGCGCCGAGATTGCAGAGAGAACTACGGCTCTTGAAGAACGGGTGGTCGTTTTAGAGGCTGAAACTGAGAAGTCAACCCGACAAGTTGTGTCAAATGAAACGCGGATGACGGACGTGATGTGGAAGCTAGAAGATTTTGAAAATCGCCAGCGGCGTAATAACTTAAGATTGCTTGGCATTCCGGAAAATGCAGAGGGTGGGGACATCAGAGGCTTTGTGCTCCGCTTGCTGAAGAGTGGTTTTCCCGAACTCTCACATTGGGATTGGGATACTGAGGTGCAACGAATACATCGCTTCCCACTTATGCTTAAGAAAAGGCAAGGGCAGAATGTGGAGACTGACAAACCCAGAGCTATACTGATATTTTTGGGGAATTTCCTCCTTCGGCAGGCAGTGTTTGACAAAGCCCGACCAGATTCAAGACGCTCGGCTGAAGGTCATACCTTCTTCGTCAGGCCAGATTTCTGCCATATTACAGTAGAAAGAAGGTGGAGGCTTCGCCAGCTAATTTTGCCATTTCAAAAGAAGGGTTGCGAGGCCTACTTACTCAGTCCAGCACGACTTAAAATCATATGCAAAGGAATTACCAGAGTATTTTCCTCAGAAATACAGGCTCAAGACTTTTTGCGGGAAATCTCTGAGAAATAGGGGCTTGAGCGGACTTGAGGGATAAATGGGGATGTCAGTGGGATGAATTTGGATTAAATTGATTTTTTTTTTTTTTGCTCTATACAATCACTTGGGGGTTAATATGTTTTTTTTTGGGGGGGAGCAGATGAGTGGCGAGGGATGGCAGCTTTATGCAGGAGGCGTCACAAGGGTCTATGGACCTTTTTTGCCTAGGGAAAGAGGGGTGGGGGGTTGAGGGTGGGTGAAGGGGGTGGGGTGCATGGGGGTGAGGATCCAGCCAATAAAAGGTAATGAATTAGTATCAATAGGTAATAAGATCTGGAACAGACTGGACTTGCTGTGGATTACTAATGGTATTGGGTAAATTGCGGATAGCCTCAGTTAATATTTGTGGCCTGAATAATCCCTCGAAAAAACGTAGGATTAATGAAGATATGAAATATCTACGGGCAGACATAGTTTGTCTTCAAGAGACCCATTTGGAAGCTGGCAGACAAAAGATAGCAGTGTTTGATGGATATCAATTGGTCTCTGCCACGACTCAGGGAACACGCACAAGAGGGGTAGCGATCCTGGCCCGCAAAAAAGGTTTTAGGTTTCCACGATCGAAATCGGACTGCTATGGGAGATGGGCTATCACTCACTGCTGTTTGGATAACTATTCTTTTACGCTATGTTCTGTCTATGGATCAGTGCTGGATGAACCAGCTTTATTTGATTAGTTGAATGTGGAGTTGGTTGGGTGGCCGTTGCCTATAATCTTGTGCGGGGATGCTAACATCAATTTAAACAACGAGAATATGAAATTAGGTGTGCATTTATATCGGGGTCGCAAACCCAAAGTTTTTAATGCTTTGTTTAATTTATGTAACACACATGGATTATTTGACGCATGGGCTACAGTAAAAAACCAAGAGAATCCTAATATTTTCCTATCATCCAAATTGATACTGCCAACACCCATACCACCTTCCTATCTTTTACAATACCGTCACTCAAACAAATTTTTAAGGAAGACAAAAGCATCAAAACATCAGCTTTCCATTCTAAGTCATATGTGGCATCCATGATAAAAGATCACATTACTCTTGTTGCAGACATCAGAAGAACAATAATTCAAGAAGACATAGGCATCAGCACTGTAAAGTACTCTGTAATTATATAGGTGAAGAACCCAATCACTAATTCCTCTTGAGCGTGCAAGCTAACATCCTATCTCAAATACCCCCCTTAATTGATGTAAAAATGAAGAGAGTGGCTTAGCGAAACTTGAGGGGGCCGCCCTGCAAAAGTACATGGAAGGGACCCCACGCTTTGGGCCCAGCCAGGAGCTCTAGGGGCAGGGGCCTGCCACCCGTGCCCTGTGCTGGTGGGGGGCCCCTGGGCCTGCGGGGGCTATTGTTAAGCCACTGAATTAAGACATTTGTAAGGCACACACTACCTCGAGTGAGGCATTCCACATAAGATATCTCATTTGCTCTAAACATTTGTGGGGTCAAACCAAATTCTACAAGACAGCCAGTCAGGTTTCAGGCCATGTAGGGAATAGAAATCATAATATGGAAATTAGAATAGACCTGCTGTCATCAGTGATAACCAACCAGAAGTTCTTATCATGTTCACTTCTGTAGTTTATGATAAACTTAACAATAAAAATCTCTGGAGTGTGTGAAAAAGTGGGCTGAGGTACTGGGCTACAGTGGTGCAGCTACTAATTGTAATCAACAGGTCAGAACTGGGCCAGCCGCCTAGAGACACAGCTCTGCTGCTTCAAGTGATTACACTGCATCAACTGTATCTTATGATTTCCAATTCCACAAGTGACTGATTACTAAAGCATAAGTTATAAATTTCCATAAAAGGAAAATCTGCTTTAGTCTTAAGAAACAATTCACATGGCCCTGGCTCAGAGAATAAAACATGCTATGCACCATTTTTAAAGGTAATCGAGGCTCAGAATACCTACAGAAGCTGACCACTTGCAGCAGCAACCTTAGAATCAGGTAAACTAAATATAAATGCCTAAAACAGATCCACATGGAAAACCCAAGAGAGCAGCATAAATGTTGTTCTTGGTCCTCACCTTTGAAATGCACTGAGCCCATTTCTGAAGAATCAAACAAGCCTGAAAGACTTCAAGCGAAACCCGACAACTTACCTTTTCAAAGAGCCTTTCACCTCACTCCTCAATGCCTTCCGGATTATCACCTTCCAAAAGCAACCAGGCTATGAAAGCTGCCTAGCCTGGACCTTAAACGGCATCATCCACTGCTTTTGTGGAGGAGTCTAAAACTATTCCCACTGCAGTCAATCTGAATGCACTACAAGGTGGGTGAAGTCTTACAATCCAGCATTAAATAAAATTATTAACTAAATAAATAAAGGTAACTGGCAATACTAAATGGCCATAGTGAAACAAACCAATGATGTACTACCTGGGCACACAGAAGATTGGTAATGATGTTGCCACCGTATGGCATTTTATGTCTGGTACTGGTAAGAAGATCCTTGAATCCGAGTTCTACCCAGTGTTACCTATTATGGGTTAACATGCACCATTGGCCACCAACATTCCCCCAAAATTCCTTGTTGGATGAAAAAGAAACCAACATCTCCATCTCTATAGCCTTAGCAACCTATCACTCTCTAGCCAGTGCTACTGGCCAAGTTTGCTTTAGAACTCCCAAATCTCACTAGCAGTATTCAGAAATACAATATTCTGACCAATGCTACCGGCTACAAAGCCATGTTGACAATACATATTGTGGCACTAAACTTTCCTAGGAAATTATTAAGACAATTCTCTTAAATCCTCTCAGAATCTGTCTGATGTAAAACCCTATCAACTTTTAAAAACTTCTGCTTAACCAATAGACTTTAAAACATTCCATTTGTCAAACATATGTGGCAAATTCTATCAATTTCCTATGTTTTTGGTAATGTTTTATAAAAACTGCTTTTCAGGGTTCCCACTCATAGGCCAGGCAGTTGTCTGCAGGACCATACTCGCAGCAGGGACACAACATACCCTGTCATTTCTCAATAGTGGTTGCCTCCCTTCTTCCCACATGTAAATTGTATCTAGTATGTGTGAACACTCTAATTAAAATAATTAAGAAGGTCAATGCACAGGATCAAGGCTATCTGAGTCTTCATAAGACTGAGTCCAAGCCAATAAAATAAACGCATGTGGGACAAATTCCAACTTAAACCTTAAAGGTTTATTCAAAATTAAGATCATTACGGAAGACAAAAAGTGGTTAGTTAATTATGAATTAGCTCAAATAAATTAGTTAAAGTGATCTGTGAGGGGACTAACACAAGGTAAGTCTCTGAAGCAAGTCGATAGCCAGAACCAAATATAAAGCAAATAAGCAGACTGACAGAGAGTCTGCTTCCAAAGAAGTAAGCCAAAAGGATACGAGTAATTGAAATGACAAACTAGTGTAGAGTCTACATAGTTAGAAAGTCAAAGAAAGTCTAGCACATACCCCCAAATCATAATCTTTTATAGGGTTTTAGACAGAAATGCCACATACATTCAATGGTAAGATGTGACATAATAGGATTGAACTAGCAAAGTATAATTCTAGAAAACCAATGAAGATTCTAATACATAAGATAAATTCAATAAGATACATCTAGAAACACCTTCTTTTCTGCATATTAATGAACGAGGCGTGCATAGGAAATGAAGGTTATGACATACATTTATATAATATAGTAATATAATGGACAGTTCAACTAATAAATGGTCTCTAGGAAAGCCTCAAGCAAAGGACCTTGAAAGTTACAAAGAAAGCAACGCCCTGAACATGCCTTCCTCATCAGAACACACATTAATACAGTTTATTATTAAAGAGACAATGGACTAGGCTTCTATCTCAAAGGATTTTCTGAAAAGGAAAAGCACACAGAAAACGTGCACATGGGTAAATGCGTTCACATAAAATAAATGTGCACATTTCTTTCTTTAAATGTGAACAGATATCAATGCAAGCTGGCTAAGGCCTAGTCATGCTAACTAAACCATGTCTAAGATGGGCATTATTTTCATTTTAGTATAAAACTACTGCTATAATCCCACCCTCTGATAATATCATCAAAATAATGATCCTACTACATTAGTATTCTATAGTACTTCATTGATCATTGTTGGTACCTTTAACATCTTCCTCTGTAAGGCCTTTAAGTCATCATACACTCTGGATTTAAACTCATCAAGTTTGACTTTATGATCATGGTTATCATGATCAGTATAGTTAGTATTATTCTTTTGTAAGCCATCACCAACCTCACTAATACATTCACCCATCTTACTAAATCCTTTACCAGTTTTACTGAACAATTTACCAACTGTTTCCCACACACCTGTTTCTTCCAAAGAATGAACTTCACTTAAAATGTTAGTAATATTATCAAAGTACATTTTAATACTCATGCTGTATCTTTTACAAACATACAACATTGCTGGACCTTAACTACATGACACACACTACCTTCTTTTGCCAAAAGCATATTTAGAGCAAGCCTATCCAGAATCAACGTTGCACAAATGGCAAACATTTCTTCATTAAATTTATTTAATGCCCTTGCAGTATTAGTAGCCAAATGAGCTACCTCAGTAGACAACATTCTAATCTTTACATCATTCAAAGTCACACCAATGGGGAATCAACAAACCAAACACCTCCAAAATAGCCTGACCCAATCCGTGTTTTTTCCTTTTCTTTTGAAATCCCAAGTTTAGGATGGATCTTTGAATTTCTAATTATAAAACATAATGGAATTAATATATTTAATAGAGGGATCTAATCTTACAACTTCATGTTTACTATTTACAGAAGCATTATAATATACTTCATACTCATCTAAAAAGTCTTGATTCATCGATATGCTAAAATAAACAGAACATGATAACCCATGTGAAAGAGGAAGCTGTAAACATCTGACACCTTCTGAAACAGATGTTGGTACACACATACAAATATAGTAATTAGAAACATTCATAAATGGATTCAAAATAAGAAGCACATTAGTATTTTCTCCATAATTTTTATTTAAATGTTCTCCATGATCTAAGCCACTATCTTCAGTATTGTTATTATGCAATGTATATCAGTTTTTCTTACTAATAGCAAAAGCTCCCTTTCTATTAGTGAATTCACTTTGAGACCCTATCCCTTTCTGAATAACAGGACACCTCTCCCATTTTTGTGGTATCAGTTTTTCTTAACCTGTGGTCCGAGGAACCCTGGGAGTCTGCAAGGCCTACTCAGCGGGTCTGCAACTATTTTGCTAAATTAAATAATACTAAAATTAATACATTAAAACTAATAATATATAGACAAATAAAGACACAGAATTTTACATTTTAAAATGTTTTTTTATATTTGATTGTGAATTAAACAAAATGTTTCAATATTTAAATACTTGTTTGGTGTATATATGTTTCTATATTTTTGTGTATTGTTTTAAGGTTCAAATCACAGAAATTGCTGGGTCTCTGGCTTCCAAGAATGACTCAGTGAGGGTCCCCAGATTCCAGTAATGGTTCAGTGGGGGTCCACCAAACTCAAAACGTTACGAACCACTGACTTACATGGCTTGAAACATATCCAGCAGGAGAATATACACTCATTAATATTCAATTAGTGTAAGTAGGAATCAATATACAATATATGAAGAGCCAAGCAACACTTTTCTTTACATGAAGCCATCCTCCTTTCTGTTAAAAGTATAGTATTTCAATAATCTAAATCTCAAAAACAAAATGCAAAAAATTAAAAAACTCTCCAAAAATGTTAGATCTAATGTTTTGCGAACATTAACAAAAAATAGTCCTTTAAGCGACAGATGCAAGCAAATCATGAAATGATGCAAACAAATATTCTTCTTTAACAATCTGTTAAAATTTCAAGAGACAGATGTGGGTAAAAAAGTTCTTCAAAGCTATGCGGGTAAGTTTGCTTTTGAATGCGGGCAGAAAACCATTCAACTATAATCTATAAGAGTGCAATAGTTAGTATTCTTAAAAGGCAAGCATATTTCTAAACATGCAGGCAAATATAAGATTTTTTAATACAAGAGAGGTGAGTGAGCACACTTTTAAATCCTCAAAAATTCAAATAAAAAAAATTCTTATGAAAGTTTAAACATTCAGTTACTTTTTTTCATCAGGAAATAATTGAATGCTGTTCATTTCAAGCTCAGTTCATATGCCAATTTGCAGATGTTCTTTAAAAGAATTTAGAATAACTCTCAGATCAATGTTTTTCTTCTGGCACAATGCTTGTCAGATATCTAATTTAGAAGCTGTGTACATCTTGCTTGGCACTATTACACTTGTTGAGCTTCTGATTACTGATTTATTTGTCTGTTTGTCATTCAAAACGGTTACTGCTTTAGCTGGTTATTCTTCATTTCTCTTTGTGACTTTCTTCTTGCACTCACTCCTTGAGTTAAAATCAATCTTACATCTTCTTTCTCATTTTCTCCACCTGTCTCATTTTCAACTTCAACTGTCTCGTGATTTTCAGCTCTTGCAACTGGATCACTATGATTTTCTCTTGGGGTTTTCAGAGTTCAATTTAAAAAAATTAGAATTTCTTGATTTCGATGTTGCTGATTCTCTTGTTGATTTTGTTCTTCTTGGATTCTTTAATCTCCCTCCTTTGGAACAACGTAGCAAACTCTAACTTGACTCTGTGAATTAGCAGCTTGTATTCCTGCTTCTTCGTTTGCAGTCCACGCTCTTTGCGTGTGAGACGTGTAGATCCAATATGGCAAACCTCCACACTTCAAAGCAGTGTTTGTCACCAGTATGACTTGATAAGGACCAATCCACCATGGCTGAAGACAGGACTTTCAAACATGGTTGTTAACCACGACACAGTCCCCAGGTACTAGGTCATGACAGGGGTCATTGCTTGCTGAAGATGTAACACGCTTCACCTGGTGAGAGATAGAGCGTGCCATATCAGCCAAGGCTTTGCATTAATTCATGTTATAATCACCAGTAATATTCAGAAGCACAGCTAATAGAATACCAGGAATCCTCCTAGCTCTCCCCATTACAATTTTATATGGTGACAACCCTGTTGTTTTACTTGGGGTACTTCTCATTCTGAATAGAACTACAGGAAGAGCATCAGACCATTTCACTGACATTGAAGAACATACCTTAGCCAATTTTGCTTTCATAGTACCATTAGCTCTCTCCACTACACCTGATGCTTCGGGATGATAACTATAATGCTAAGCATAGGACCACCATCATCTCATTTTTAAAACCAGTTCCCTTACTGATTCTATAGAAGCTTGCAAAGTGAACCTTGTGTTTAACTCCCTCAATATTAGCTTGCGTACAGTCAAAGAGTCGTATCTCCTAGTTAAATATTCTTCAATCCATTTTGAAAACAAATAAATGATTACTAAGATGTATTTAAGGCCATTGCAGGGTGGCAGCTGTGTGAAACTCTATGCGCAGAAAGCATTGAGGGGGCGGATGTGTTGGGGGCTAAGATCTGCTCCCAGACCACCTGTCTTGTTATTTTGATAGTGTACCGTCCCCCGCGAACGCCACCTAGGTTTGTCGAGCTCTTTACGGAACTAGTTAACGATATCCGCTCACGGTATCAACGTATCCTGGTGATGGGGGATTTCAACTTCCACTGGGATCAGATTCCTAAAGATAGCCAGGCTAAACAGTTGGATGAGGCACTGACCTCTTTAGAACTCCGACAGTTAGTGAATGGTCCCACTCATGAGAAGGGCCATATACTTGATCTGGTTTGGACGTCCCATCCATTTACCAGCCCAATAGACATCAGTCCCTGCGCCTGGTCTGATCATCATCTAATTAGAGGCTGGTTCCCACCCACAAAACAAGCAGCCCGCCCCCCCCCCCCCCGGAGTGGAATGTGCTACGGGGTTGGAATAAAATTAGAGCAGACGACTTGGTTAATATCCTACATAAATCTGCTACCCTAAGCCCAACACAGGGTAACCTTGATGTAGAAAGTGCTACCCTGTCCACAAGGCTGAAGAACGCCATCGACATGGTAGCCCCAATGCGTAGGGAAAGAGTAAGGGACAAAGGCAAAGGGGCCCCCTGGTTCAACGATGCTTTAAGAAACATGAAACAAACCTCCGCCAGCGCGAGAGAGCCTGGCATAAAGCCTATGACCCAGGTGCCATGTTAGAATATCACTCTATGTTTGCAATCTATAAAAAGGCAATTTTAACAAGGAAAGCAGAATTCTACGAAGCTAGGATTTCGGCAGCTGACAATACGCAAAAAGAAACCTTCCGGATTCTAAAAGAGCTGAGACAAGCTCAGGAACAGAAGCCCTCCTTCTGCCTGGAAGATTGCAATAAGTTCCAGTCCTTCTTCTTAAAGAAAGTGAAGGACCTTCTGACGGAAATTGGAAATTCACTTTACTCCTACTGCCCACTGTCCCTTAGCGTCAGAACCTCTGCCCCCCTCATATGATAAACCACTCACTGCCTTCCCCATGCTTACCCGGAAATTCACTTTACTCCTACTGTCCACTGTCCCTTAGCGTCAGAACCTCTGCCCCCCTCATATGATAAACCACTCACTGCCTTCCCCAAGCATACCCGCGACTCCCTGTCTCTCCTAATGGGGCGGATCAAGTCAGGGTCACCTGCGGACCCCTGTCCACCGAGGATCTTTAAGGTGGCACTACCAGGGATAGAAAGCGAGGTTCTCTCGCTACTAAATCAATCCCTAAAATCGGGCCATGTCCCCGCCAACTTCAAGGAAGCTCGTGTCATCCCACTCCTAAAAAAACCAGGGGCAGACGTGAAAAACCTAAAAAGTTTTAGGCCAATCTCCCAACTCCCATTCCTGGCGAAAGTGCTGGAACAGCACGTGTTGAAATCCCTGTCACACCACATAGAAGAAAACCATCTTCTACAATACAACCAGGCAGGGTTTAGGGCTCATCACAGCACTGAAACGGTATTACTGTCAGTGCTGGATGAACTCAGGTTAAGGGCCGATAAGAAAAAGCCTTGTGCCCTGGTTTTGCTGGACCTATCCGCGGCATTTGATAAGGTCAACCATGACCAACTTCTGTCGCGGATTTCAGAATTAGGCATCCAGGGCACGGCCCTAATGTGGCTTACATCTTTCCTCAAGGATCGATCCCAGAGAGTACAGCTGTCCGACCATGTGTCCGACTCCGGCAAGCTCTCGTGCGGGGTACCACAGGGATCAGCGCTGTCACCTCTCCTATTCAACGTCTACCTCCAGCCCCTGATAGCTGCACTGAATCTCATGGAGTGTCAGATTTATACCTACGCTGACGACACGCAAGTTATCATCCAGATAGACAGCTCCCCGGCCGCCCACACTAGAATGCAAAACATTCTAAAATTCACTGTCAACTGGATGACGGCCAACTCCCTCAAAATTAATCCTGATAAAACCGAGATTCTGGCCGTCACCACAGACGCCAACCCCTGGAGCGACCTTTTTTGGCCACAAGAACTGGGCACAAATCCTGAACCGGCCCTGGCCGTAAAGAGCTTGGGCATCAAAATTGATGCCAAGCTTTCGATGACCCAGCAGGTGTCGGCAGTAGTGGGAACATGTATCGGCATGCTGAGACAGCTACGAAAACTCGCCCCCCTCCTCACGTTTGCCACACTTAGAATGGGGGTATCGGCTATGATACTGTCACGTTTAGATTACGGGAACTCCCTGTACATCGGCCTCCCAGGAAATCTGTTGGCCAGATTACAGGTCATTATGAATGATGCCGCCAGATTAATTTTTAGAGTGCCTAGGAGGGCTCACGCCACCCCCTCCTACGTCAGCTGCATTGGCTCCCGGTGAGGCAGAGAACCAAGTTCAAGGGCCTCTGCATCGCGCATAAAGCCATCTATGGCCAAGCTCCAACGTACATCAAAGATCGTTTAGTCAACTATATTCCTAGCAGGGTGCTACGGTCCACGGAGGCCGGCTTGCTGGCCTGCCCCGCTTTAGCTTGACCTCTAAAGGAGGAAGAGCCTTTTCAACCTCCATTCCTCAACTCTGGAACAAGTTGCCGGAGAATGTTCGCAAGGAACACGCCCTGCTCCCCTTCAGGAAGAAGTTAAAAACAGTCCTTTTTGTGGAAGCCTGGGGCACAACCTAATTATTAAACATCTCCTCACGTGCTAGGGCAGGTGCTCTCTTCACAGCGCTTAGAGACCTGACGGTGATAATGCGCTCTATAAATGCGAATTACAATTACAATCTACCTTCAGCTTTGTGAAAGGACCTTCTGATGTATCCACATGATTCATAGCCACTGATGTCTTCCTACATTTACCTGCTGGCATGTTACACACCTTTGACATATTTTCTGCAATATTTTAGAAATGATGATTAAACCAATACTTTTTGAAGATACTTAGCATACCATCATGTCCCACATTTGTAGATCTGTGCATGTATCTTGCCATCTACAGTAGCACTGAATATGGCTACACATACCTCCCATCAGATGATCTACTTAAATCATTTTTATCTTGTGTACATCCTGTTTTTTCCAACTTTTCTTTTCATTCTGTGATGCTTCACCTTGCAAATCCACAAATTCTTCAAGAGTTTGAATTGACATTGACAGAAAATGATTTACATTTTCTGTTTCAGAATTTTCATTTGTTGCCAATTTAATAGACAGACATAAGAGCACAGCATTTTGCAAAGTTGTTACCTAATGAAACCACGTCATCTACACTCTTATGTGCAGCACATTTTACAACAGCAATTTCTTTGGCAACCTTAGTGCATTTAATTGTACACCAATAACACCTTCTCTTAAAGTGCTGAAATATGGTTCTATGTTTGGTGTGCGCTATGTAAGTCCTTAGTGGGACTGCTCGTGACAGATATTTGTTTCTCTGAGCTGGAAAGGTGCGTTGCAAACAGAATATTCGCACTAGCGAAGTCTCAAGGTCGACAAGAGGAACGCATTCCCGTTTTCAAAATGTCCATAAAAAAACTGACAATTTTGCTATCCATATTGGAGAGCAAGGTCCAAAAATATGTGTTTAATATTGTGAAACATGTTGTGATCATTCATCTTTGAGAGGGCACTCTCAGCATCTGAAACCCTCATTTACTTAAAAGTACAGGGAAATATACATTGTTTGGTAGGCACGGCCCAGCTACGTTTGCCGCTTGCACTATGTGAATCTCCATACAGACATCCAAGACACCTGCCTTTTGTGGTTATGGTGAGCTCCCCAGAAGTGATGGTAGACTGTGTTCCAGCACTGTTTTTCTCTGTTCCTAATGGCTTTGCTCTGGGGATTACATTTATAAGATTTTACCATCTTAAATATCACGCTACAGAACAGTTATATACATTTTATTTTCGTCTAGTGAATTACGTATATTCGTCTTTCACATAGATAAGTAATGATTGAATGAACGAGGGAAGTGGGTTTAGCTCTTACTGCTCATATCTATTTCAAGCTAGCCTGGCTGATGAGGGGTGATACCCCGAAACCAGTCCCAGGATGCTTGTTTCTGGTCCAGGGAGGAGTTGGCTTGGTAGTTCGGGCTGGACAGTTCCCATGAGGCACAGGGTCAAAACTGATTTGCATATGGCTGGATCTAAACTGGAGTGGCATGGTGAGCAAAAGAACGATGGATTTAACCCAGATCTATTGACTGGGGGTGAATGTTTGATTTGCTCTGCATTCCATCCATCATCTAAGTGCGCCGGGTAGTCCCGACGTGGGTCCTGGGCTCACTCTGTCACTGGATTCAAGCTAGCCTGGCTGATAAGCGGTGATGCCCCGAAACCGGTCGCAGGATGCTTGTTTCCGATCCAGGGAGGACTTGGCTTGGTAGTTCGGGCTGGACAGTTCCCATGAGGCACAGGGTCAAAACTGATTTGCATATGGCTGGGTCTAAACTGGGGTGGCATGGTGAGCAAAAGAACGATGGATTTAACCCAGATCTATTGACTGGGGATGAATGTTGGATTTGCTCTGCATTCCATCCATCATCTAAGTCTGCCGGGTAGGCCTGACGTGGGTCCCGGCCTCACTGTGTCACTGGATTCAAGCTAGCCTGGCTGATGAGCGGTGATGCCCCGAAACCGGTCGCAGGATGCTTGTTTTCGATCCAGGAAGGACCTGGCTTGGCAGTTCGGGCTGGACTGTTCCCATGAGGCACAGGGTCAAGACTGATTTGCATTTTGCTGGGTCTGAACTGGGGTGGCGAAGTAAACTAGAGAACGATGATGGATTCAACCCAGATCAGTGACTGGGGGTGAGGGTGTGAAAAGTTTCAGCGTTCCGTCCATCATCTTGTTGTGTTTGCTTTGTTCACCCTAAGTTGGCAGGGTATGCCCAGACGAGGGTCCCTTGCTCACTTTGCCCATGGATTCAAGCTAGCCTGGCTGATGAGGGGTGTTACCCCGAAACCGGTCCCAGGATGCTTGTTTCCGGTCCAGGATAGACCTGGCTTGGCAGTTCGGGCTGGACTGTTCCCATGAGGCACAGGGTCAAGACTGACTTGCATATGGCTGGGTCTAAACTGGGGTGGCATGGTGAGCAAAAGATCAATGGATTTAACCCAGATCTATTGACTGGGGGTGAATGTTTGATTTGCTATGCATTCCGTCCTTCATCTGTGTGTCTTTTACTGCTCATATCTATGCATGATCTGCAGGTCGCCTGTTTGAATCTCGCCAGTGTTGCCTCTGGCTTTCATTCTTTTGAGTTCGATAATAATAATTACTCATAAGATAATAATTCTAAAAATGTGTAAAGTGTTTTGAGAAAAATAGCTCTACTGCTAACAGATTGTTAATAATGTTCCAAGGAACGTTACAACATTGATTCACAGTATGGGGGAGGGGCCAAAAACAGGGGGCAGGGGGTCAAAGCACGGACACTTGGGCCTAATCCCAGCCTCCACTCTTCAGCAAATTGTGCGACTGTCACAGTTACTCATCACAGGCCTCCGCTTCACTTTCCGCCAAAAATGTAGAGTGCTAGAAAAGAAACCACATACTGCCACTACAGCTGGACATCAACTATGCTTGTTCCCCCAAGGGCATTCAAGGGAGGTTCAGCCAGGGGCACTGGAATGATGGCATTCTATGGTCGCAAAGTTGTCTGCATAATTATGGATTTGCTGCAATTGCCACATAATCTATCACCTGCTGCATAATTTGCAGATTTCAACCAAAAAATTCTGGCTTAAACGGATCAAAAGTTACTAAAACATGGGTACACAGGCCCTTGGCAAAGGTTGACTAGCCTCCTTCCAGTTGCTTTTTGCCGCATACCGGTGTAAAGGTGTTAAACTGGTACTAATGAGGTCAAACCTTTGTATAGCTGGTGTTAACATGCAAACATGACAAAATAAAGAAGTAATATTGTCACCAAACATTGCTGCATTAGATCTTTTATGTTGCCTTTTCTTGCATAATTTAGTCAACCGTGCCACATAAGTTGCCTCTTCCTTCTCATGTAATTCCAGCGACCCTGGGTATAGCTCCTGTAAGCACAGAAGGGCACTGATGGGGCTGGACATAGACACCAGTGCGCGGTGCCGGGGCCTTCTTGTGAGCCATGATACAGCGTCTACAGAATCCCACATCTGACATTTTGATGTAATCTGCTTTGATGCCCTCCGAATCACAAGGAAAGCGCTATATATTACACGAGAGAAAATGGGTTGACCTGTCTTCACAATTGGGTAAACTAGGTTAAAGATTTGTAAGATCCAGCCTAACGGTTGGAAATGCAACTAGTTGTCGCCCCTGACTTGCAGCTAAAAAAAATCAAACATAACAAGCGTGCTGGTATCTACCTCTCACAGGTAGGAGGAAGCGGTAACCACAGCCCCTCTGGGCGCAGCCATGGGGCAAACAGGAGCCAGGCAGTGGCACAGGATTAAAAAAAACTAAAACCAGCGCTTGTTGCTAATTAAGCCACCAAAAATGAGTCCCAAAACAATGGATGAAAATGGCTACAGCGAATGTTTAAAAGTAGTTGGTTGGTGCTCTCGGGGAGAGCTAAACACTGGAAGAGGCATGACGTATGCATGCCCGTGACAAATGGGGTTAAACAAGAACAAGAGCAACCCTTATGTCCATGTGAAAATGGGAATCAAGTGATCCTTGGAACAAGTGTCTATTTATTTCTCTCTTTTTCTTTTCTTTTTGAAAAGAAACTCCTTATCACTCACAAAGTGTTTTTGATGAATACCTTGAAACTACATAACTGTTTTTCAAATAAAACTCGGTTCAGCTGAATCAAAGTAACCTAGAAATACTGTCTGGTGTTCTATATTTTCTTAATTTTTTAACTAAACATTAGTGTTGATTGAACTAAGAATGTGGACATAAAGATTAATTCCACACAGAATTTTCTGTGCTACTATGAATTGCTGCAAGCCCACAAAGTAGATACAGCATGCCTCTTCGAGACAGCGCATGACCGCCGTCTAGAGCTGAGACCTGAAAAGCCTTCTACAAGCCGCAGGCAAGTGATTTATTTTCTCTCCCAGGAAGGCCATGAGTCTCTACCCAGCCACCTCCATTGCCCAGAAGAACCGAGTTTCAGAATGGAACCTGCAAGGAGAAGTCTCCACCTGTGGAATCTGACAAAAGAGGTCAGCAAGGAGAATAAGCAGGAGCTTGCTTCAGGATTGTGCAGGTAAGGAATTCAGAGCACCCCTGTCACCTGCTCTGTTCCCCGCCTGTCCCTTTTGCCACTACGGTCTTCTTGAATAAGCCACTTACCTGTGGGGAAGCCTGTGCGAGCAGTGGCAGGTACAACAAAATGCCGCATAATAGCAATGAAATTCTCCTTCTTATGCTAGTGATAAAACTAACCAAAGTCTTCTCAATGCACTGTGTAGCACAAACTGAGTGTTCAGTGGGCCAAGTGAACATCTGGTCCCATATAAAAATGGACTGATCCCATGATATGTTTAAAAAAGTTTTTACAAGTTACGCTGTAACCACAGCCCAATAGATCCTTCTTGGCCCTTAGGCAAGCACAGATATGGGCCAAGGTACCAGCTTGAGCATAATGAATGGACAGGATGTGACGAGTAATTATTTGTAAAAGAATAAGTGCTGGTGCCCAAAGTTTTGTCCAGGAGTCCACGGCTAGTGCTGTAGAATGTTGGGGGTGCCAAATACAAAGGCTGCAAAGTCTTGATTCCACTTTATGCATCTTTCATTCACTACCAGAAACTCCTTGCCCCTTTCCCACTCTTTTAGGTTCTTTTTTATCCTTGCTTTCTTTCTTTCTTTATCACTGTTTTTAAGTCTTTCTCATCCTCCTTCTTTTCCCGTTTGTGTTCTTCTCTCTCTTGCTCTGGGTCAAACTCTGATGAGGAAAAGTAAGTGCTGGTCCCCCAAAATGAATGCTGGTGGGCCCCACCTATAACCACCGGCTTATAATTAAGCACTTGGTGTGACCCACGCTTCTCCCACAACCTAACTGGAGATAATGCATTTTATGGATTAAATCTTTTTATTAATATAGAGTAGAGCAAGCAGTTCAAACAGCAATTAGCTTACAACCCCATCTGGGCCAGTTGCGAAGCCAGGAGCATAGTAACGGACTGACTTTGGAATGTTAGCTAGGAGCACTGTGGGTGAAGGTAAAATACACAGCGGTTCGCCTACAACCCAGCAAGGGCCGGCCGCGTCAGGGGGCACTCCAAGGGGATAGACAATTTACAGACATTCAATGTACCCAGTGGGGAATAACAGCACTAATGTCTTCATTGTGCTGAACGCAGTAAAAACATAGCCTTGCTCTCAAAAGTAAAAAACAAATTAACATAAGTTAACTTACAGAAAGAGTCCCTCCCTTGCCCTCCCCCCACCCTCTCTCCTTCCGAAGATGTCCATATAGACGTGATCATAACATAGGGAAACCAAAATGTTGCAGGGAACCACCCCAGGGTGACCTGGCTACACCCTAAGCAGGTGGCACTAATTTGAGGATACAGAAGTATGCCGGGCAGGTCAGTTCTCTGAATTCCTTAGACAGGATAGTAATGAAAGGGGACCATACTTTCGCGTAGGTTGAGGGGACAGCGCTGGCCGGCATAGACAATCGTTCCATGCCCAATAGTGTCCATAGTTGGTGGAGCCATTGCCGGTGATCTGGGATTTTATTCGATCCCCACTGTGCCAAGAGGATCCTGTGGGCAGCGTTAAGGGCCATGGCCATCTGTCGGCCCCTGATGAACTGTAATGGGTAGATGAGGGCGTTGGGGAGACCCAAGAGTGTGTACACAGGAAGGCGTGGGATCTTTGTTTGAAAGGCATCATCTATGTCGTCCAGCACCTGCTCTCAGAACCTTGTGAGCTTGGGGCAGTTCCACAGTAGGTGTATTAGTGACCCAGGGTTTCCACAACCCCTCCAGCACTGGCCATCGCAGAGTGCATTCCACTTTTGTATGCGTGTTGGAGTATAATACCAATAAGAGGTAATTTTGTAAGCTGTTTCAGTGTGGCCTATGTTGAATGTTGTGTGGTGAGCCCTGTAGAATATGTCCCCCCCGCTCTTTATCGGAGAGGTCGAGTCCCAGCTCCGCTTCCCATTATTTTTGACCTGGCGTCCTTTGTATATGCAGCGTTTTTGTTAAAAAGCGGTAAAGTTCTGAGTTGAGTGTCTTGTCGTCAGATTTTAAAAACAACCATTTCTCGAAAGGAGTCATGGACCTACCTGTGTTGGGGTGTACGTTGGGGCCAAGTACCCAATGGGCGAGTTGAGTGTGCGTGAACCTATCTTGTTCCGACAATGAGTATTGGGATTTGAGCTCCTCAAAGGGGATGAAGCCATTGATATTGAAGAGACAGCCCACCCTCTTACACCTGCCTGCCAACCACCGCTTAGCTACCTGAGGTAGGTGACTGGCCCGGTGGGAAATCCGGATTGGCGAACAATGGGGTCAACGGTGAGGGGAATGACGAAAGGCCTGCTGAATGCACCACCTTATCCCATACCTTGAAAGTAGTGCTCGTTACCGGGGATGAGTATAAACCCCAGGATCTGTGGGCTTCGTGGAAGCCAGGCTTCCCTCCAAATGTGTGAGCCCGCAACAGTTTGGTCCATGAAGGCCCAGTGGTTTTCGGTCATGGGACGGTTCCATTCCACCAGGAATCTAAGTTGGGCGGCCTTGAAATACCGCAGGACATTGGGGACTGCTAGACCACCCTCCAGTTTTGCGCGTTGCAGTAGCTGTTTCTGCAGTCTGGGTTTCGCCCCGCCCCAGATGAAGCGATCTATGCTCAGCTGGAGCAGCCATAGTTCCCCGGGTGGGGGGAGGAGGGGGAGAGCGGAAGAGCTTGAAAGTCATATAGGGTCCTCGGGAGTACATTCATTTTAACTGTGGCAATTCTGCCCAGCCATGACAACGGCAGCCGTCGCAATCGATCTAAGTCTTTACGGATGGTGGCTCCGAGGTTAGAGAAATTAGTCCGGGCCGTTTTAGGGAGGCTCCTGTCTAGCATGATGCCCAGATATGGGATCGCTGCGTCCACCCATTGCACAGAGTACTTGTTCTGTTTCCGGCTGGGCAGTGAGATTCAGTGTTTGTGATTTGGACAGGTTCATCTTGAAACCTGACACAGCCCTAAAAGCCTCTAGTTCAGAGATGATCATCGCAAGAGAGGGAAGAGGCTGGGCGATGGAAAAATAATGTCATCCGCATAAAGGTTGATGAGATGTTGGTCCGTCCCAAACTTAATGCCCACAGCCTTGGGGTTATCCCGTAACCTCTGGGCAAAGGGTTCCATGTATATGGCAAACAGAAGCAGGGAGGGCAGACATCCCTGCCGGGTGCCCCGCTCCACTTGCAATCCCTCCGAGTTCACCCCGTTCACCCGAACCGATGCCCTGGGCGTGTTATATATGCTATGAATCCAATTTAGGAACCGGTCTCCCAGCCCAAAGTGCTTAAGGGTTGCGACAGATAGGGCCAGTGCACCCTGTCGAATGCCCTCTCCGCTTCCACCGCCAGCAAGAGGGCCTCTTCCCGGGACCGATTAACTTTGTCAATGAGGTGGCACAAACGTTTGGTGTTGTCCCTGTATTGACGTGAGGGGATAAACCCTGCTTGATCGGGATCGATCAAGCCCGACATCAGTGGGTTAAGGCGATGTGCCAGAATGCTGGTGAACAGTTTCGCGTAGACGTTGAGCAGAGAAATCGGGCGGTAGGAACTGCAAATCTCGGGGTCTTTCCCTGGTTTCGGGATCACCGAGATGGACGCCTGCAGCATGGTATCGGTTAGTGATCCGGTTTCGGCAAAGGAGTTGAAGAGGCGGGTCAAAAGGGGAGCAAGTTCCGCACAGAAAGTCTTTTAAAAGATCGCGCTGAAACCGTCCAGGCCCGCAGCTTTCATAGGCTTTAGTCTGGCAATTGCGGCAATCACCTCCTCGATCCCAATGGGTTGGTCGAGCGCGTCTGATTCCTGTGAGGGCAATTGGGTGATCGCAGCCACCTGGAGGTAGGGAAGCGGATCAGGGTCCGACGAGTGAACGTTCGCGTATAGGTTTGTATAAAATGCCCAAAACTCTGCCGCTATATCAGTGGCGTCGTGCACCATCAGGCCCGAGTGTGTCTGAAGAGCTTTGACTTTGTTGGCATGCTGGGTGCTACGTAGGCAGTGAGCTAGCATCCGACCCGCTTAGTTAGAGCCCACGTGGAATTTGTGTTTGAGGCGAAGCATGGCATATTCTGCTCTATTGAGGTCAAGGCGTTTAAGTTGGAGCCGAGCCTGCTGTAGTTCGCGCCATACTCGGGGAGCGCCAGTGCGCTTGTGTATGGACTCAAGCTCTCGCAAGGTTTTCTCCAATTCCTCCCTTTTGTCCTTTCTGATTTTGTTTTCGTGTGCTGACTGCGCTATGAGGGCACCTCTGGTAACTAATTTAAGGGCTTTCCAGACTGAGGAGAGCGGGACCCCTCCAGTATCATTTACTGCCAGGTAGTCAGAAATCACTTGTCTGGTTGAAGATACTGTGTCAGGAGAGTGCAGCAGGGTTTCGCGGAGGCGCCAGGTAGGTCGTTGGGAGATGCCTGTGGGGACCAAGTAAGTGAGCGTGATAGCTGCGTGGTCAGAGAGGGAACGGGGTTCAATGGAAGAGTCTGTAGTGAACTCCCATGCCACTGGGGAGGCTAGGAAATGGTCTAATCGTGCGTATGTCCTATGCGCTGCGGAAAATAACATATAATCCCATTCTTCCGGGTATTGGAGTCGCCAAACGTCATGTAACCCACAGTCGACCAGCCAAGCCAGACCCTTTGGTGTGAATGCCCCCATCTGTCCTATTTGCTGTGCAGAGCAATCTATTCCCCCATTCATAACTAAGTTAAAGTCCCCACCTACGAAAAGAGCCCGGTCTGGGGACTGGAGCACCCCAGCAAGCGCCTCAGTTATAAAGGTTTCTTGATGTTCGTTAGGGGCGTAGAGCGAGGAGATGGTAAAATGGAGCATCCCCAACTGCACCGTATAGCTAGAACACGACCCTTTATTTCAAAGCAAATATCTAGAACTGTCCCCCGGAAGCGATGAGAGAGAAGAACCGCCACCCCGCCCTTCTTCCCCTCTCAGACGACCAGTACTGCAGTGGAAGCTTCCCGGAGTGCATTCTGTGGGTGTCTTGTGCTAAAAGGTGCATTTCCTGGAGCAGGCAGATGTCGCTCTGCGAGTGTTCCAGGAGGGAGAGTATCGCCGCTCGTTTGGTGGGGTTATTAAGGCCTTTTAGTAGTTTTACCCCCATAGAATAGGTTACCTGGGGAGCAATGCTGGAGTAGGAAAGCTAGCCAAGGAGTTATCTGGACGGTCCCTGGGGACTCAGAGGTAGAGGGGGAGACATCGACAAACGCATGCGCCACCCTATTCCTAAACATGTTCCATCGGAAGGAGAGCCCCAGAACATTTCCCCAACCCCTAAACCAAATAAAAAAAAATTTAACAAACCAACAGATCATAGAGTCTTTCATAATGTGAAAGTCTGGGTCCAGTGGGGCAGTCACTACGATGGCAGACAGCTCCATACAGGGTTGAGCTGAGCCTCCGCCCCTACCCGTGTGTCAGCAACCCTTCTGGGAATGTGCAGTACCTCAAAGAGGGGGTTCCGTGACTTAAGATTCTCCTCCGGAAAGGGAGCGCAGCACCTCCGAACGCTCCTTTGCCATGGCCGCTGGGTCTGGACGGTGGGACGTGGATCACGAGCCATGCCTGGGACCACGGCTGTTCCCTCTGTATGTTCTTTCCTCCATGGATGGTTGTTGGGAGGGGGAGTCCGGGGGTGTGATCTCGAGGATCTTATAGGTCTCGGAGAGGGAGCGTAGCTGCATGGCCTTACCGTTCAGTTTAAAAATGAGGCGAAACGGATGGCCCCAGGAATAGGATATTCGCCAAGAGCGGAGGTGGCTCGTGATTGGGCGGAAGTCTTTTCTTTTTAACAGTGTCGATGCTGCTAAGTCCTGGAATAGTTGGAGGGAGTGCCCGTGAAATTGAAGCTTCTGATCTACACGGGCTGCTCTAAGGATCGCCTCCTTTTCTGTGAAGTTGTGGACACAGACCAGGATGTCCACTGGTGGGCGGGGCAGCGCCCTGGGAGGGCCAACTCTGTGACATCTGTCCAACTTGATGGTCCTGGGAGAGTTTTCACCCAAGACGTTCCCGAACAGCTCCTGCACATAGCCTTACAGGTCTGTTCCTTCGTCGCCAGTAGGGGCTCCCCTGATGCGTATATTATTTCTCTGGGACCTGTTTTCTAGGTCCTCAGCAATGGTCTGTAGATCGAGCTGCTGATCCTGCAGGCGGATGATTTCTTGTTGTAGGGCCTCGATTTCCGCGTCCCTAGTTAGCGAGCCTTCCTCCAACGCGCCACTCTCTCCCCCACCTCGTCAATGTCCCGGCGCGCTTCCCTGATCTCCGATGCATGGTCTTTTTTAACGGACTGGAGATCTTCACAAAGAGAGGCAAAAAGTGCTTCAATAAATCCACGGGTTACCCCACAGTCCCCTCGCTCCGCTCCACTCGACAGCTTGGGACCCTCCCCAGGGGCTTTCTCTTGAAGGGCGTCCGTCGGGCCTTCAAGCAGCATTTCTTTGACTGATCGGTCTTTTTTGGCCTTGGCGGCCGCCATAGCTTTGTGTTGTCGCAGCGAGGTAAGTAGCAATTGGAGGAGGGCGCTGGAGAGAATGCTGTAGCAATTGACGCACTGTGGTTGCCTGGAGCCCAGGTGAATGAGGTAGGCCAAACAAGGCAGGGCGCAGGGTGGGGAGAGGTCCCTGCGGATTCAAAAGGGAGATTGCCTGCTGTAGGTCAGGAAGGCCTCGCTAGTCCCCACTCCAGAGGCTGCAAGTCAGGAGGGTGGCACCAAGAATCAGTAAGGATTGCCACCAAGGGAGGCTGAACCGGTCCTATTCAGGGGGTCCGGCTTGGAGCAGCAAGCCAGATCGGGCCCGACTCCCACGCTTTCCATGTGGGCCCCTGGTGCACTGACGAATCGCTGTGAGGCTCGCGTGGGAATAACTAGGCCCCGCCAGGGCCCAGGCGGCGTCTCAGGTACGTGTGTGGGGATCACGCGTGGCAAAGCTGATGACCCAAGGTCGGGAGGGCCCAGATGCAGGGGGTGTTGGAGGGCCTCTGGGGAGGGCTCCACAATTTATGCCGACTACCCCAGCGCTGGAGAACGGCAGGTCCGGCCTAACTGCGCTCGAGTCGCGGGCGGCGGACTCCGCAGTCCTGAGAAGTCTCTCCCTCTGGATGTCACAGGGGGCACCAATGACCCAGCCGCCGCGGAAGGGTTATACAGGCTCGGGGAAGCAGCTGGAGGGTCGCACACTCACCCCAGACCAGGCCGGAGTCTCTGAGGCCCCTGCGGTTCACCGGGCCTCCTCTGTCGCTGCACTGAAGGCACTGCTCCTGTGCAGGGCTGCCGCTGGTAGGCCTTCAACTCGGGGGCGCAGCACTCCCCCTCCTCCTCCTTCGCTCCTCCGCTGGTGTACGGTCAACAGGTGAGAGCCGGTTCTCAGGCCCCGCTGTGTTCGACTCCAGATACGCCTCAGTGGAGATCACAGGGAGGCCGTCAGGCTGTGGTAGCTGCTCTCCAAGCCCACGTGGTAGGCCCCAGCACCCACTTCTCACGGGCCGCTCCGAATATCACTAGATGCTCGCTGCCCGTTCCTTCAGCCTGCACTGCCTACCCTCCGGAGCAGCCGGGCCCCCTTTGAGCGTGGTGGGGACTGGGCGGGGATGCTATTTCAGGTGCATATAGTCAGGCAGGGACGGAACTCCAGGCAGGCACGTCCACTCATGCCGCCATATTGGACACGCCCCGCCGCCATCGAGGACACGCCCCGATAATGCGTTTTAGTCAACAATCAGATCCATCCAGAGCCTGTCAGGAATACATTTATATTTGGGTTGATGGTACTCTTTGAAAGTTGACAGCATACTAGGTGGCCGTGTATGTGGAATCCTTTTTTTCAAAGTCTTAGCTAATGCCGCCATTAACACCACAAGCTTGTCAAAAATATGAGTGCCCAAGGTGGTACACATGTCGTGAGGCCTTCTTGGGACCACTTTGTTTTCCATTGAGTTTTCCATTTTAAACGTTTTAGGCTGACATAATTTTAGCAATGCTATTTTTACGTGTTTTGCTTGCACTATATTATTCTGAGAAGATATTGTATATGCTTGTTTTTAGAAAGCCTTTCTCGTCATGTAATCTGTACACACCGCTCAAGGCTTGCAACACAGAACAAGATATTGTAGTGCTTACGTCACCCGTTTGGAGGAAGCTTCTAACATCTAGGCATATCATTGCATCAGAGCTGTACCTCTAACACAGTGGCTTTTATTATATAAACGGTACACTGGCCTTCCGAGGTCAGAAAGGAGCACTCTGGTCACAACTGTCGTGGAACGAATCGTGTGTTCGACATGCAGCTCTGCTGGTGCTGATCTTCCATCCTACAGAGAAGGATTGACAATTCTTTTCCAAGCCGATTCCATGGCCCAGCTATCCAGGTATGGGGGCTCAGGCAAACCTAAGAGCTCGAGCAGAGAGTAGACTCACTATGCTCTCAAGAGTAGGGGTAGTGATAGGTAGAAATATATAGAAATCAGACTGCCATGGTTGGGTTGTTTATTCTTTTCATCATGTTCATCATGCTGGTTACATTGCTTCGTTTTATCTGCCTAATAATTGCAGCTCATTCTTTCTATGCAAGACTACGATTGTTTCAATAAATGTAATGAAAACTTTATTACACACATGCATAAGTAAACAACGAAAGGGGTAAGATCTGTTTCTACTATTCCCTTGGGGATCCGAGTGTCATGTTCAAGGTTGCTAAAATCACGTGCCACCCCAGAAAGGTTAGGGGTTGGGTGAGGCACTGTGAGCTAGCTCAGAATTGGGCCGACATTCCCTGATGGTGTAGAAGGACTCAGTACCTGCATTCTGAAGTACTGTCGCCCTAATAGGCAGTCCTACCTTTTCTAGTGGGAACCGTAGAACATGGCGCCACCAACGTTTATAGGTCAGGTACTTATTTAACGGTTCTCCTGAATAGGTCTTGTGTGTGCTCAAGGTACTGCATTCACCTTTAAACGGAGATGTCTGTAGTGTTAGGGACAAATAATCCTCAGCACTATAGGAGCACCTATTTTTGTCTGTAAGTTGTTAAAGTTTGAACATTTAAAAGGATTCCCCACTTTAGTAAATCCCTCTCTGCATTCCATTCACTACAGTGGCAAATGTAATTAACATAACCGCAAATTGCAGACCTGCTGTTACAGCAAATTTAACATCACAATGGGATGCAAAATCGGTATAAAGATGTTACCTTCATGTTTGAGGCTCACAAAGCTTATAGAACTAAAGTATTCTACTCATGGGTCACCTTTTCAGCAATAGATGCTAATTCACATACATTTCACACATACACTGAAGCTGATTTCCCAGGTAATACAGAGCTTATTATGACTTAGAAATACCATTAACATTTCAGGAACACACAAATTGGTTCCAAGGCACCCTACCACACGTATTACAAAACATACGACTGGGCCCCCTCAGCAATGATGGGGCTACATGGCCAGCATTGGCCAGCTACACACTGTACCCAAATTTAGGACCACCTAATGAGGGTGAATTATGCACTCTCTATACTGGTCTAGTTAGACTATAAAGACGTTTAACCCATTTTGTTATGTGCACAATAAAAACTGCCTCAGCGAGGGCTGTTCAAGCTGCCTAGCCACAGTTAGCTGTGCCTGTGATTAGTCCTGTAACTATTTATGCTATTATGGGCAAGATTCCCACCAGGCGGGAGGAAATTCCGTTCTGGTTTGCACAAAAAACAAATCAGCTTGAAGCAGTGTGTCCCCATATGAGACCCCAAGATAAACATAGAATTCTCACCAAGTGCTTGCCACTTGGGATGGTTCCCCCAATTGACAACTGTGCCACTTGGGGTACAGTCTTTGCTGCAATCCATACCTTAACTCATTGTACACCACCACTTGCTTTTTTCCCTGAAGTGCTAAAACAGAATCAAAACGAATATGGGGCAGCCCCTGCCCTGGATATGGGGATGAAATTAATTGGCAAGTTTTCTACAGATACCTCAATCATATAAAACTGTATTAAAGGGGAAGCAGCAGCACAGGCGGTAGTAGACCAGTAGCGTGAGTTACCAAAAATTATTGCGGACACCTATACATCTATAGGTTGAGATGATTTGGGAGCCAGACCAAATGAGCCACAGCTTAAAGGTAGTTCTGAAAAGGAGAATACCAAGCAAGCACCAGAGTCTTCAAAAAAATGCTGGAACAAACAAAAAAATAAAGAAAAAACTAAATCACAAGGTGGATCTCCGCAACCGGAGACCTCTGATAGATGTTATAATTTACATAACTGTGATACAATATAATAGCCTGATAGGGATCAGTACACTGATACACGTTCTTCTCGTTCCTTTAAGGACTTGATGGACAAATGATCTGAGAGAGGGAGGGCGATCAGAGCAGAGACAAGAAGAGTATGCAAAACCCAAAAAGGACTCACAACGCTCGTCTGACATCAGCATAAAAGAGGAAGAGAAACTTCCACAATAAAAACCCCAATTCAAAAAGAAGGTGGTTGCGGAAATTTTGGCTCAATAAGCCACACGTATTATGAACTCTCCTTCAGAACAAGACGTGGGCACTGACTTTGCTAGACAGCGCAGCAGACATCACAATAGTTCGCCAGAATCTTCAAGAGTTTCTGGATGTGAAAGCAAGTGACAACGTCATTGAAGTTGAAACCCCAGAGCAACACGTCAGCCCTCACGACAGACTTTATAAATTAAACATATATAGATTGAAGGTGACATGATGCTTACCATTAGGATAATATTCTGGGAGTATTTAACACTTAGGGCCTGATTTAGATCTTGGCGGACAGGTTACTCCGTCACAACGGTGATGGATATCCCGTCCGCCGAAATCTAAAACCCATTATATCCTATGGGATTTATATTTCGGCGGACCGGATATCCGTCACCACTGTGACAGAGTAACCCATCTGCCAAAATCTAAATCAGGCCCTTAGTTATGCCATTCTCTTGCTTGTTGGAGGTTGATTGGCCACTGGAGTTTGTAAGAACAGCCCCACAAGGAGAGGAGGTAATCTTACCGTCTTTCTCTGTGCTTGTCCCCGAAGAGGTTAAACAAGCATTTACCGCAGAATGGGCTCTTGCACAAGCCCCGGCATTAAATTAAAAAAGGAAGGGGTCCCCTGCAACAAGATAACTTACCCAAGGCAGGGATGGTACTTATAAAGTTCAAGAAGCAATCCTAAGCAAGTAATTGTAAAATGCAGTAGAGGGCACAATGAAGGACAAACAATAGACCAATCGTATTGATGCAAAATAGACAAGTCATTTTAATATCATTAATCTCATAAATAACAGTATTGCTGTATCTGTGAGGATAGTTATAACTAGAAAAAATACATACATTAAAAAGAGGATATCTATAAACAGACAACAGATATACCAATTCTCATACATACCCATGCATTCATCCACTTCTCATCTCATATATTATGAAAATATAACAAAAATGCAACAAATTTGTGTTCTGATTATATTCACAACTCGTATTAAAGGAGGATATTTGATATAGCAAGGATGTTATTTAATATAACAAAGAGGCTAATTTGTGGCCATAAGCTTGAGTTCTCTATTTCAAAGGTTAAATTCTATTTTCGACGCGCGTTTCTGCGGATTGCCTTCATCAGGAAGCCACAGGATGCATGAATCAAAAGAATGTCTTGAAGATTCTTAATTGTAGTTGGGACCTGCTGCACAGTATAGATATTGGTGATGAAAAAACTTTCCAAGCATGGATTCAGGGATAAGGTTTGTAAAATTCTTGTGAGCAATAGCTTTAATTAATTGTCCGTAGGTATAGTTGTCCAAGGTCAGTTCAGATATATAGATTTGACGAAAGGTTTCACATGTTGGAATTCAATTAGGGTCTATACACTATTCAAGATGTTTGGAAGGTCTCGAGGCAAGAGTGCGGGATCGCTCTCACGAGGGTCGTATGATTCTGTTGCAGTAAAGGTCCAGAAACGAGTGTGATCCGACGAGTAGATCAAGCCCCGGCATTATACAGCAACCATGTAGGCTGGGATAAAGACTCACCTTATCATGTTATACCCATAAGGTCCAGCCCACAAGTGCAACCACAATACCCAAATAAACATGAAGCGAAAGCTCCTGAGAGAGAAATTCGCTCACAACCAGGGAATTATTGAACCTTGTATATCTTCAATGAATAATTCCTTGTTTCTGGTAGCTAAACCAGATCATTCCTATTGCATAGTCTTATACTATAGACACTAAAACAGTCATACACGCACATTTTCAGTTCAAAATTCACACAATAAGGGCCTTAATGAACAACATAGTCCGGAACAAATATAAAACAACCATGGATATTTCCAGTGTTTTTTTCTGCCCAAACATAGGGGCCGATTCCGATCTCGGCCGGTAGGGCTCCGAATCGGATTCGGCTTAACCGGATCCGATTCGGAGCCCTATTTCCCGACCGATTCGTACGTGCGTCCGGACGAGCGAGTACGATGCGAAATCGCCGACCGACTCGTTCGGGCGTCCCAACCGCTCCGACCGACACGTTCCCGGGTCGAACCGCACCGACCGACTCGCTCGGACACGACTCGCACCGCGCAATGGAGACGTTCCCCGGCCGGGTAAGTACGATGCGCGCCGCGAGCAGTCCGACCGACACGCGCCGCCCGGCTCGAAAGAGCAGTCGGAGCCGTACTTCTGGGGTCCGTGTCGGACCCCCCTGTACGCGTAGCCGCGCGAGTCGCACACAGGGGGGACCTGGGTCCCCCCTACCTGTGCGTGTATGGCGCGAGTCGCTTCGCCGCGTACACGCTGTAGGGGGCGCCCTTGTTCGCCTCGCACCCATTGAGGCAATGGGAGCCCGCGTATGCGTTGTACGACCGGCTCCCATTGACTTCAATGGGAGTCCGACCGACTCGAGTACGATAGCATACGGACGCATCGTACTCGTTCGGTCGGGCTGCACGGGTCCGATTCGGTCGGAAATCTCTCCGGGTCCGGTTCGGTCGGAGAGATTTCCGGCCCAAATCGGAATCGGCCCCATAGTGCCTAAAAGCAGAGATCTGACAGCGTTCTCCACACTCGGCTCACAATGCCTCTTCTGTCTGCTCTCTGCAGGGTAGAAGAACAGTCCTGGATGGTTTGCTGTGCGAGTAATGTCAATTCTACATGATATTGACCCAGAAGCATAGACCTATATTGATGATATATATTTAATGGATGATGACTTAAACACACATTTAGCCAGAGTAGATTGCATTGTTTCGAGATTTGCTGAACATTGCTACAAATTCAATTTATATTAAAAAAAGTATTGCTTTTCTTAGTATACTCTTTTTAGGATACGAGTTATTAAATAAGGGCAAGAGCCTGGTGCCACATTTCCTGGAGAAATGTGCTTTTTTACAACCATCAAACAGCATTAAAAAATTGCAGTCCTTGTTAGGGCCCTTCAATTTTGGCAGAACATACATACCAGATTAAACACAATGCATAAAACCTTTATACGATTTAATTCATCCTGATTTTTCCAGTACACATTGGCCATCAGAACATACACAAATACTCAGATCACTACAGACTGACATCTAGAAACTTATATACACATGTCAACAAAACAAACTTGGTAATCTGTATATTTTTGGGTACCATTGGCTTCACATATGTCACATTTAATGAAGGTAATAGTGCCAATTGCATATAAATCGTGTTTATATTTGAATGCTGAAATGCGTTTTGCATCCACTGAACAAATACTGACTGCAGTTCAGATGGCTGTCATAAAGGAAAGACCTTTAGCTCAAGGGAAACGCATAATTGTCGTTACTCCTGTCGCAGCCTTAGAGGCTGCTACAATGGCCAGCGTTCCTAGCACAAAAGCCTTACATCCTATATGGATACAACATGCCACTTCTCTGATGGCTACTGACATAGACTAAGGGCCCGATTCTGATGCGGGTTGGAAAAGCTTCCCGACCGAGGGCCTGATTCTGATGCGGTTAGGAAGGCCTCCTAACGGCATTTGCTCCTTCCAAATCGGATCGGGAACGTGTCTTCCCGACCGAGGGCCCAATTCTGATGCGGTTAGGAACAAATGTTCCCATTGAAGTCAATGGGAGTTCAACCAAATCGTATCTGGAAGCATCCGGATGCATCCTACTCCGCCGGTCGGACTTTCCCGATCCGAGTGGGTTGGACACCATTTCCCAACCGATTCGGTCGGGAAGCTTTTCCAACCCGCATCAGAATCGGCCCCTCTGTCTTTGACCCTACTTTACAATCTCAAGAATTTTTCCAATAGGAACATGAATACCCTGTGCCTAGTAATATATTGCCTCTTGAACAGTATAAAGATATTATATATACTCATGGTTCAGCCCAGCCTGCTATATGCACAAAACACCAATACTTGGTGGCCTGCGATGCGGTAAATGGTGTCATGTTGGAAAATTCCATTCTCAAAAAACTTTTACGCACTCCCTAGGGGATTGTACTGCAGAACTGGCTGAACTGAAAGCCTTGATTCTAGCACTTAAAAATACGGATTCAGAATTCCCCACACTCATGGTGTGTGATTTGTTTTATTGTGTCCAGTCTTTTAATGAAAATTTACATTACTGGCATCTGAATGGATTCAGAGACTCAAAAGAGAATACTAAAGAACATAAGGTGCTTTGGGGAAAGATGGTATAACCTAAAGACAGTTTGCCACTGGCTCATGTGACACACATATTGAGTCATAAGCGTGTTGGAATTCATTGGCTGATGAAGCTGCCAAATCTGCAGTTAAGACTGCTACAGTAGCTGCGATTACTTGTTCTCATACCAGAATGGATGAAGATATCATGGATGCCGTCAATGATTCGTGCAACGGCACCCCTTTGCCTAAAAAATATCCAGCAAAATATTCCTATCACTTAAGTGCCCAAAATATTCCTTTTGCTACCATCCCTGGGGTGGGTGATCTTGTGATTCCCAACCAAGACCACAGGCTAGAATTATTCATAGCTGCCCATGATGGTGTAGTGGTAAATAGACATAATATCGAAAAAAAAATATCGAATGGACAAAATATCGAGTCTAAAATATAGAATGGACATAATATCGAATGGACACAATATAGTCGTTAAAAATATCGAAATTAAGGTAAGTAATATCGATTGTTAAAATATCGAAGTACATAATATAGGCATTAAAAAATATTGAATTTTTAATAATATCGAATTTTTCTAAGTGTATTGTATGTTAGTATATGTGTTAAAAGTGTATATTAGTTGTTGTAATGTATGTTTAATTTTTTAAAAGCAATGAATTTTATGTTATTTAATTTTTGCGTAATTTAATTCTGTAGCGGGTAGTGGGTTTATAGGGGAATAGGGTGGGAAGTAATTTAATTGAAATTAAGTACATATTAATAAATATGAATTGGTATTGATAATTAATGTATTGTTAATTAATTATTAATTAGTAATTACATTTTATTAATTGGTAAAAAAAAAATTTTAATTGATTGATTGGTAATTATGTTAATTCTATTAATTAAATAGTTGTAGCGGGATGTGGGTTTATAGGGGAATAGGGTGGGAAGTAATTTAATTGAAATTAAGTACATATTAATTAATATTAATTGGTATTGATAATTAATTTATTGTTAATTAATTATTAATTGGTAAATACATTTTATTAATTGGTAATTAATTTTTTTTAATTGATTTATTGGTAATTATGTTATTTCTATTAATTAAATAGTTGTAGCGGGATGTGGGTTTATAGGGGAATGTGGGGGGAAGTAATTTAATTGTAATTAGTTAATTATAGAAAATATTTTTTTGTATTGATACTTAATTTACTGGTAATTAAATATTAATTGGTATTTATTTAAATATTTATACAAATCTGGTAATGATTATTAATTGGTTGTTAATGATTTATTAATAGGTAATTAATTTTTAATAAATAATATGTATTGTATTTATAATAAATTAATTATTAAAGATTTTGTAATTGGTAATTAGTGTTATTAATAATATTTATTAGTATTGATAATTAATTATTTTTTAGTAAAATATTACAATATTACTTTCCCTACTGTTGCACTCACTGGAGTGGGAATAGTAATTTTAACCCTCCCGCTATCCTACCCTGTCCCTACTGTTGCACTCTCTGGAGTGGGAATAGTAATTTTAACCCTCCCGCTATCCAACTATTTCCCTACTGTTGCACTCTCTGGAGTGGGAATAGTAATTTTACTCCTACGCTATCCAATGCTTTCCCTACTGTTGCACTAACTGGAGTGGGAATAGTAATTTTTACCCTCCCGCTATCCAACACTTTCCCTACTGTTGCACTCTCTGGAGTGGGAATAGTAATTTTTACCCCTACGCTATCCAACGCTTTCCCTACTGTTGCACTCTCTGGAGTGGGAATAGTAATTTTTACCCTCCCGCTATCCAACGCTTTCCCTACTGTTACACTCTCTGGAGTGGGAATAGTAATTTTTACCCCTACGCTATCCAACCGTTTCCCTACTGTTGCACTCACTGGAGTGGGAATAGTAAATTTTACCCCTATGCTATCCAACGCTTTCCCTACTGTTGCACTCACTGGAGTGGGAATAGTAATTTTTACCCTCCCGCTATTCAACGCATTCCCTACTGTTGCACTCTCTGGAGTGGGAATAGTAATTTTTACCTCTACGCTATCCAACGCTTTCCCTACTGTCGCACTCTTTGGAGTGGGAATAGTAAATTTTACACTCCCGCTATCCTACGCTAAAAGTAGTGATTATTATTTTATATTATTATGTTAATATATGTATGTATTAAAAAATAAAAATGTATGTAGATTTTTTTTTACTTAAAATAATTATTTATTAATTTTAAAGTAATTTAACTAATTTTAAGTATGTTTTACTTTATTTTATTTATTATTTCATTAATTTTACATTACTTTTAACAGATTTATAAAATTCGATATTTTGACTATATTTTTAACGACGATATTTTGGATTCAATATTTTTGTACTTACCTGTTTGGAGATAGGGAGTCGATATTTTGACAGTCGATATTTTGTCCACGATATTTTGTCTGCTCGATATTTGTGCGATCGATATTTTGTCAGTGATCCGGTGTAGTGTCTGCACATGCTGGTGTGGCGGCAACAGTTTCTCTACTACAGAAGCACTATTGGTGGCGTAGTCTGTACAAGCAGACAAAACAGTATGTCCTTAGTTGTGACATTTTCAAACAAATTAAAAGCTCCACCATTGCACGCTCACCACAGATACCACTCTCAGTTTTGAATAAACCACTCCAATGCATGTACCTTGATCATTGCGATCCCTTAAATTCGGATGGTGCGTTTAAATGTATTCTATGTGCTGTAGATTCTTGCCCCAGATTCCTATGGGTGTGGCCACAACAATCAGCTGACACTCGCACTGTTATTAAAGAGTTGCAAATCTTTTGTGGGACATATGTAGTAGCTGCATTCCACTCGGACCAGGGCCCTGCTTTTGCCACTAAGGCTTACAGGGATACTATGAGAACCATATAATCCTGATGGAAATTCGATTGTGGAGAGGAAATACTGTGACTTATAGCAATCCTTAACAGCTAGATTATTAGGTTCAGATCGTATTTAGATCCATCACTTGTATGGTGTCCAGAGAGTATTAAATAATCTGCCTAGACGATCTTTGAGTGGCTGGACCTCCTACGAGGTCCTGTTTAGCATCCAGATGTACGTTTCAGACCTTGACAGTCCTGGCGCAGTGCCGGCAGATACACCTTTTGACATAAATCAACGTTCCGATATCTAACAGGAACAACAAGATTTCCGGGATGAGTGGTCTAACAAAGTTTCCAAGAATTCTGCCACTGCCTGGATTCCAAAAGTTGAGGATCTAGTTTGCGAGAAGATTGCAGTAAAGAAGGAGTTTGGCTCATCTTACACTCGCTGGCTGTAAAGACAAACAACTTATCTCAATTGATCAAGTAAAATTGCATCATGTGGCCATTACTACACAGTAGGCCACAAGGACTCCTGAATAGTTCCCTAACCCTCTCACTACCCTACAGGAAATTCCTCTACACGTTTTAAGCAACACCAATGTTGTTTCCCCCCCGGATGGGAAGGGTGGAGAATTAACTATTGTTGATTCCTGTTACTGCTTCAAATACAAGCCATACATCGGATGTGGGTATACGGCTTGCTACTATTACTCATACCAACAGAGTTTTTTTTTATGATGAACTATCTTTGGTGGTGTCTACCAATCCTCTTCTGCTGCCGCGGCTCCTGTTTTTCAACAGACTGCTTCTGGTTACTTTGTTGATAACGTTTCCTCTGACTCTTCTGACACTTCACCACATGGTGTACGTGATTTCCTTCTTTGCCTGACACACACTTATCTGATCCCTCATGGCTTTACATTTGGATTGCCATCTCATTACATTTCCTTCTTCTTTGGAATGGAGTTGTGGTTGTTTTCTTCTTGCTCATAAATGGGCACTATCTTCCAGAATGTTTTACTGCAGAACTAGTAGTCGAAGTGTTGAAACCTCATTCGTCTTCACATAAAGTGCAAAGAGACCTGTCCCATGTGAGCATTTCAGCTTTTATAGTGCTTGATAGAATTGTTTGGGATTAAGTCCAGTTTGATATTTTTGGTCCTACAGAGATTCTGCAGATTTATTATGTTTTTAAGGTTGCAAAGGGTGATGTGATTACCCCTGGCTTTATTTCTGATGATTGGGATGTAAAGACAGTTACCTCAATGCTTTCGGAGCTTGAATATTATACTGTATTTGGAAGTGAAGATTTGTACCTTAACTCTGCTAATTATGGAGAGATCTTTTGTTATCATCACTCTGCACATCATTATTTACACAGAGCTAGAGTTCCAAGTACAGTTTTCAATTTTACATAATGGGAACATTGACTGACTCCTCCAGTGGGTAGTTCCAACATGTACATGGAGAAAATTGCATATTTTTCAGGTCATAATTTCTAAGACCCTGTTTCCTTTTATTTTAAACTTACCCCTTCACAAACAAAGAAAAATATGCTGACCCACACAAAACTGATGTATGCAGAATCATTAATTTCCCAACGGTCCCTAAAAGGCCATGACTATTGGAAAGATACTATTGATTTAAAATCAGTGTGGGGAACTAGATACTGGCAAGTGTAGGGAACAGATGCGTTATTTACAGCCTGTTTTATTCAAACACAGATGATTTTCTGAAATAAGACAGTACAGCAGACTGCTTGCTTGGATCTAACCAAATTAAAGAAATGAATTTGCCCAGCATTCCCTCAATTGCCCATTTTGATAATTGGCAATATCCGGAAAATTACACTGAGGAACAGCTCAATAGTATGGTGCAAAATGTTACATACAATTCTACACTTTCAGGTCCTAACGGGTGGTTATCATGGCCAGTGGACATAGATGGTTGTCATGCACATTATTTGAACTCTACACAGGGTTTTAAAGTTAGCAGACCAGATCCTCGTTACATTCAGTCTCAATACTTAGGGGTTATTTACCTATTTAGTGGGAAAGTTATGCCAGCAATGGTTGCAGCATTTCACTTTATCTGCAGTAAAATAACATCTTTCTCTTCTTTTGGATGACATAGATTTGTAAGATTTCTTGTTAAGTCCTAGGTCTCCGCGTTCTAAAAGATTAATTCATGCTGCCTATAATGAAGTTTGGAATCTATCACAAATGGAAGCTGCAGCATATTTAAGGCAAATTGATCAAGCTAATTTGGAAAAAGCACTTGCTGTTGTTGTTAATAGCATGAATACGTTGTCAACTCATGTTTACAGTTTGAATAACATTGTATCGGCTGCAACTGACATTATACAAAATGACATGTCTTCATTATACCATAGGTAGAGTCAGCTTATGCAGTTGAGATGGACACTACAAGTTTCAAAATCTCACCACATGCCATGGCGATATTTGAACACAACAGAATTGTTTTTGGATTTTAATATAACATGTAGGCAACAGGTCATAGCTTAGAAAGACGCTACATATACAATGTTAAACATTGAGAAATTGGAAAAGTTGCCTTTCACAGTAGCTGAGACAATATCAGCAGTATGGTTAACACACAGGGTGATCTCATAACCAATTTCAATGTTTCATTTCACATCTTGCTTGAAACATTTTCCAGTCTGCAGATATGAGCCTTTAGGGGAGAGTTTCGTCCACAAATTGTGGTCATTGCCCTTTGATTACAAATGTGTAAGTGGAAAATGGGAGGTGTTCCTTAGTGGAAACAAATGTGAATCTTTACTCAGCCCCTCACTCATCTGTAAAGAGGTGACACTGCACGGGGCGTGTATTGCTTTGAAGGCCAATCTGACGTGTTGTCTGAAGGGAGTACCAGCTTTTTCGATTCGTCCAGTCATTAGATTACTTTCCAATGGAAGTTATTTGATGTTGAATGATCAAAGTTACTGTGAGATGAGAGCAGGTGTCCCATATGTGGTTTCGGTCTCTCAGATAGTAACATGTTGTAATTCTGTGCTATCTCCTCCAACGTACATGATTACAGAAGTTAGCTTATGGCATTCCATTCCAACTTTCAAGGTTAACTTTGACAAACTGAGCAGACAAAAAGCCTTACTGTTTCAGAAGGACATGGCACTTACATCTGCCCGTGAAACCTTTGAACGTCAACTACCAATGTCGTACTCCGAAATTCAATAGCTACTATGCACAAACCTGCCTCGCCCTTTTGGTGAACTTGTGCATCGCATATTTAATACTTCAAACACCGCGGGCTTGATACACTTGTTTAAAGCTGTTGGGTCTGGCCTTGTCAGCACGTTTCAGACCATTTTCGGAGTGATACCTTCCTTCATACATGCTATGTTTTCTTGTGTTTTTGGAGGCACACCACTTGTGTTGTTTTTCATTTGTGGTATTTCGGTACTATTTTTCTTGCTCCGCAATAGATGTTCCATTTCAAGACCAAATGGTGATGGATCTAGAGCACGTCCAACAGTGTTGTGAACTCATGATACATGTTTTTGGAGTGTCTTTGCATCAGGAACTGAATGATGACTGGTTCCTGTCCTTTAGACCTGAGTGGTTTACCTGCATGCAGCCTGTGTTCTGCTGTCTGTGGTGCCCTTTCGAGTGCGCACTCGACATTTCATTGTAATGCAATTGGTACAATCTATAGATATATATCTGTTGATGCGTCCGATGAGGACCCATTTTCGGAGTTGTTCCATGAGGCTGCCATTGCTTCAGGGTGCTTTCTATGAGCCATTCTTCTCCTTGGATCTAGATGCTTGGGCTCCAAAGCTCCTGGATCCCGGCTCTTCTAAAACGGGCGCACTGAAGGATGACATGCTTTTGGCATCGGCTGAGGGTGCTGACCATGTTTGTTCTTTGGAGCTCATCAACGAGGCCATTGTGGAAATATCATGTGTGGATGCGGAGTCCATCTTGGATTCCTTTGACACTTAGAACATGGATAACATCTTGGGAAGCCATTTGAATTTTAATTCAGCCCATGTTTTTCTAAATTGCTTTAAAGTTTTTTCTTTTTATAGCACATTTTAATTGGCATATTTTTAGATGGCTTCTGTACGCTTGACTTGTGAATGTGACCATTTTTTAGCATATGGTTTGACTTTTTGAGTATAGTTTTATATAGAAGCTTAGTCTTTTCACGGCCAAAGGCAGCGTGTTGTGAGGCCTTCTTGGGCCCACTTTGGTTCTCGATTTTCGTTTTTCACTTTGTACATTTTAGGCTGACATCACTTTAGCAATTTTATTTTTACGTTTTGTTTGCACAATATTATTCTGAGAAGATGCTATACATGCTGCTTGTCTTTAGAAAGCCTTTCTCATCATGTAATCTGTACACTCCGTTCAAGGCTAGGAACACAGAACAAGATATCCTAGTGCTTGCGTTGCCCGTTCGAAGACAGCTTCTAACATCAAAACATATCACTGCATCAGAGCTGTACTGCTAACACAGTGGATTTTACTATATAAATGGTAAACTGGCCTTCAGAAGTCAGAGAGGAGCACTCCGGTCATGACTGTCCCGGAACGAATCCTGTGTTTGACATGCAGCTCTGCTGATGCTGATCTTCCATCCTGCAGAGAAGAATTGCCAATCCTATTCCAGGCTGATTTCTTGGTCCAGCTATCCACGTATGGAGGCTCAGTCTAACCTAAGAGATCGGGCAGCAGGTACTCACTCTCAGAGTAATGGTAGTGATAGGTAGAAATATATAGAAATCAGACTGCCTTGGTTAGACTGTTTATTCTTTTCACCATGTTCATCATGCTGGTTACATTTCTTTGTTTTAGCTGCTGAATAATCACAGCTCATTCTTTCTATGCAAGATTAAAATTGTTTCGATAAATGTATTGAAAACTTTATTTGTATCTTTCTTGCGTTTACCATAGGCATGCATAAGTAAACAACGAAAGGGGTAAGATCTGTTTCCACGATTCCCCTGGAGATCAGAGTGTCATGTTCGAGGTTGCCAAAATCACCTGCTACCACAGGAAGGTTAGGGGTTTGAGTGAGGCACTGTGAGCTAGCTAGGAATTAGGCTGACTGTCTCTAAAGGTGTAGAAGGACTCAGTCCCTCTATTCTGACGTTCTGTCCTACCTTTGCTATTGGGAACCGTATAACACATATGTATATCTGCTTATTGCTCATATGTTTTCAGTCTGCGTCTGTTGTGTTTCTGTTCCAAAAAGAAGAAGATAGTAGGCGGAAAAGCATGACCGTGGCAGACTGAAAGTCATACCTGCTCTCTCTGGAACGTCTGATTCTCATCTCACCTCGAGATGTTTTGAACATGCCTTAAATTAATATATCCAACCCTTTTTTTTGGAAACATATAATTCCATGATCTGTGTTGTAAGGTGCGAACGGAAGGGTAACCACCCCGCAAATTTATCCAAAATGACTGTGCTTTCTCTAAATGTGACATTTCATGAATATATAACACAAGTTAGAAATACACTATCAAAGAGTAATGAAAGTCTGTTATTCTGTAAATGCATATGAAAGAGCACATAGCAGTTATGCATTATGTGAGGCGTTAAGCAACAATTAACTAAGCAAGCAAATATAAATGATAAGGGGGTTTTGAGATAGAAATAAGGCTAAGCATTTAACACCCACAAGGTACACTTTAGAGTATTGCTGGGTATAGCCTAGTTCATTTTATATATCAATGATATAATATCATCCTGTCGAATCCCAAATGTTCCACATGTCAATGCATTATGGGATAGAGATCCACACAATACAAAGGCAGTTTTTATACGCCAACTGCCTTGTCCCTCTTGCTCATGATTGCAACCTCTGGTTCCTAAGTGGTTCTAGTTGCAACAATGTGCCAAAGCAGGTCTGTGGCCAAGGAGTGGTAAAGAATGTGAGTGCCACAGAGAAGCCAAGGCAAAAGAGGAGACATGTGTATAGGGAGAGGGGATTGAAGCTGTTATAGGGAGTGGGGGGCTACACAATCAGGTCTATGCTAGAGCAGAGTGTAGGGAGCATGGTCAGGGAGGTGTAAGATAGGAACAAGAAGATTGCACATATGGAGATTAGTTATAAGGAGGTCTGCAAGGGTTTATCCATGTGACATGGTTCACAGGGCCAGGATGGTGCAGGGAAGGGTTAAGGTGATCACCACCACCATGATTAGGGAGATCACAGAGAAACGGGCAGCAGACATGACTGAGATGTCAAAACGGATTTGACTCTCATGACAAGAGTCAAAGTAAGTTTATTTCAGTTAATAAAAACCATAATATATTGTACAGAAAGGCCGATAAAATGTTAAAATCGCAAAGTGACAGGATACTAAAAGAGACTTCTTTATAACTGACCATAAATGGTATAATTTTGAGCAATTTTCTGCTTAAAATGCGAAATACAGAGACTCAGAATTGTATACAAATGCAAATAACAGCAAGAGCACTTGTTTTTTCTTATTTCCTGAGATTTAAAAAACGCACATTTGTATAGGGATAGTGCCACAAAAAGGTGCTACAGAATTCATAGAGGAATGCAGTAAAATAAAATGTAAACTAAGATCATCAAGCTCAGAATAGATTTGATTAGTACTAGTTAAAGTGCATGTGTCAAGATATGACATTTGGGTGATCTCCATAGCTATACATTTATTTACATTTACAACAGCAGTGGAAATAAGGTGTTAGGCAATACTTCCTTAGGGAGAGCAAAAGTGATGATATTATTATCTATTTAGAATATTTATCATAAAATCTCCCAGTGTCTCGTTTAGTGCAGCCTTATACCAAGATAAAGTGCAGAGATGTATGTGCATTATTGCTTAAGGTGCGGAAGAATTTTATACAAGATTCCTCAAATTAACAGAATAACAAAACTGACTAGTTACACATGATGTCTCCACAACTATGTGTTGCGATTCACACAAGCAAAAAACAGTACAGCAGATAAAGCCAACAGAGTTATAGGTTTGGTTAAAGTGATGCTGTGCCCTTTAGTTTCCTTGTTTCCAAGTTAAAGTGCAGGCGTGTCCATGCAAAATCGCATAAAGTGCATGAGAGATTTGGACAAAACTTGTCAAGAGAATACTACAGTAAAATTGACTTGGGCAAGTAATGTCTCAGCATCCATTTGTTATAATTCCCTTGACCAGCAGCCATATGTGATCAATGTTGTTACAAATGTATTCAAAGTGTCACTGTGCCAGTCCGAAGTACGACCAGAACTACAGCCCTATATCAATTCGGGTTAATTTATTGAAGAACTACATGGCGGTCATTGGGCCTTTTGCTGACAATAGCTGGTCAGCTTTGAGAATTAATTTTATAAAGGCTGCTATTATTTGTGGAGATTCACCTTTCAAACAAAAAAGTAAACCATGCCGAAATGTTCTAATACCATGCTGATTAAATATTATTTTCACTAATGACTTACGTCCTGTTACCAGAATGGGACAGATCGATAAAAAGTGGGACAAGCTTTCTTCATGTAAATAACATAGTCTATCTACACTATGTAATCAGTGGTTTCGCCAGGCATTTTAGTGTGTATTCGATTGTTTGACATAGACCAAAGCGCAGATCGATTCGCTTATTTTTGTAGAAAGATCTGAGTAGAGTTGTTAGATAAGGCTGTGGACAAGGCTACTTATAGGAGTCAATAACCGTCCATGCGTGACTTCTTTTGCTGAGCTCCTCCTTGTCTTTATGCCATGACAACCTTCTTATTTGTTTATTTATTGCGCTCTTGAAGGAGTTGTGGGGTAGTGATGAATTCCATAGCTCTTTTGCTTTCAGGTCCTTCTGCGGCAGCTCTCGGGCCCGTGACCAGTTATTTGAATTTGTTTGAGGACCAGTTTGGATTTCTTTCCACATCAGAACGCGTAATGTGGCTTCGCCTGAGGACTTTAAGAGTGACATATATTTGAGTAGGTAGCCTTTTTGTGTTAGATCTTGGCTGTTCAGGCTGAATTCAAGACGAAACTGAGAAGGCGAAACGTTCTGGGGAAGATGGAACAGGAGACTGAATACCTTGTTTTGTGCAGAGTTAAAGAAAGCCCCGAACTTTCCTGGAAAGGCTTCTGTCCCATAGCAAAGTGTTGGGATGAACTTGGCCTTTATTGCTGTGAGTAGTGGCTAGAAGGTTGGACTTTGCATTTATCGATGTATTAATTGAAATGCTGAAATCAAATAAGTAATTCTTGTTTTCAGTGAGTTAAGATGGAGTTGGTGCGACATCCGATCTTGTAGCCAGACCCCAAGATATTTATATGACGAGCCTCAAAGAATTGATTGCCCATCCAAAGACCTGCCAAAAACCACAACCTGAGTTTTTGTGAGGTTTTTTTTATGCAATAAAGATTAAGATGGTAAAGTAACCTTTGTAGCACAATCCCAGTCAGGTTCATCAGGACTAAGTCATCGGCATATTGCAATGAGGACACTTTTTGAGAACCCAGGCTTGGAGGATGGGAATTGGCAGCGTCTAGGTATGTACTTAGGTCCGCCAAGAAGAGATTGTAAAGAATTGGCACTAGGATGCAGCCTTGTGTCAAGCCTCTCTTTATTGGAATTTTGTCAGTCAAGCCGTTATTCTGACCAAGTTTGACCTGAGCCCAGTTGTTAGAATATAGGAGCTGGATTGCATGTAATAGGTTTGTAGGAATATTCCAATTGATCAACTTTTTCCATAATAGATTTCAATTGATGTGATCGAAGGCTTTGGAGAAATCCACAAAACATGTGTACAGGAATTGTTTTTTACAGGAGCATTTGTCCACGATCATAGTAACCGCGACCAGATTGTCTGTAGTGCTGGATTTTGGTCTAAAACCAGTTTGATTTAATGGAATTAGGATTTTGCTTTCAGCCCATTCTTCCAATTCAGCGAGTATCAGGCCTGCAAAGATTTTAGAGTCTGAATTCATGAGAGCGATCATGCGATAGCTATCCGGGAAAGCATAGGAGCCTTCCTTATATATTGGCCGAAAAATGGGGCCACACCATAATTCTGGGATTGCTCCTGCTGTTAGACAAAAATTAAACACAGTGTGAAAGTGGGTGCTCCAGAACTAGTGTTTTTCTTTAAATATGGCCTCAGGGAGGCCATTTGGGCCGGGTGCACCATTGCCTCTGCTTTTCCCGATCTTCTCTACAATTTCGCCTTGAGTAAAGGTTATAGGTGCGCCACATCGATTTTTAGTGATGTTGAGTACATACGCATCTTAATTATCATATAGGGAGCTTATATGAGTCCTCCATGCTTCTTGTGTTCCGTTGTTGCCTACTGACCCGAAGGGTGCCTATCTAAGCGATGTTTTAGGGTCCAGAGGGATTTTGAGTTGTTTTTACAAGCTTGCACTATGTTGATCAAAACCTGGTTGGTTTGGGCCCTTTTTGTTTCTCATACTGCTTAGAAACATTTTGTAGTTCTCGAAATGTTGTTAGTGCCTGGGGATCAGGATGGAGATTGATGAATTTCATTACCTTTTCCAGTGCCCTTCGTTGTTTTTTGAGAGTACTCGAATACCAGGTTTGATTCTTTGGTCGTGGCAGGAGTGAAGGTTAAATGTCTGATGTTATAAGAGTGGCTTTGAGTTCATCTTGCGTCTTGCACCATGGCGTATTTGGGTCTTGCGAATCCCACTTGATTGATACACCATACCATTGCCATGCCTCATAGCGGGCTGATGAGAATGTATTCCATCTGACTCTTATCCAGTTGGTGCCAGGATCTTGCATGCCAATCGATTTGTAGACCTGAACCCTCACATTGTAATTTGTGATCCTGATGGACAGCGAGGAGTGGTCACTCTCGCATCTTGCGGTTATATTATATGACAAGATCTTATGAAATAATTGAAGAGATACAAACGTGTAATCTAGGACAGATTCCATTTTGCAAGATTTTCTCGTCGCGGTCATTGGGTTGTCTCCTTGAGTGCGACCATTTAGTGTTCGGAGTCCGAGGGCCTCCAATGTTTAGAGTAGTTCATGGTCTGGTTTATTGAATGAGCTAAATTGGGAGATTTGGATTGGAATTCCCCAGCGCATATTTGTTCTTTTTAGCTTGCAACTTCTTCCCAAGTGATTGCCCAGATTCAAATTAAAATCACTTGTAACTATACATGGGATTCCACCATGTGAGATTTCCAGTTCCATAAAAAGATTTTCTATAGCTTTTATGTTCTGTCATTTTTGTGCTGGGCTAGGATTAATATATGTATTTAAAATTATAATTGGTCCTGTGGTGCCTCCAAAGTTCCAATTGTTTATCATGATGCCTTGCATTGATTAAAAGGTGGGTAAAAGTTAAAGTTTTATCAAGCAACACATAGATTGATAGTCCCCCTTTTGGATGAACATTTTTCTTAGCTTTTTATGCTGAGGTAAAAATTTCCACTTAGCCTTCTAATGGCTGCTCCACCTCATTCCACATCTCTTGCAGACGTATGATGTCAAAGTTCCTCAAGTAGTTTTCGGGTTCAGGATCTGAATGAAGTTTTTTGGTGCCTGCAATGTTCCATGAAATTATGGACATTGGCCTATTTATTGACCTGACCCTCTGACACTTTGAGAGACTGAGGACCTGATGGCACAATAATGCGTGGGTAGAGAAAAATGCACAAAAAATGAGCAACCAATTGAGCCCAATACAGTAAGTGCAGCCCCTTTCAGAGGAACAAAGCCAGTCGGGGGGGAGGAAGGCATAAGGTAACACTACCAACGCTACCGTCTTTTCCCTTAAAATAGGAAGATATCTATTGGGCATGGATCATTTCACAGAGGGGGAAGTTCCTTCTTCCAAGCGCAGTTTCCCTGATTAAGAGTCACATGGGTTGATCACATTGACTGTTATTAATGTTCAAGTTGGGGAACTACTTAAGGGCGAAAGGGAAATGTGCAATCCACTCTCTGAATCCGATAGGAAATGAGACAAATAAAAGCCTGGATGCTCCAACCCATCACCATCTTGTATTTGTGAAAGTACCGCTCCAACTGCTCAATCGAATGCTTGGTTTAAAATCACAAACTTCTTCGTAGGATCTGGATGTTGTAGAACTGGTGTTGGGGAAAAGGCTTGTTTTAACTTAAGGAAGTCCTCCTCATCCTGATCATTTCTTTGAAAACCTTTACATAACTTATCTTTCTTCGGAATTTGTGCAATGTGGCTGGTTAGAATTGCAACATCTCCAATGAACTGATGATAAAAATTGGCAAACCCCAAAAAACATTGAGTTTCTTTGACACTTGGTGGAGCAGGCCAGTCGGTAATACCTAAAATCTTCTTTTGATCCATGGAGATCATGGTACTGTTCAATTGACATCCTAAATATGCTTCCTTGGACAGATGGAAATCACACTTTTCTAATTTACAGAAATGGTTGTCTGAAGTCTGGTTAACACTTGTCTGACATGTTGACAATGGGAAGCAAGATTCTTTGAGTAAATAACAATGTTGTCAAGATAGCCTACAATGAATTGGTTCAACATATCTGCAACGATATGGTCCATCAACCATTGGAAATTTGTAGGGGCATTACTAAGGCCAAAAGGCATGACCCAGTACTCGAAATGCCCTGAAGGGGTTATGAAAGGTGTTTTCCACACATCTTCTTTTCTGATCTGAAGGAGATGGTAGGCACCACGAAAATCCAAATTAGTAAATACCTTTGAACCTCGCATAGATTCTAAAATATCCCTAATTAAGGGAAAATGATATCTGTCGTTGATTGTAATCTTGTTTAGCCCCCTGTAGGGAATGCAAGGTCTTAGATCACTGGTCTTTTTGGGGACAAAGAACACAGAAGCCGCTGCAGGAGAGGTGGATCAAGTGATGAGGTGATTCTGGTGATTTTCTTCTGGATAGGCCCTAAGGATGTCTTTTTCTGTCCCCGACAGGGAATAAACTGGTCCAAAGGGTACTGTGCTGCCAGGTTCAATATTAATAGCATGAATCAAATTCAGGATGAGGAGGTAATTGCATATCTTTAGGTTTTTCAAAAAGTTTAGCAAAATATTGATATTGAGGTGGCAAGCCTTGGAGAAGATTAATTGTACTGGATTTTTCAATGGGGGTTGAAGTCATTTCTTTTGGGGTCCAATAGTCACCTGACGTGAAACAATTTGTATTAAAAAACTGAGAGGATAAAGATATGGTTCTAGTCTCCTAATTTGTGTATGGATTATGACTGGTAAGCCAAGAAACCCCAAAAATTATGGTATGATTGGGAGTGGAGATTAGGTAAAAAGAAATATTTTCTAGGTGCTTCCCAAAGACTAACTTCAAAGGAGCTGTCATTTCCTTGACTGGACCTGGTTCCATCTACCAATTGCACTTCTTGCGGGAGTTCTTTATAAACTCAAGAAGTATGGTGGTTCTGAACCCATCTAATATCTAAGTAAACTCACCTAGCTCCGCTATCTAGTAGAGCTAGAATTCTCCCCTTCTTACCTGTCGGTAACTCCAACCAGACTGGCAAAAGAAATAGCGAAACATAAGGGTCATTTGAAAAGCCTATGAAAGAGGCTTGAGATTCTCCTGTCTTTTCCCCTTTCACAAGGGATGGGATCTGGCATTTCCCAACTGCTTCATAGGACATACATGGCAGGCTCGTATCATATGTTTTGGAAACCCACTAAACATACACAGGCAATTCAGTGTTGATGTGCTCTTTTGGTCTCAGTAAGGGCCCCAAGAGTGACGCCGACTTGCATTAGTTTCTCTTTAGAAGAGGCAGACTGCTCTTCGGATGGTATTTCATACCTGTGAGTAGTGTCTTGCTTCGCCCTCCCAAAATACCAATCCCACACGATGGCTCAAACACGACGAAGCAGGAGACATATAACACAACAACACCTAGAAAGGGGTTTCACTTTATAAAATGAAACACATCAAAGACTCTCTTTAGGTCTCGCCTAGCGAACGCAGCGCATGCGCTGCTTCGCCTTGGCGAGACTATTGTCGTCGCTTTGGTTTGCGAAGGGAGACAACCCATGTGCGCGCACGGACAGGCGATGTGCGCGCGCATGGCGTCTCCTCACACGCTCCCACTGCACGCTTGATTTACCTTTCAGTTCATGTGCGTGCCCACATTGCGGCTCCTCGCACGCTCACACGCTCCCATCGCGCGCTTTGCGATAGCACACGCTCCTAGCAGCCTTGTCGCGCGCGCACCACTCGCGGGCTCCAAACTATTATTGTCAAGGCCGTACGCAGCACAGGAGGACGCAATTATGAGGTAAGGTTAACCTAAATTTTCCAGCAAGAAATGGGGAATTATGCAGCGCAATTTTTCTAGGAATCAGCCAATTATGCAGCACACAGTGCAATATGTGGATAGTGTTGAAAATCCATAATTATGCTGGAAATGCCCCGCGTCCCAGAAATGTAGCATTATGAATAGCAAAATGAGCGAAAGAGCAAGGGTCCGCCCCATTCAAACACTAAAACAAGTACGTCATAAGCAGTAGCAGTGAAAGCTTCTATCACACAAAACGACAAGGGCACCGCACAATGAAAATGCAGCACAGGCCACAACAATTCGGTCCCATCCTCAAAACATAGAAACAGTACGACATTGGCAGCAGCGAAGTAACCTCCTCATGCAAAGAATACAGCATGGGAATGCAGTTGAAGCTTGACCCTACGCAAAGTACAGCACGGACAAGTTCAGTTCCTCCAATTCCTCACAGGGTTTCTATCAATTATGTAGTGGCATCGCCAGCGTCAACATACAAACCACTTTCACTCGTATCACTAACTCGAGCTATTTCATTCGTTAATGGTCACTTCTAGCTTTTAGAGATTAGGAGGCAGCGCCCGCAAGTGGAGTACAGCTGCAGGTGCTTCCTATATCCGGCCAAATGGTTGTTGCTAGGGTTATCTGAATGTTGGTGGCTATGTGGTTAGGACTAGTTTATTTAATTCTTTGATTTCGCTACTTATCCCACGGGGGCTGTCAGAGCACTTTGCATCACACGCACAATATACATTGACAATAAATCATACATGTGTGTAAATCAATGTTCAGGAAGTTACATAAAACACTGAGGGTTTCAAAGTGTAGGAGTCAAACATTGACTTTACTGATAGGGATTATAATTTAAGAGTGCATGGCTGGGAGACACACAAAGTCAGCAATTAAAACGTAAGACATTGCTTCGGGTTGTTTGTACTACCAAGACTTTATTATTACCCAAAGAAACCCCATATAAGTACAACAGATTGAGCAGAAACAGTAAGGTTATACCCGTGTCTTGCTGCAGTTTGCATGCTGGTTCTCTATGTCAGGTCGTAGTTCAATGTGCTTTAGGAAAAGGATTGCAGACATGGATTGCAGACTATGAAATGCAAGTAAATGAAGGATCTGTATATCAGCAGCCCTAACCCACTTGCCTTTCTACATAAAATAAATAGCTGTCATCTGCATGTTACAATTACATGATGTGCTTTGCAAGTAAAAAAGTATTTAATTTAAATAAACTTACATTTTAAAAAATAAAACTTGGCAGCGGTGGGATTCGAAACCACGCCTCCAGAGAGACTGGAGCCTAAATCCAGCGCCTTAGACTGCTCGGTCTCGCTACCACATAGAAGCTCGGCACCTACTGTGGTAAGTTGATCAAACACTACAGACGTGCTGTGTCATCGTGGACGCGTAAGGTAGCGCAGCATGAACAGACAGGTGAGCGAGTTATAGCTTAAGAAGCGAAGCAAAGTTTAATACCTTTCTGTTAATTTGTCTTTCCTTATTTATTCTCCTTCCAAAGTGTATGTTTGCTCTGTTGTTTAGAAGCGCGGGTTTTTATCACTGTACAGAGACATATCACACAGCCTTTTACTGTTTGCAGTCACTGTCCTTTTAGCATTGTGGTGACACATCTTGTCACCTTTATAGTTAGAATTCAAGACAGGAAGTTTTCCACCAATGCAATCCATGTCACTTTATTTTCTTTTTAACTCTTCCTCATCCGGGAAGAAGTATTATACGGGCACCCACCAAGGAACCCTCTCACGGGAGGCAGGTTCAACAGAATATTGCTGGGGCCTACTTCACCCAATGACCACAATCTGAGTATAAATAGGGAAGAACTGTTGGTGGTATAGGATTGCGGCAGGCGTAACCATTTGTGAAATGTATGCTTTTAATTTCATTGCGAAATGTGTCTCTATCCAGCCTCTTTGCACAGTCTCCCTGCTGGGTTCATACATGACCCTCAATGCACATGTTCTCTTCTACGCACCAACTCCCCCCTCTGCTCCCTGGCACCAGGGGCTTATTTACAAGCCACTTGCGTCCCCGGTACGTCACTTTCTCCCATGTTAAAAGTGAGGCATCGGCGGCGCAAGGGGCTTGTAAATAAGCCCTTGGGTTCATAAATGGCCTTCATTTGGCCCTCCTGCTGACATCACTGGCGTGCTGACATCACTGGCGTAACGAAACTTGAGGGGCCCCCCTGCAAGGTACGTTGAGGGGCCCCCTCCAGACTCAATCAGCCAGAGTATTGTGCTGGGGGGGCCCCTGGAGCTTGACCCCCCCCTTCCCCCCACCATGGGGGCTGCGAGGGCCCGTGTTACGCCACTGGCTGACATGCTGTCCCCTCGATTCCTAGCAGGGCCGGACTGGGATGGCAAACCAGCCCTGGTAATTACGTTCGACAGACCTCCGGGGGTGGGGGGAGGGGGGCTGGCGGAAACATTGCTGTCCTTTTGTTACAAGGGGCCGATTTTGCAGCACTGTTGCAAAACCGGCCCCAGCAACAAAAACGTCCCCCCACCGGTACAAAACCGGTCTCCACAGGGGAAATCCCCGGTATCCTCTATGGCCAGTCCGGCCCTGATTCCTAGCCCACTGGGATCATACAAGGCTCTCTTTGCCCCTTCTGCTGACACACTGTCCTCTCAGCTCCACGACCAGTGGGTTCATAAATGGCTCTCTGTCTCTTCTGCTGACGCACTGCCCCCTCAGCTCCCTGCCCACCTCACACATGGCTCTCTCGGCCCCTTCTGTTGTCACACTATCCTGTCATCCGCTTGCTCATTGGGTTCACACATGGCTCCCTCTGCCCCTTCTACTGACACAATGTCCTGTCAGCCCCTTGCTCACTGTGTTCTTTCATGGTTCTCTCTGCCCCTTTTGAAGACACACTTCCCCTTCAGCTTCTTTCCCCCGGGTTCAAATATGGCTGTCTCTGTCCCTTCTACTGTCACACTCTGCCGTCAGCCCCTTGCTTACTGGGTTCTTACATGGTTCTGTCTGTCCCTTCTAATGACACACTGTCCCCTCAACCCCTTGTTTATTGGGTTCTTACATGGCTCTCTCACAGGGCACAAGTCCTAAACAAGCATTTTCAATGCAATAGGTCTCGCATTTGTGAGAGTCTGAGCTATTGGCATTGTAAATGACGAGGCCTTTTTTTAATGTATTTTGAAAGCCTGCAAGTGCGTGTAAATATGCACTTTGTACTTATAGTCCTTGCTTACGAAATGCACGGCTGGCAGTAAAACAGGCACAGTTACTGACAGCCTTGCTTCTCGTAAGCAACTACTACTATAAGTACAAAGTGTGTGTTTATGCACTGATTGCAGGTTTTCAAAACACATAAATAAAAGGCATTGTCATTTACAATGCCAATAGCTCAAACTCTCGCAAATGCGAGACCTATTGCATTGCAAATGCTTGTTTTAGAATAAGGCTTGGGGTTTTATTAATGCAATGCTCTCTAACAGAAAGGCTTTCCCAGATGTCAAATGAACCACATTCAGATGTATATAGAGATATATATTTATATGCAAGCAATAATAACACACTTGGCAAATGCAACTGTTAAATGCATGAATAATTATAATGAATAAACAAGCAGCAAATAATACTGGATGCCTGCAAGAAATCAGAAAGATATATACACTAAATACATCAAATGATTACTTTGGATGTGCACTCTGACTCACTCACACATCACAAAGAAAACACCTCAAATGACCATAGCTGCTGGAAACTGAATATGCACGCACAACAGCCATGCATCACAATGGCACTAGTCAGAAACAAATCACCTCACCCGATCGTTCACTCGACGTCCTTGCCAACTCCAGCTGGAGGAGCCCGTTGACAGCCAGACATGGACTTGCGATCAGGACTCAAATCCAGATTCTTCTTGTGACGGCACGTCTACCCCACAAGTGAGCTCCTAAGCTGCCTGCTAAGACCCTCTGCCTTTAATACCTTTTACTCAACCTAAGGCAAAGGTTCTAGAAACCTCACCCCCTTTCTTCTGTTACAAAAAACTGAGCTGACCGTACTGGTCTGTGTCAAGCTCAAGACAGAAGCTGGCCAGGCCCCTGTATTTTTACTCCGAGACAGAGCTGTACATTCCACGCATTTCTCTGGTAACAACAATCTCTGCTCTGAAAGACACCAAGCACACTTCCCACACATTATCCCAGCGAAGCTTACGAAAGCCTCCATCCAGCAGAAAACAAAACAACCTTGAACGTGGGACAACTTGAGCAATCTGGGGGCCTGTGTGCGCAGAAAGCTCTAGCAAGATAGAGTCAGAATTCATGATGAAATGAGACCATGTCAAAGCCAATAGTAAGAACTTCATAATACTTCCTAATGTACAACACAATGCACATTTGTGCACCACTGCCTATGGCATCACATACTTCATCTCTCAATGTACAACACAATGTACATTTGAGCACCACTGCTCATAACACTGCACTTCAAGACCAAAAAGTACATTCCACACCTCTCTCTCCCTCATGCTTTCAAATGCACATCGCACACGTTCTGTTCTTGGTAAGCTGTTCTACTCTGTGACAGCTCCCACCTCAAGACTGTAAGATTACATGAAAGAAACCTTCAAGGGAAAAAGGCATATGCAGGATGTCGTACATTTAGGCTAGGATAAAATAACACACCAGGCTAGAGTCTTTGTGGCTACTTGAGGAGTCACCCAGGCCAACGCAGGTCCAGATAAGGCACTAATCAGATAACCAACCATAGCACGATCGTGAATAAATTGTGCAGGGCGGAAGGCAAAGGCAAAGAAAACAATTAAGGAATCTAAAAATTCTCTTAATTTGTTTTGGTCCCCAGAAAAGTGTGGAGTCATAGAAGAGTCATAGAAGAAACAGCTGGAATGTCTGAAATTCTGGCAGAAAGGACCGGTTGTAGAGCAGGATTTCTGTCTCTCAACTGTTGCAATTCTTGTGTTTGTTGTTGGATTGTCTGGACTAGGACTTGGGTTGGGTTGATTTGGACCACCTGAGTAACCAGCTGGGCCTGGTCCATTGGTTCTCCCTCAATACTGGAACTGTGGCATCACAAATTCTCAGAGATCAGATGTCTACTTGCAGGTCTTCGGTCAAGGACTGATGGAGACCTCCAGGTCTTGACTGTTCTCATCTGCCAGAGGTAAGGGCAACCCCTTCTAGTAGCCACGTTGCTGCTGATGCAGGAAACGTCCAAGCAGGATAGTGCTGTCCAGACGGAATCCCAAGAGAGGAAAAGGCCTGGGGGATTAAAAACCTCCAGAAGGCAGTTGGGTTCTGGGGGAAAACACAGAAAGTATTAACTGGAGGAGTAGGAGACAGGGTAGAACGTATAGGAAGAAGACTAAATTACTGGGACGGAATAATCCTATTGAAGCAGGAGCCATGAACACTAGGGCAGGATACATGAAGCATTGCGAAACAAGGAAGTGGCTGGGAAGTCTTCCTTGTGTAGGGCAAAAAACACATGAAATTATGAGAAAGCCATCTTGGATTGGGAAAAGGTAATAGAGGAATAGGCTAAGGTGGCCATCTTGGTTTGGGCTTTATTTGAACCGGGGTCCTTTATAGGGAATTCTGGGAAGAAGATGTGATGGAATGGAGGCGCCCACATCATCCTCCAGCTGCGTTACTCCTCATGGTGGAGGCAGGGACACAGCAGCATTGGCGGGTCATGTGCAGTAAGGTAAAAGACGGCTTTCTTTGTGAAACTAAAAATCACTATACACCTTTTTTGAGGATCGCGGTGACTACTACAGCACTTTGCTCCCTGGCTGCTTCTCTCAGCTGGTTCCAGCAATGATGGATATTGTGAGTTATTGCTGCCACACGCTGGTGACTCTCTTCTTCTGGATTGACCTCCCCCGAGCTTGCCCATGGCGCACCCTTAACTTGGCAGATAACTCACCAATGCTGTCGTGCATTGGTGTCCATTACACACCACGGATCACTACTAGGCCCCCTTAGCAATAATTGTCTTGTGTAAGTTGCTTACACCATCATATGTGTTGTTTTCCCCATATGGATATTAGGTACTTACGCTATCCTTTCAAACCCTGTGCAGAGCGGCACCTGTGGCCTTCTCTGGCCATGATCCAGCTTCACCTTAGACAAGCCCAAACTTTTTTTTTTTAAATAATTTTTTATTGAGAGAGTTCATCAGTTACATAATTAACAATTGCAAAAAAAAAGTAATTACATCATTAGAGTCTTTTAAAAACCATTTTAAAAAACTGATTGTTAAAATGATAGGAAAAAATGCAATATATTTAACTTGCCTACATTAAATACAACAACACAGGAACGCCCTTCCTCGCAGCTTGAAAAAAAAAATCCATAATTTAATGTTGCACATATTACCAATAAAGCCCCCTAACCAAATGCCTCCCAAAGTTTTAAGAATTTCCTATAAGATCCTGATCTTAACGCATATCTCTTTTCAGATTTCCTAATTCTACATAATTTGGATCACCAATGTTGAAATTTTGGAGTGTCTTCAGACTGCCACTTTTGAAGAATTAATGATCTAGCTATTAAAACTATAATATAAAGTTGCTTTTTCTGATAAAGGCCAATATTTAGATCAGATGAGTACCCCAAGACCACTGACTGAACATCTAATGAGCGTTCTAAATCTAATGTGCAAGAACAGTACTGAACAATCTCAGCCCAGAACTGTCTTAATCTTGAACAGCCATGTCAACAGAAAGTGTTTCCTTTGGAAAGAATGCTATAATAGTGCTATTAACTATATAGCCTATGGTATTATGACTAGATTCCTTACTATGAAGCTCACTCGCAAACGTTCAGCCAATACACACACTGAGAGAGAACAGTATAATTTCACACCCTAAGCCCCTTTCTAGCAAGTCAAAAGAAATTTATATAAAAAAGGATTTGTATAAAAAAGACAATTTATTTCTCTGCTGTCTTTTCTCCAAACAATTTCATCAACAGCTTGACAAAATGACAGTATACATTATATACATCACAGTATCATCAAAAAACAAGAAGCATGAGTACAAATTATCATTAAAAACAATTCATATAAAAACCAAGGAGAGTACACATAAAAGACAAAAGACTATGCCATAGAATGGCCACATCCGTGATTGTTTCGTTTAAAGGAAGGGACCCGATACTCTACAGAAAATAAGCATTCAATGGTCCCAGTTCCCTCACAGATTATGTCCTGTAGTGAAGTGTCGACGCGTTTCGATGGTTTCTTTATATAGCCATCTTTTTCAAGACTGAGTCATAGTACTCTCACACACAATAGATAAAAACCTGGAACAATTCGAGCCACCTTTTATTGTGGTCAAGACACACACACGGCGTATCTAGAATAAAAAGAGGTCTGATAGATTCCTAAGGGCATCCACCTCTTCCTGTCCTGTTGCAATTTAATAGGTAGTATGTAGAAAATTCTGGATCATAAAAACAAAGTGTTGCCCTTTAATTGTGGCACGTATCAATAAAATATCATTAGACAATGTCGATATCCTTGATCAGGAGATAAAATTACAGGATCTTGGGGAATATTATTATTTTTTCAGCAGAGGACAGATAGTTATGAATGCACCTTATTGGTCGCTGATATCCCCGACATAGATCCCTTTTTATAATTAGGGTTTTTGTGAAGATCGGCTGTCCTTCTGTCTTGCTCCGCTTACGATCCGAGTTAACCTTGAGCAGCTCCATATAATATGGGTCCAATTTCCCCCTCCCTCCATAGAGCACCTAAAACAATTTGTAGACAGAAGTTTGAGGGTTAAATTTATGGAGAAGGGATGGGGTTCTGTAAAGCAGCCACTTGGTATAAAATTGCATTCGTCGCAAATGTGCCCCCTTTAATACGGAGATTCTTTTTTATTTTTTATAACTTTTTATTGAGAGCAGTAGTGCAGATATACAACGTCATGACGGAGGGACAAAAAGAAAGGTTATTTACAGATAACAAACATGCGCTTGGGATGACACAATAATCTGTTACACTTATACATAATGCGGAATCACACTAGGCAGCCGACATTGCCTCGTCCAGGGTGGGGAAGGAGGGGAGACACGGGGGAATGCAAATACCTCCACGATAGTCATTCCATTTTGCCCATATTAGAGACTATTTCTTTGGACAACCCCTAGACACAGACTGTTTTTTCCCTAAACATACAGCAGTCCATGTCCTTTTACAAAGCGCCAGTGTAGGGGCCTCACTCGCACCCCACAGTCTGGCTATATTGCGTTTTGCTATCATGTACCCCAGAGTCGCCCACAGTTTCTCTTTGCTGTTTAAATCCGTTGGCCCCCACACATTAAGTATACACCTTCTGCCATCCAGGTCTAACTCTTGGCCCAGCACCTCTGTCATGCAGCTTGATACCATCGTCCAGTACTTACGAATGGTCTGACATTCCCATAAAATGTGGAAGAACGTTCCCTCCCCTCCACATTCTCTCTTACACCTTGCATCTACTCCATAGCCCATTCGGGCCAGGGCTGTCCGCGAATAATACGTTCTGTGCAATATTTTCAGCTGTACTAGTTTAAGTCTCGATGAGATTGCCACTTCCCTTGGAGACGCAAGCGCCTCCGTCCAATCCTCATCGTCCATTTCTAACAGGTCACCTGCCCACTTCTCCCGTAGTTGTATCAGGGGATCTATGGCATGAGTAATTAATTTGCGGTATGTGAGGGATATCGACTTATTGGCCATATAGCCGTCCAGGAGTCTGTCTTCCAGCGGCGTAGCTTCAGGTAGGGTTTCCCCTTTAGGGATATGTGCATACAGGGCGTGCCTCACTTGACAGTATCAAAATATTTCTGAGTCCACCATATCATAATCTTGCTGCAACGCGGATAACTCAATTACCTTACCCCCCTTTCCACATGTCTCCTACATTCGACAGCCCTATCAGGTCCCACCTATCAAAGCCGTGGTGTGTATAAGGGTGCCCAATAAGTACAAGTCCCACAGGGGGGTGGCTTGGGTTATTTTCTTGTCCCACCCAAATAAGGAGAAATTAAAATCATTTATTTTATCCCAAGTTAAAGTAGAAATCTGAAGATATTCTTTAGACTGACATTTATCATGCACCTTCTCATAGAGCTTCGCGTCCTTGTTTTTGCGTAAAGAGGAAACCCACCAACTTACAGATCTACAAGTCCTAGATTCTATCAAGTCCTTTGCTATACCTCTGGGGTCTATATCCCATAAAAAATGTCAAATCTTAATAAAGGATCACTGCATTCCTGCTTTAAAGTACTGAATGCTAGACTCAACTTCCCTCCAGTTTTTCCAATTTTCTGCATCTAGAAAATCCCATAATGTACGATACCCATTGCGCTCCCACCTAGAAGCAAGATTTGTTTCTAAAAGGGGTTGATCCCCAATATATATATATCTGTCAAATAAGTCACTACATTAATAAATGTAATGCCTAAACATTTGCTGCTTACGCTTAATGGTCCATTGTAGAAAATGATATCTCACTTTTTTGGAACTTTCGTGAGGCGTAAAAAATCAACAATTTCATACTCCTGAAAGAACAATTCTAAAAAAAAAAATATCAAACAGATTAACACCTGGAGACTTAAAAAACCTATATGTAGTATGTACAAAATTCGCAAAGTAAAATTCTTTCAAGTCGAGAAGGGTGAGGCTGTTATATGGGGTTATGTGGCCCTTGGATACATTGTCGACATTGCTAAGTTAGCATGAGTTTTGCTTGCCCTATGCTGCTGCTTTTGCACACGCCTCTGCTAAGAGTTTGTTTTCGCGACACTTTGCCTCTGCCCTGTACATGATAACAGATTGTTTTTCACATTCTCAGCTTTCTCTTCAATTCTGTCTGAACATAATGTGCAAGGTCGGTCAACAATGTCTCTGTTCTGTTCAGGTCAGTCCCTATTACCTAGACAAAACATGTTACCAACAGCTGCAATATGGAAGAATCGAGCTTTGATATAGCGTTGTTGCATGTTTTTGAAACACTCTCGAAGAAAGCCGTTCCATGGAGCTGAGCTCTGCTGTTCCTATGATGTAAACCTTTGCGTTTAAGCTTTGAGGTAGGGGTCTGCTAATAACGCCTAGAGATCTTCTGTTATATAAAATAACTTCTTACTACCAAGGGGAGGGTGATTAGGCCCAGTTATTTTGCCTTTTTCACAGTCTTTATAAAATGACGACTCCTTTTGTATTCTATGGTATTGTAACAATGCTAATGATGCTTGCCTTATGCATTTTGCTGCTAGTCGTGGTTCGCATACTGTTTTATGAATCACTATAGTCAAAATAAACATCTTGAACTTATTTAGTGACTCTGATTATTCTTATTGTGGACAAGTACGCGAGAGCGAAAGATTGTCTTGTTCCCGCGACTCTGAGGTGAGTCGGGGGTGCTCGTGTTCTGGGTTGTCTAAACATTTGTAGCTTCTTGATATTTGTAGGAGACCGAATGAGACACTATTGCTAGTCGGTTGGGATTTTGGGTACTAAGGTGATAGGAGGTACACCCCTATTTACTGAGATCCTGTTTTCTTGTGCATAGTTCTGTGTATGAGCAGAATCCCCGCAACATGGCGCCGCCAACGTTTGGTCTGGTTCTTATCTGCGAGGCGCTTGAGTAGTGCTCCTGCTGGTCCACAATACCCTCACTTCTGTTTCCGGAGACAGCTGTGACGGAGTAACCTCCTAAATTGACATTTTTATAGGTTTATTCAAGCTTGAAGTTTTAAAAGGTATTTCTTTTCTTATAACCCGAGTTTGCGCTGCCACTCTTTAAGTTGTTCTACTGTCTTCTCTGTGATGGCTGTTGATATTCCGGCTCATAGCAGAGCCGCGCTGAGGGCGCACTTGACTCGTTATGCAGTCCCTGATGCTGGGGACGCGCTTATTTTTGTGGTGGAAGCAGATCCGTCTCACCAGTTTGAAGTTTTTTACTCTTGGGTCACCTTACCGGCGGTGGATGGAACTGATGATATGTTTCACACATATGCTGCCACTGCCGTTCCTCAGCAGTATCTGCCTTATAGAGCTCTTGAGATTCCGCTTACAGCTTGGCAACACCGTATTTGGTTTAATGACGCCCTTCCTCACCCATTAACGGCAGTCCGTTTAGGCCCTTTATCTATAGATGGGGCCACATGGCCCGTTTTGGCTGGGTTTACCCCGCACCCACGTGCTTTTACAACTGCGACTCTGGCAGAGCTCCGCGTCTTACATACATCGTTAGTGCGCGTATATAGAGCTGTAATACAGTACGTAACCCGCACCGTCCAGGTGGGACCACCTGGCGCTGCTGTACAACCTGCGGGTCCTGGTGGCGTGACCATCAGTCCCGTTATAGTTAATTCTGTCATGGGCAAGCGCCCACAGAATAAGGATGAATTTCCTTATTGGCTTGCCGAGAAATTTGGACAGATAGAAGCTGTCTTGCCTAATACCACTCCTGTGGAGAAACACAGGATCTTAACTATTAGTTTACCCAAAGACTTAATTCCCGAATTGGCTGATTGTAACACCTGGGGCAGGGTGTTTGCTGCGGTATATTCTATGTGTTTCGGCACTCCCTCCATGACCGTACTCCCTCTGTGATTAAACGGGTTCAAGATGAACACGGAGCAGAGGCGGCTGTCGAGCTGGGGATGAGACTGGTGGGAGTGTTCGATGTGGTTGCTGATATGATCCTTGCGAATGTCAAGGGCGATGTTGTTAGCTTTCAAGTAGCAAACCGCTTAGAAGCGGTCGCGGAGGCTGACAGACCGCGAGAATTACCAAAGATTATTGCGAAGGCTTATAAAACAATAGGCCGCAATAGTCTGGGAAATAAGCCTACGAATCAAACACAAACGCAGTCTCAAAGTCAACAGAAAGCCCAGCCTGATAAGGATGGGCGCCCTTTCTTTCCTAAAAAGAATTGGCAAAGAAGTAAGAAACAGGGTTCCCAGCAGCAGAAGCAGGGTTCGCGTGCCAGTTCACCGACCCCTGATGCTTCTGAACGTACTTATGACTTGCGCGATCGCGCTAAAATTAAGTCTCCTGATAGATTTCAGGTTCCTGATCAGCGTTCTCCTCGTTCTTTACAGGAAACATCAGGCTCACAAGCCGGTGGAGGTGATCCCCAGGATCGGGGTAGAAGTCAACCTGCGTCACAACTTCGTGAACAGCCTCGACAGTTTGAAGTCAAGGACAAGCAGGGTGATTTCGCTCGTACCGAACCTCCTTTTCAAAAGAAAAAGGTTGCCGCTTTAACAGCGAGATATGCCACAGACGGTGAGGACGCGACTTCTGGATTGGACTTGGGCAGTGACTCTGCTCGACAGCGCGGCGGAAGTTACCATAGTCAGGGAGGCTCTGCGTCCCCGTCTGGATGTGACAGCAACTGACACATTTGTTACTATTGAGACTGCAGATACCCGGGTTGCCCCCCCGGATAGCCTATACGAAGTCATTTTCCAAATTGAAGGTGATATCCTGCGTCCCATTAAGGTTGTTTTCTGGGAGAATCTAACCGCTACATATGAAATTTTATTGGCGGAGAAGGATTGGCCTCCACCCTTTGTGTTAGCCTCTTCTAGAAGGGAAGATGTGATACTTCCGAGTTTTTCATGTAGTGTCCCTGAGGAACAAGCGCAGGCTTTCGCAGAGGAATGGGCTTTGGCCTTAGCCCCAGCGGTGTATCGCAATCAGGTGGGTTGGGACGTTGATTCACCAGCTCATGAAATACCATTGCGCTCTATGCCTCAACCTCAATATCCCATCAAACGGGAAGTGAAGGCTTCGGTTTGTGACATTCTGAGACAATTAGAGTATCAGGGGGTAATTGAGTCATGTATATCACCTATGAATAATCCTTTCTTTACTGTCTCTAAACCGGATGGTTCTTTTCGGATTGTGTTGGATTATAGAAATTTGAACAGCCATTGCCGCACCTTTGCGGTGCAAAACACACACAGTTCAGCGCTGGTGAATAATATTGTTCGTAAAAAATACAAAACGACACTTGACATTTCGAATGGTTTCTACAGTCACAATCTCGACCGTGCGAGTGGTGACCTGACAGCATTCAGTGCCGTCGGAAATCAGAAAACATTTACACGATTGTCTATGGGGTATAAGAATAGCCCCGGGGCATTTGCGGCGCGCATTGTGTCTTTGTTGCATGACATTGACCCTGAGGCCTTGTCGTACGTTGATGACATCTATTTGACTGATGACGACCTTGCCCCGCATCTTGACCGAGTCGACCACATAATCTTATCTTTTGCCGATTTCGGTTATAAGTTCAATTTTGCAAAGTCACACATTGCCCATCTGGCAGTGCTCTTTTTGGGCTATGAGCTCAATAATGAGGGAAAGGGTCTAGCACCTCACTTCCTAGAGAAATGTGCACATTTGCAGCCACCTTCTTCTTTAAAAAGTTACAATCCCTGCTGGGTTTTTAAATTTCGGGAGGACTTACATTCCCGATTATGCCCAGCGTATCAAACCGCTTTATGCGTTGATACAACCTAAGTTTTCATCTGCCAGCTGGCTTCCGGAACATTCTTCCGTTCTGCACTCTTTGCAGGCGGATTTGCTTGCGACTAACTTCTTAATGACTCGTGATAACACCACCAACCTGGTAATACATATCGTTTCAGGGGCAGTGGGTTTCACGTACTTAACATTCAATGAAGGAGACACAATACCTATTGCATACAAATCACACTTGTACACTGCGGCTGAAATGCCTTTTTCCTCTGTTGAGAAAATCTTGACTGCAGTGCAGATGGCAATTCTAAAGGAACGCTCACTGGCGCAGGGCAAACGCATTCTTATGGTCACCCCCTTCCCTGCTTTGGAAGCGGTGACAAAGCTAGTGTGCCTAACTCGAAGGCATTGCACCCAAGTTGGATTCAGTGGGCTACTTCCTTGACATCTTCGGATGTGACATTTGTCTTTGATCCATCACTTCAGACTCAGGAGTATTTGCAGTATGAATTTGTTCATCCTCCTCCTTTGTCGCTTCTTCCTCTGAGTGAATACAAATGCATCATATACCGATGGCTTGGCGCAACCGGCCACGGGTTCCAAACATGCTTATTCTGCGGCTTGCGCTATTGTGGCTGGCTCCATTGAAGATGGAGAGTTTAAGTCTTCCATTGTGCACACTCAGGCACTAGGTGACTGTACGGCGCAATTGGCGGAGTTGCTTGCTCTTGTACTTGCTCTCGAGTTTGCTGATCCTCTTGTGAATACTCTTATTGTTTGCGATTCTTACTATTGTGTCCAGTCGTTCAATGACAACTTATTCTTTTGGTCTCAAAATGATTATCGCGATTCTAAAGGCAGCACAATTAAGCATAAAACGCTTTGGGTTCGAGTCGCAGATCTTAAACAACGTCTGCCTCTCACACATGTTATTCACACTCTTGGCCACCAGCGTGTCAGAACTCACACTCTTGGTAATACTTTGGTTGATGAAGCAGCCAAGTCTGCAGTAGCCACGTGTTCCGTAGCAGCAGTTACAAGATCTATGACTAAGATTGATAATGAGATTCTGGCAGCGGTCGCTGCAACTAGGGAGGGAGGTAATTATCCTGCGGGTTTCCCTTCCAAATACTCTTATCATGTAACTCCCGAACAGGTTCCTTATGCTACCATTCCTTCAGTTGGGGATCGGCTGATTCCCAACTCTGACCGCAGACAAGCTTTGATCAAGGCTGCACACAAAGGCATTGCTTCGGCACATGCTGGTGTGTCGGCAACAGTCTCTATTCTTCAGCAACGTTACTGGTGGCGTGGTTTATATAAACAGACTCGTAACTATGTTCTTTGCTCTGATGTTTGTCAACAGATCAAGCCTTCTACAGTCCCACGTCCGCTACAAACACAGCTATGTATTTCTAATAGACCTTTTGGCTGTGTCTATCTTGATCACTGCGGTCCTCTTTCTTCTGATACTGCATACAAGTATATCTTGGTTGCGGTTGATTCGTGAACTCGATTCCTGTGGGTATGGCCACAACGTAGTGCTGACGCTCGAAATGTCATCAGGGATTTGCGTGTCTTTATCGGGATGTTTGCCTGTGGTACCTTCCATTCTGACCAAGGTCCAGCGTTTGCCTCTAAGGCTTACAAGGATGCAATGAAGTCGTTGGGGGTACAGGTGCAGTTTTCCTCTCCATACAGGCCTGAGGGCAATTCAATTGTGGAGCGAATGAACCGTGACTTAAAGCAATCCTTGACAGCTAGAGTCTTAGGTACTGGCAGGGACTGGCTGTCCCACTTGTATGGGGTCCAACGGGCACTAAATAATCTCCCTAGAAGATCTCTGGGTGGGCGGACGCCTTACGAAATGCACTTTGGCTTTCACATGTTTGTTCCTGACCTTGATGGTCTGGACATTGTGGCGGCTGGCTCTCAGTTTGACGTCGATAATCATTCTGCTATGTTACAGGATCTAGAAAAGACACGTGATACTCTGGCAACTGAGCATTTACCGCCTTTGCCTGCTGATGCACTACTGAATCCTGTTACCGGTTGGCTTCCTAAAATTGGGGATCTGGTGAGAGAGAAGATTGAACACAAAAAATAATTTGGCCAATCTTACCGTGCTCCAGTTTCAGTACTTGGACTGAAGGGTACTCGTACAGTAATTTTACCACTGTTGCCAGGTCGCAAAGACAACAGGTACATCTCAGTGGACCATGTCAAGTTACACCATGTGGCCGATTCTGAATAGTGTGACACCTGCAGTTTCGTGCACCGCAATATCCTTAGCACCGTTAACTTTGTCGTCACCTGCTGCCACAAGGATGTCTGCTCATATGATGGACACTGTAATTGATCTTCAGCCTTTGCGACAATCCTCTTCTGCAATGGATATTGTGTGCCCTTTTCCGGCTATTGATTCCGTGAGTGAGATGCCATTTAGCCCACGAGTACGAATGGACGATTCAACGCTTTCACCTTTGCTTGCCAGTCCAGTGAGTGCCTGTGATGGGGAACCGGCAAACCTTTCTTCTGCCTCGTCCTCCTCCTCATCCAGTTTGTCTGATGCACCTAAGTCTAAATTGCGTATTTTTTACTCCTGGGTCAAAAAGACATACTTCGTTCCCCCATGGACCTACATTTGGTTGATGCTTATCCTGATATTTCTCTTCATGTCCATTGGTTTTGTGACAGTATTCTTTTTACTTATGAATGGCCATTATCTCCCTGAACGCTCTGCAGTAAAAATGGTCGATGGAACTTCGGCTCCTCACACATCGTCCCATATCATGAAACGCGACAGGTCTTTTGTGTATATTTCAGCTTTCCCAGTTCCTGATGGCATCGTTTGGGACAAAGTAGCTTATGAAATCCATGGTCCGACTGAGGTCCTTCGTGTTCCATACGTGTTTTGCGTCTCCTTAGGAGATGTGGTGACACGGGACATACATTCGGATGATTGGGATGTGCAGGCAGTTCATGCATTGTTTTCAGATTTAAAATATTATGCTGCCTTTGATGCTGAAGATTTGTATTTAAATTCTGCCAATTATGGTGATCTCTTTTGCTATCAACATTATGGGCATCATTTTTTACACAAATCAAACACCATGAGACCTGTTTTTAATTTTACCCAATGGGAACATTGTCCAACTCCCTTAGAGGGGAGTTCTAAAACTCTTAGAAATAAGTTCACCTATTTTTCAGATTATGATTTGGCTAATCCTGAATCCTATTATTTTAAGCTTCAAAAATCCCCTGCATCTAAGTACCTGTTATCCCACACTAAACTCATTTACGCCAACTCGTTTAGAACACAGTTGGCCACACACGGTTATGACCATTGGAAACAGACTATAGATTTAAAATCAATCTGGGGCACAAAGCCATGGCAGTTTCAGGGCACTGAGGCATTACATCGTGCCTGCCTGATCCCGACTCAATTGCTGTTTTTAAATAAGACCATTTATCAAACATCCTGTTATGGCCTTGCAACTGTCAAAAACCTAAATACCCCCTCCATTCCTTCATTAGCTGAATATGACAATTGGCGGTTACATAATAACTACACCATTGAGGCTTTGCAGGCTCTCCTTCAAAATGCCTCCTTTAATGTTTCTGAGATTGATTCATTAGGATGGTTGTTGTGGCAAACTAATGCTAATGCATGCCAGTTGCGTTTCTATAATGTTACACCTGGTTTCATTCAGACTAAGCCTGATCCTCGTTATCCACCTCATCATTCTGTGACTACATACTCGGTAGGTAAATTGTGCCAGCAGTGGCTAGAACACTCTACCCTTGCATCTGTCAAACAGCACCTTTCAATCCTATCGAACGATATAGATTTGGCTGATTTTCCTCTAGGCCCACGTAATCCAAGGGCCAAGCGATTTCTTTATGCCTCTTATAATGAAATTTGGAAACTTTCACAGATGGAAGCCGCCTTCCGTCTGCGTCACATTGACCAGGCAAACTTGGAAAAAGTCCTTGCTGTAGTGGACAACAGCATTAACACGCTTTCTTCACGCATCTACACCTTAGACGATATTGTTTCTTCTGTAATAGATATTGTGCAAAGTGATGTTTCTGTGTTATATCATGGTCAGAATCAGTTAAGGTCGGTCATGCAATTTGCTTGGACGTTGCAGACGCTGAAAATGGCTAAAGTGCCTTGGGATTATTTGAATGCCACTGCTTTATTTTTGCCTTTTAACCTGACTGATAAACAGAAGTTTATGTCCATGAAAGATGCGGTATATACGCTGTTACATATTGAACAATTGGAGCCTTTGCCGTTCTCCGTAGCAGAAACGGACTCTGCTGTTTGGTTAATTCATGGCGTTATCACTTTGCCCTTTTCGCTTTTTCAATTTAAATCATGTATGCAACACTTTCCTGTTGGCCGCTTTGAACCGCTTGGCAGTGCTTTTCTGCATGAAATATGGGTCCTGCCCTTTGCTTATCGGTGTTTAAGGGAGGATAAAGAAGTTTTCCTTACAGGGGAGGAGTGTGATTCGATAGTGGGTCACTCTCTTGTGTGCAAACATGTTAAATTGCACGGCGAGTGTAACGTGTCAGAGCCGAATCTAGCTTGCTTTTTAAAGGGGACCCCAGTACCATCCATCACGCCTGTCTTTACATTGCTTACTAACGGCAGCTATCTTATAATCAAGACTGCTGTGGTTTGCGGGCGGGAGTCCCATATTTGGTAACAGTTTCTCAGCGAGTAACTTGCTGTAGCAATGTCCTTTTCCCACCGCCGCAGGGGAGTTTAGATTCTTCGCTTTGGCCTTCCATTCCAACTTTGAAAACAGAGTTCAACAAGTTGAGCAGGCTCAAAGCCCTTTTATTCCAACAAGAGGTGGCCCTCACTTCCGCCCGAGAAACATTCAGATTGCAGGTGGCTCGGACCTCGAGTGAGATACAGTCCCTTCTTAACATTAACCTCCCACCTCATTTTGGGGAACTAATTCACCAAATATTTAATGCATCTGAAACGACAGGCCTTGCACATTTTTTTAAATGTGTGGGATCTGCCCTCGTCTCCTTCTTCCAATCCGTATTCGGGGTTATACCAGTTTTTATTCATTCTATCTTTTCCAGCGTTTTCGGAGGGTTCCCCTTAATATTGGCGCTGGCAGCTGGTGTCCTGCTTCTCCTCCTTGTGCTTCGTAATGGATGCTCACTTTGTGGCTCTGCACAAGCCGGCCCAGCTACAACTGTACCGTAATCGCCTATATGAGGCTTTTGGATGCTTGCCTTTAGCAACACTTGGCATAGGTTACGACTTGACATTCCGCTTTTCCTATTTTACTTGCGTGCAGCCAGTGTTTCATTGCAAAAGATGTCATTTCTCCTGGGCAATGGAACTTTGCTTATCGAACACGTGGTGTCCAATCCCTGATTTCAGCCGGTTGATGGGTCCCTTAGAGGCGCATGACGAGGCTTGTTCTGTGGATGGTCAAATGCCGTGTGCAGCTTTACTTGGAATCTTAGATCAATGGGATATCTGTGCGGCTGCGCTGTCTTTCCTACAACGAAGTTTCATTGAATATCACGCAAGTTTCCCCTTTCTAATTTTGGATGCTCCTGCTTGTGAGGAACATGATTGTTCCTTCGACTTGCTAAATTCGATGTCATTGCTTTTTTCTACCAATGATGACCTATTGGATGGAATTGCATTCCTTTGTACCCAAACCTTCATGGATTGACTACTTGGGTCGTCCCTACTCCACTGTCTGGAATACAGACTCTTTTTTCAAGCTCAAAGTGCCTTTAGCTTTTTCTTCGAACTTTCCCTTTTTTCTCCGATTTGTCCCTCACCAATATTTTAAACAATGCCTGACTTTTGAACTCTGTTTTTGTCCTTTTGTCTATGTCCTACTGACTTACCAGGGGGAGGGTATTATATGGGGTTATGTGGCCCTTGGATACATTGTCGACATTGCTAAGTTAGCATGAGTTTTGCTTGCCCTATGCTGCTGCTTTTGCGCACGCCTCTGCTAAGAGTTTGTTTTCGCGACACTTTGCCTCTGCCCTGTACATGATAACAGATTGTTTTTCACGTTCTCAGCTTTCCCTTCAATTCTGTCTGAACATAATGTGCAAGGTCGGTCAACAATGTCTCTTGTTATTCTGTTCTGTCAGTCCCTATTACCTAGACAAAACATGTTACCAACAGCTGCAATATGGAAGAATCGAGCTTTGATATAGCGTTGTTGCATGTTTTTGAAACACCCTCGAAGAAAGCCGTTCCATGGAGCTGAGCTCTGCTGTTCCTATGATGTAAACCATTGCGTTTAAGCTTTGAGGTAGGGGTCTGCTAATAACGCCTAGAGATCTTCTGTTATATAAAATAACTTCTTACTAAAAAGGGGAGGGTGATTAGGCCCAGTTATTTTGCCTTTTTCACAGACTTTATAAAATGACAACTCCTTTTGTATTCTATGGTATTGTAACAATGCTAATGATGCTTGCCTTATGCATTTTGCTGCTAGTCGTGGTTCGCATACTGTTTTATGAATCACCATAGTCAAAATAAACATTTTGAACTTATTTAGTGACTCTGATTATTCTTATTGTGGACAAGTACAGGAGAGCGAAAGATTGTCTTGTTCCCGCGACTCTGAGGTGAGTCGGGAGTGCTCGTGTTCTGGGTTGTCTAAACATTCGTAGCTTCTTGATATTTGTAGGAGACCGAATGAGACACTATTGCTAGTCGGTTGGGATTTTGGGTACTAAGGTGATAGGAGGTACACCCCTATTTACTGAGGTCCTGTTTTCTTGTGCATAGTTCTGTGTATGAGCAGAATCCCGCAACAAGCCCTCCTTCTTTCACTGGCCTGCATAATGTATCCATTGCCAATTTAGGTGTTTTGTTAGCCCATAAAAAAAGCCAAAAAATACCCTGCATCTCTTGAAAAAATTTCATCCATATGGCATTAGGAATAGCAGCAAACAAAAAATTGCATGAAGGTAAAATAGACATTCGAATCAAAGCTACCCGAAAGAGGTAAATTGGTCCATTTTGCAAACAGCCCCTGAATCTTACTTATTAAGAGAACATAATTCAAAGAATATAAATCATTAATATTATCTGAAACATATATCCCTAGATATATCTTGGGCCTTGAATTAACTGAAGGATGGGATTCAGTTAATAAAGTGACTAGTGCGCTATTGCATAATAAAATATCTGTTTTTAATTTATTTATCTTATACCTTCCCAATAATTGATATTCTTGATAAATTTCAAACACCCTCATTTCGCTCTCTAAATCAGGTTTAAGAAACAATGCTATATCATCAGCATGTAATGTAATATTCCTAATCCCTTTCAATGTCGGTACTATATTCATATTAGTTCGAACAGCTATAGCTAGTGGCTATATGAAAAGGGCACAGGGTATTGGTGACAGAGGACAGCTCTGACTTGTATCTCTGCTCACCTTGCAAGTTCCTATATTACTGGAATTGATAATTATCTGCACAGAAGCTCCTTTCTATAAACCGGATATTATTTTGATAAAATTAGAAGGGAACCCAAACTCGCCAAGTATAGTAAAAAGGCTCTCCCAGCACACTAAATCCAAAGCCTTTTCAGCGTCTAATAACATAACCTGAGTCAGAGTTTTATTTTGTGAAAAATAATCCAAAGCTTCAATCAGAAAGTTTGTATTAAAAAAAATGTTGTGTCCCAGGTACAAAGCCGCACTGATCCGGACGTACAACCGAGCCTAAAATGCTACTCATTGTATATGCTAAAAGTTTAGTTATAATTTTATAATCGACTTATAGGTCTATATTAATTGACATCTTCCTTATTCTTGTTTTCCTTCAACAAAGCTAACCACAACTGCCATGCGAAATGAAGCCGGGATTTTGCCTCCTTCTAAAATGTGATTGGCTAATTTTACGAGTTCATGGTTTAATACTGATGCCAACCTTTTGTACAGTTCAGCCGGCAAGCCATCTTCTCCACAAGCCTTTCCATTTGGCAATGAGTTCACAACATCTTCCATTTCTTTAACAGAGATGCTAGCTACCAAGGCTTGCACTTGGCTTGCCTGCAATTTAGGAATGGGGAGCTTGCTAAGAAAACCCCTAAGTCTCAAAACATCCACATCCTATTGTGCACTATTGTTATGTACCCCAATCTAGGCCTAGGTAGCTACACAACCTTTTACCTACATTTATCCTACCTTGCTCTGCATAACGGTTCTAGCACTGACCTTTTACCCAGTTATGTGCTTAATAAATGTCGATCAGTTTCTTGGAAACTGGCCTCATTTATTATGCATGATGATTCTTAGAAAGGTCCCTGCACATGACGTACATAACAGCATGAACACACTCTGTGTAAAAAGTCATGGGCATCTTCATCCTGGGGTGAAAGAACTGCTTTGCATAATCGCAGGTATTGTTCTAGGCTCATTTGCATAATAATACTCACAACATATTGATTGTGTAAGGAACCCCAAGGCTATCTGTATGGTATAAAAGACTCATACCAACACTAGATAGGGAGAGGAGAAGCTTCACGGTGACACTAGACACTGAGGTCCCGGCCTGCAGAAGCTACAACACGAAGCGGTCTGACATCCCTTGCGGGGTGTCCAACTCGAGACCAAGACGGGGTCCTTCGTTCTCTCCCATCAGGTAATGGGGTTGGCTCTTTCCTAGGGGAATCTTGGCTTTACACCCACATACATGCTAGGTACACTTAGGTACACTTAGGTAGGGTTTGCATCGTAGGAGTAACCGCTTGATAACCGCCATGCATCTATATGCCTGCATATACTCACTGTTTTAGCACCATGGTAGAATTCTACCTTTTATTTACTTTGTTGGTGCTTGTAATCTTATACATTTGTTTCTGTCTCGTGGTTGTCGCAGCACACATGTTTTATACTAGAATGATGCTGGTTCAATAAATGCTTACTGAAAACGTCCCCATTGTTTATTCTGTGTATGTCTCTGCGACTAAGTAAGTACGATTGACTGAGCGAAAAGTACTGTACTGTTTCCACGATCCCTGAAGGATCAAGGGTTGTCATGTTCGATAGTTGCCAGAAACTATTTGCTCCTTGGTAAGGTTAGGGGGTTTATGGTGGCACTGTGAGCTAGCTGGTCTAAAGGCTGACATATCCTTTGGGGGTCTCTGGAATCAGTCTGGACAATATGTTGTCTAAACGCGCAGGGCCTATGTATTATTAGGAACTACACAACATGGCGCCACCAACGTTGGTTTGGTTATTATTTAATGGTCAAATCTGAGTAGTTCAGTCGTGCCTTGTCAGAGACCCCTACTCATATTTACAAGAGACGTCTGGAGTGGGAAGGGAAAATCCGCCGCAGTTGAGTAGGTATATCCTATGGATTGGCTGTAGGTTTGTTCAAGCTTGAAGGATTATAGTTCCCTACATTGTGCATAACCTTATCTCTTTTTCCTTGCAACTTCCTTCCGCAATGTCTGTCCAAGACGGTGCTACAAATACAGGGGAAGAAGAGCTCGAAGGTGCTCTTAACATTTCAGAAAATTGCAGACATGCACTTACTATGAAATTAGTAGATCATGGCCTCCCATCAATAGGTGGGACGGTAACCTTCGTGATTGAGGCACACGAGGCATTCAGGACTGAGGTATTCTATTCTTGAGTCAAATTTCCACCTGCGAATGCACGCACACATGTGTTTCATACTTACATTCCAGATGAGACACCTGAAGAATACTATCCATACGAGGACATAGAAGTCCCGTTAATTTACCAAGAACATATTAAGTGGTTTAAAGGCGCCCTCCCCCAGACAACAACAAATGTGAGACTCGGTCCGCTCAGCAGAGAAGGAGAGACCTGGCCGGTCCTAGCTGCTTACACACCACATCCAGAGATTGATACATTGCCAGCAGCAGACTTACGAACACTTTACAAAGAGATAGTGAAACTACACAAAAACCTTACACATTTCGTAATGCGAACACTTACAATTCAACCTACATGGGTCACTCAAGCTGGTCAACTGCAAGGAACTTCGACAAAAATGGCCCAAAAATGCTGAACGTGATTCTGGGTAGAATGCCCACTAAACGTGAGCAAATGCCGTTCTGGATTGCTCAGAAAATAGCACAGCTTGAGGCAGTGTTTCCCCACACAGGCCCGCAGGAAAAACACAGAATATTAACAATTTGCTTGCAAAGGGAATAGCTCCCCTGATAGAGGATTGTATCACTTGGGGTAAAGTTTTCGCTGCCGTTTATACCAGAACTCATGGTACCCCCTCAATAGCAGTCATACCAGAAGTATTGAAACAAATACAGAATGAGTACCGGGCAGAACCTACCCTGGACTTGGGGATGAAATTGATAGGCAATTTTTCCCAGGTATCCACAATTATGTTAGCTAACATAAAAGGGGAGGCAGCAGCGGTGGCTTTACACCAACGCCGGAGGGAATGAACTCCTGCACAACAGGAGGGAGAACTACCAAAGATTATCGAAGATACCTATGCTTCGCTGGGTAGAGGTAACTTGGGAGCTAGACCTGTGAAACCACAATTAATGAGTAATCCTGTAAAAGACAACTCGAAGCAAGCGCCAGATTCTTCTAAAAAGAAATGGGATAATAAACAATAAAAAAAATAAGCAGAATACATTACAATCATGGGGTGGGTGTCTTCAACAGGAGCGCTCTGATCGAAAATACAACCTCAGAAACCGTGATAATAATAAAAAACCTGACAGGTATCAGGATACTGATACATGTTCCTCTCGTTCCTTTCAGGGTTCATCAAAAAACTCGGAGAGGGAAGGACGGTCAGAAAGCAGATCAGAAGAGCGAGCAAAGACAAGAGACACACATTGCACTTCAGACTACATTCTCAAACAAGAGGATAAACCCAAAAGTAAACCTCAATTTAAAAAGAAGAAGGTAGCTGGCCTTAAATTAAGAAATGCCCAGGCTACTGAGGACTCTACTATTGAATGGGGAATGGGCTCTGACGATGCTAGACAGCGCAGCAGAAGTAAAAATAGCTCGCAAGAACCTGATGGACTTTCTGGTGACAGCAGCGTTGAATGAACATATCAAGGTGGAGACACAGGACACAAGGGTAAGTGTCTCACATCAGTTATACGAAATTACGCTCCCAATGGAGGGGGACATAGCCAGAAAAGTTAAAGGTCTCTTTTGGGAGAACCTGACTTATGGATACAATATCCTTTGGGCTGAAAAAGATTGGCCGCCTGAGTTCATCATGGAGTGCCCAATGGGGGAAGATGTAATTTTACCAGCTTTCTCCGACCTCGTTCCAGAGTCACTAAAATATTCATACTCGCAGGAGTGGGTGTTGGCACTAGCTCCTGCACTTTACCGCAATCATGTAGGGTGGGCTGCTGAGTCACCTCACCATGAAATCCCATTAAAAACTACTCCTACACCACAGAGGCAGTACCCAATAAAACATGACACAAAGAAACAGGTCAGGGAGATCTTAGATCAACTTGAATACCAAGGTGTGATTGAGAATTGCACCTCCTCTATGAATAATCCTTTGTTTCCCGTAATGAAATCTGACAATTCATAGTTTTAGACTACAGGAATTTGAACACATGCACGAAAACATTTGCAGTACAAAATACACACGGTACTGCATTAATGAATAACATTGTGCGGAAGAAATACAAAACAACACTAGACATCTCAAATGGATTCTTATGCCAAAATATAGTGCCTGAAAGCAGACATTTGACTGCATTTTGAGTGCTCAGCTCTTAACGCCAATTCTGTAGACTGCCCCAAGGGTATAAAAATAGCCCCGGGTTGTTCTCAGCAAGAGTAATAGAGTTGCTTCAAAATTGTGATGAGGAGGCATTGTCCTATGTAGACGATATTTATCTGACGGACGATGAATTATTGGATTACTTGCACAGGGTGAACAACATAATCTTGGGGTTCGCCACTGTGGGCTTCACATTTAACTTAAAGAAATTGAAAATTGCCCACCTCAATGTCCTATTTTCGGGATATGAGTTATCAAGTGAAGGAAAAAGCCTGGCAGCTAATTCTTTAGAAAAATGTGCGCTGCTCCAACCTCCGAAAACTCTGAAGGGTTTACAATCCATTTTAGGATTCCTAAATTTTGACAGAACATACATTTTGGATTACGCAGAAAAAGTAAAACCTTTCTACGACCTAATCAGACCTGATTTTTCAGTTCACCATTGGACACAGGAACACACAGAAATTCTCTGTTCCATACAAGCTGACATGATAGCTTCCAAACACTTACACACACGTGTAAATACCACAAATTTGGTGATCCGTGCAGTCGCGGGTCAATCTGGTTACACTTATCTCACCTTCAATGAAAGCGAAACTGTACCAATTGCATACAAATCACATTTGTACACAAACGCTAAAATGCGTTTTGCATCAACAGAAAAGATACTGACAGCAGTACAGACTGCTGTAGTGAGAGAAAGAGCACTAGCTCAGGGGAAATTAATAATTGTAGTGACTCCGGTACCAACCTTAGAGGTCGTTACCAAAGCAAGCATTCAAAACGCAAAAGCACTACATCCACAATAGATACAATGGGCTAATTCTCTCACTGCAACAGATGTAGACTACAAATTTGATTCTACATTAAAAACACAAGCATTTCTGCTGTACGAACAAGAATATCCTCTCCTGAATGAAATAATGCCTCTAGATCAGTATGAATACATCATTTACACTGACAGATCTGCCCAGCTTGCCGTAGGAAGTAAACAGCAATACAGCGCAGCATGTGCGATTGTGAAAGGACGTATGCAGGACGGCAAGTTCCGTCCTACAATACACAGACGAAGTCAATAGGAGATTGCACGGAACAGCTGGCAGAACTAAAAGCCCTGATACTGGCATGAAAAAATACAGATCGGGAATTCCCCAAACTCATTGTGTGCGATTCGTTTTATTGTGTCCAGTCATACAATGAATATCTTCTCTATTGGGGTCAGAATGGGTATCGAGATTCCAAAGGTTGCACAATAAAGCACAAGTTGTTTAGGGAACAAGTGGCAGAGCTGAAAAAAGGCCTGCCACGGGCTAATGTAATTCACACATTGAGTCATCAGCGTGTTGGCGTGCACATTGAAGGGAATTCACTGGCTGATGAAGCCGCCAAGGCGACAGTGTGAACTGCTGCCATTGCTGCAATCACTCATTCTAGTACTAGAATAGACGGACAGATAATGATAGCTGTGAACGCTACGCGCAACAACAGCTCAGCCTTGCCAAAAGGTTTTCCACTCAAGTACTCCTACAAGTTAGATGCGCAAAACATTCCATATGCTCAAATTCCAGGAGTGGGGGAAAGAGTAATACCAAACATGGATCGCAGATTAGGATTAATTCTAGCTGCACACGAGGGTCTGGGTTCAGCACACACAGGCATCACTGTATCTGTTTCATTACTAAAGCAGCATTATTGGTGGTCAGGTCTCACTAAACAGACCAAGGGTTATGTCCTTAAGTGCGACATCTGTCAGCAGATGAGGGGTTCCACCGTAGAACATCCACCACAAACACCTTTACTGATATCAGACAGACCTCTCGCATGTGTCTATTTGGACCACTGCAGCCCCTTACAATCTGACGGGGCTTACAGGTACATTCTCGTGGCAGTGGATTCATGCTCTAGATTCCTGTGGGTTTCGCCTCAGCGCTCGGCTGACGCCAGAACAGTTATAAAGGATTTGCGAGTCTTCATAGAGACATACGCAATTGGCACATTACATTCTGACTTTGGCCCTGCGTTTCGCTCACAGGCTTACAAAGAAGCCATGGGAAGTTTGGGTGTGGCATTGCAGTACTCCTCTCTGTATCATCCCAAGGGAAATTTGATTGTGGAGAGGAAAAACAGGGACTTTTAAAGCACTCCTTAACAGCTAGGGTATTAGGCTCAGTGGCAGTTGGGTCAATCACCTATATGGGGGTCCAGAGGCCACTAAACAACATGCCAAGAAGTTCCATGGGGGGCCGTACTCCATACAAAGTCCTGTTCAGAATTAGAATGTGGGTACCTGACCTCGACTATGGCAGCACAGTGGCGGATAAAAAACGATTTGACATCAATGATCGTTTGGCTGTTTTACAGGAACTCAATGAATTTCGGGCATTACAAAGCAACGTCCAAGTAAAACGCACTGCCACTGGAGAAGTGAAAGTTATTCTGGCAAGACCTGCCTGGGTCCCAAAGATTGGGGACCTGGTCAGAGAAAAGATTTGGCCAAAAAGAATGCCACACTATGCGGCCACGTGGGCTATTGGGTAGTACCTGATCTCCTCTCGCTACCATACAGGAAGTTCAGATGGAAAGATTAATTACGTTTGAAGATTCTTTTGCACAAACTGAAGGGGTTATCAAACACGGAATGCAACTTGTACCTGTTGAAATTGAACAACTTCAATCTACAATTGAAACACAGATCTCAATTTGGCCTAACACCACATCTATGTGAATATGTCTCAAATGGAGACATCTGCCAGTTCTACAAAACCTGCCTAGCTACCAAAGATAGATCGAACTGCGTCTGGCTACTTCATCGATTTTGAAATTTTTTCTTTCGATCCGAGTGAACCCAAGTTACTGCCACTGCCTGTTTCCCAAAAACAACTAATTCATGATTTCTACCTTTGGCTGAAAAAGACTTACTTCGTTTCTCCCTGGAGACAGCTCTGGATTACAATTGGTCTACTGTTCCTAGTCCTTTGGATTGGTATAGTTGACTGTTTTTTTCCTGCTCCTAAATGGACATTATCTCCCAAAACGCTCTGCAACACAAAATGTGAACTTGGTCCTGAAACCACATGCATCATCACACTGTGAACAAAGAGACCTGTCCTTGGTGAACATTACAGCAGTTCCAGTTCCTGAAGGAATAGCTTGGGACAGAGTTTCCTATGATGTATATGGTCCTACTGAACTTTTAAAAATACCACACTTGTTTAAAATTTCTCTAAGTGATATCATCACCTCCAGTACTTTCTCTGATGATTGGGACTTTAAAACTGTAAATACTATGCTGGCTGATTTAAATCAATCTGCTGCATTTTCAAAAACTGAATTGCATGATGATACATCTAATTTTGACACCATGTTTTGTTACCAACACTATGGTCATCATTTCTTGCACAAAGCAAGTATCCAACGAAATGTTTTCTCTTACCATCAATGGGAACATTGACCAACACTACCGAAAGGTAGTTAAAACACATTTGCTCAAAAGTTTGCTTATTTTTCTGGGTTTAACACTTCAGACCTGACATCTTATTATTATAAGCTTGCACCTACACCTGCAAAGAAAAATATGCTCACTAACACGAAACAGATATACTCTGCTTCCTTTATTGCCCAGCTGTCTGTACATGGTTTTGACTTGTGGAAGGAAACAATAGACACAAAATCTGTCCGGGGGACTAAAGATTGGCAAGTTCAGGGAACTGAGGCCATATTTAGAGCATGCCTCATACCGCATCAGGTGATCTTCCTCAACGATACAGTGCAACAGACTTCCTGACTTGGGTTAGCCAAGATTAAGGATTTGAATCTACCTCAGATTCCCTCACTTACACACTTTGAGGGATGGCAAAATGACACACAACACAGTGAGGATACATTAGATGCCATACTACAGGATGGTTCTTACAATTCATCAGACCCCAATTGGAAGGGATGGTTGGTTTGGCCTATCGACACAAATTAGTGTCAGTCACGATTCAAGGGTACCACCGAAGGGTTCAGTATCCATAGACCTGACCAGCGTTATGTACAAACAGAACACTTGGGGGTGGTTACAGCTTACAGTGTTGGGAAGTTATGTGTAGAGGGGCTTAAAACCTCAACACTGCCCCAGGTGAAACAAAACTTGTCCTTACTCTTAGATGACATGGATCATAGGGATTTTTGTTAGGTCCCCAGAAGCCACGTCAAAAGCGCTTCTTGTACGCTATTTACAACAAGGTATGGAAAATTTCCCAGCAGGATGCTGCTGAGAGATTGCGTGAGATTGACAGGGTTAACCTAGAAAAGGCTTTGGCAATGGTCGACAATGGCATGACCACACTATCATCTAGAATTTATTCACTGGGTAACATTGTGTCTTCTGCTATAGATATAATGGAACAGGATTTGTCTATTCTTCAACATGGACAATCGTAATTGCGATCCATTCCATTATTGAGCTGGACGCTACTATCATTGTGTTCTGGTCACGTGCCCTGGCGCTACATCAACAGCACGAGTCTGTTTTAGGCATTGTTAGAAATGGGGGTCTCTAGTTGGCAGAAGTAGGTACCTTTGACCAAATAGGGACCCTTGCTTCTAGTCAGGGTAAGGGGGAAACACACTGTAGATAACCCCTGCTCACCCCCTTGGTAGCTTGGCACGAGCAGACAGGCTTATCCCCAAGGCAATGTGTAAAGTATTTGCACCAACACCCACAGTAACACAGTGAAACACCACAAATGGACACCACACAGGTTATAGATCTCTTTATCTAAATTAGGCAAGGCCAAAATGACAAAAATCCAACATACACCATTAGCTCTTCTTTAGAAATGTCTTTGATAAGGTTCTTGGTAAGAAAAAGAAAATAAACTTGTAGATTCTGTATTCTGTAGGTATTATCACAGAAACGATCTGGTAGTTACAGTATTCCTTTAGGTAAACATAAGGGGATCAAAGACAGTCTCAGAATAAAAAAATAAGTGACTTGTAGAGACTGTATTCCTTTAGTAAGCACTCAAAATACTGCAGATCCTGTTCTTGTTAACAACTATACAGTTCCCGTGTCCTCAACGGACTTTCTCCCGCGGGGGCTGCCCGCTCTGGTGGCGATGTTTGCAAAAGGAATATGCCCCCAGAAAGGCGGAAAACCAACAGGCTCCGTGGAGCGGGCCCCGGTACCGCAGCACGTCGGTTGTGCCGGTACGGGCCATCAGGGAAGTACTTGCAGTGGAGGCTTCACTCGGCGATGCCGATCGGGACACGCTTTCACTCCCACCTCGCCCAGGTAGTAACACACACAGCGGCGCTGGACTGGAGTCCGAGCGTTACCTGGGGGGGTTGCCTCACTGTCTTCCTCGCTCCGTCGGACGTCCCACGGAGCAGCTACGGCGCCAGCAGCTGTTCTCTCGTGGAGGGGAGAGTCCGGTTGCCAGGCGACGCGCTGGAGCCGATCGGGTTATGGCGCTCTCTCTCTCTCTCCTCTTGGATCTCCGGCACGTAACTCGGGCCAGCGGCGGTGACGCTTCCTCACACCACGCGGGGGATGATCAGAGCCTTGTAGACGACTCGGGCCAGCGGCGGTGACGCTTCCTCACAGTTTATCACGACTGCAATCCCCCAGGCATGGCCACACGCACACCACGGCGTGGAGGGGTTCTCTTTAGGAAGCGAAGTATTCCTCAGCAATGCGAGCCTCACAAAGGGTGCCCACACACACGCACCCAGCGTTTCAGGAATCTTTGGAAACTTTTGTATCCCTGTGTTTCCGTAACAGGAGGCCAGCTCTCCTCAGGCCCTTGGAGACTTTTTCTTCCTTCAGGACACAGCACACAGCAAAGTCCCTTGTCCTCTCCTTAGTAGAAACAGCAAACTGCAGGCCAGCCCCAGACACGCAGCAAGGGCAGTTCTTCTCCTCAGTCTCTTCAGCTGATCTTCTTTGGCAGAGATTCCTCTTGATCACGAAGTAGTCTGATTTACAGGGGTTTCAGCTCTTACATTTATACCCCAAAAGTCTATGTTCTCTATGTGTAAGGGGTCCTGGACCCAGTCCAAACCAGTTCTGGGTGCACTCTGCCAGTGCACAACTTCTTCCTTTGTGAATGTGGGCCAGGGTCTTCAGACGCACCGCAGGCGGTGGAGCCAGCATTGTGGAAGGCAGGCACAGCCCTATTCAGGCCCAGGTGCTACTCCTCCCACCACTCCAAATGCAGATCGGTCTATTCAGCCTAGTGCTGACTCACCCAGACTCCTGGAGCCACCCCAGCCGCTGTCACTCTCAAGCCAGACAGTCAATCCACAAACAGGCAGAGGCACACAGAAAGGTTGAACAAGAAAATAGCCACTTTCTAAAAGTACTATTTTCAAACACAGAATTTAAAAACCATCTTTACTAAAAGATGTTATCAAATTCTGAGTTCAGGGATACCAGACTCCAATTTTCTATCTCACTCCTATGGGAAGATATGCAGGTAAACATGTTACCCAGCATTCCCCATTCTGTCCTATGGGCAAGATAGCCTTTCAATAGTGAAAAACTAAATTGGCAGTATTTCACTATCAGGACATGTTACACACACTAGTACATGTCCTACCTTTCACATACACTGCACCCTGCCCAGGGGGGTACCTTGGGCCTACCATAGGGGTGTCCTATGTGTAAGAAAAGGGAAGGGTAAGGCCTGGCAAGTGGGTACACTGGCCAGGTCAAAATGGCAGTTAACAAACTGCGCGCAGGCACTGCGGTGGCAGGCCTGAGACATCTTTTCAGGGCTACTTATGTGGGTGGCACAATCAGTGCTGCAAGCCCACTAGTAGCATTTGAATTACCAGCCCTGGCACACTCAGTGCACTTTACTAGGGACCTACTGGTAAGACAAATATGCCAATCATGAATAACCAATCACAATAACAATTTACACAGAGAGCATATGCACTTTAGCACTGATCAGCAGTGGTAAAATGCCCAGAGTCCTATAGCCAACAACCACAGGTCAGGAAAAACAAAGGAGGAAGAAGCAAAAAGTTTAGGGATAACCCTGCAAAAAGGGCCATTTCCAACAGGCATACAATCTAACAGAAAAACAGATGTCAATGGCACGAAGAGATGCAAAATATACAATACTGCACATTGAAAAATTGGACCAATTACCTTTTACCGTGGCTGAGTCACCTTCCACAGAATGGTTAATCCATGGCTATATTACACTGCCAGTCACAACATTTCAATTCCAATACTGTCTACAGTACCAGCAGGTAGGCAGGTATGAAGCGTTGGGAGAGAGATTTATACATGAGTACTGGGAATTACCGTACTTTAGATGCAGGAATGGAAACACTGATGTTTTTCTCAGCGGTTCAGACAGTGAAACTGCTTTAAGTGGGGCTCATGTTTGCAATGATATTTTGCTTCACGGAGCCTGTAATGCTTTGATTGCCAACTTATCCTGTCACTTGAAGTGTTCCCCAGCTGCTGTGATTCATCTGGTGTTCAAGCTGCTTTCAAATGGAAGCTATTTAATGCTGAATGATCAAGGGTGTTGCGGGATGGTACCAGGCATCGCATATCTGGTCACAGTAAGTTCCAGGGTTACATGTTGTATTCCACAGACCCATACAGTTAGGGAGGTGACGCTTTGGCCTTCATTGAATGTTTCCTTTATACGGTTTGATTCTCTGAGCACACTGAAAGCCATTCTTTTGCAGAAGGATGTGGCCTTGGGGGCGTGGCTTGCTGTGCTGCGGAATGGCCGCTCTCTAAGCGAGCTCCGCCGGCCGGGATTTAATCCTGCATTTATCCGAGCATAATTGGGAAGTGTGCTCGCTAAATTATACTCCGGTGTCGCCCTAAGGTCCGGGGCCACATTGGGAGACTGAAAGCTGGAAAATTTTGCAATCGGCACGGCTGGTGCGTGCAGTGAAGGTCTGGCGGGACGAGCCTGGGCTGAGACCTGGAGGCGTGTCGTGGACTGGGCAGAAAATCGAGCCCCAGGCGTCTAGCTGCGGGGAGGGCCGGACAACGCAGTGCCTATATTGGAACACTCTTGACGACGCTGCTGACGTCGCCGATCGCCGCTGTCGGCGCGGGGGCGCTAGAAGGTGGCGGAGCATGAAAAGGGAATATTTCGCCTGAGTTCGGCGAAGACGCAACAGACCTGCAGGCGGTGCGGGACCTCTGGGGCCTCCTTTGTGCGGTGCCCTGCGGCGGCGGTGGGCGAGGTGGGTGAGCGGCTGGCGATTGCTGGAGAAAGGAGCACCCCCACTGCTCTCCGCGGTGGCTGGTGTCCTTGATTGGTGCCTCAGCCTAGGTGACTGACTGGGTCCCGGGCGCCCGGAGACGAGGGGGGCCCGGCTGTGCGCTGTGGCTGTCGGACCCGGCCTGGCACTTCGGTTTGTCCCCGCATCCACCAACAATCTGCTGCTGGGGCGCTGAAGCGGGGCGACGACTGGACAGTGCACATAGCACCTGAACCTGGCGGGATCGCCGGAGATACAAGAGCGGAGTGGAGTAAGCCGGATCCTGGCCTTTCCTGGGCGGCGCCCTGCGGCACCGGTGAGAGGTGTGAGTAGGCCGTTGGCGAGTGCTGGGTTGCGGGTGCGTGAGAGACTCTGAGTTGACCCGTGGCTGCCCGCATTCTTGATTGGGGGCTGTTTGGACCTGACCCGGAGCTGGCAGGAGTCTAATGGAATAGTTGCTCGGCGTGGGGCTGAACCGGGGACTATGCGGTCCGGCATTATAAACGCTGAAGACCCCCTTCCCGGGGCCCAAGCTGAGCCTGCTGTTGTCGTACGATAGATGGTCCAACATCAGTGGAGACTGACGTGATCGGGGCTTTCGCGCCGCTGTATCCTGCAAAGCTTATAGCCGAGACTGCGGAGCCCACCCCTGTGAACAATATCATTAATAACGGGGCTGTCCGGTCGGTTGACTATCCCATAACTGATCGATAGATTATCAATAACAGGTCACACCATGGGGAAGCAGGATCCAAAACAGCCAAAGCTACACTTCGAGAACAAGCGCACAACCCGGCATACGGAGTCGGACCCGGAGACTGCCTCGGAAAACCCGACTGCGCCCCAGCAGGAAGATCAGGGAGAAGATATGAGGACTCTGTTGCTGGAGATGAGATCAAGCCTACGAACAATAGACACTAAACTTGATGCGCTCACCACTCAACTTGACACTGTTAAAAAACAAGTTGAAAGTCATGAATCCCGGTTGGATGTGCTTGAAAATAGGAATGTGGAATTCCACGAATTCCAAACGGAAACAAAGGAACAACTGCTGAATATGGATAAAATGCTTGCCATCATTCGTGCCAAAAACGAAGATTTGGAAGCCAGGTCCCGTAGGAACAACCTCCGAGTTACGGGACTTCCAGAAACGACTGCCATTGTAAGGATGGAGACCTACATGTCCGATATGCTACATGAGCTATTTGACCCTCATCTGTCGGCCGTCTTTGCGGTTGAAAGAGCACACCGCGCCCTCGGTCAGAGGCCTCCTGTCGGAGCCACACCAAGACCAATACTTGCAAGAATCCTCAATTATCAAGATCGGGACTTAATACTACGACTGGCCAGGGAAAGGGGGACAATTTCGCACCAAGGAAATACAATCTCCTTCTATCCGGACTTTACACCGGCTGTTCAAGCTGCACGACGAGAATTTCTCCCAACTAAACGTATATTGCTGCAGGCCAAGATACCGAGCTCAAGGTCTCATACGATGGCAAGGCCCACTTTTTCACCGATGCCAAATCTGCCTTTAAATTTGCGAAACATGTAGGAGGGCAGCACACCAGGCAGAATCGTGGGCCGAAGGACTCATCTATGGACCGACTGAGCGACAATGACTGATTTGGTATTGTATGACTGAGAGCTCTGATTGTTGTTGGGTTATGGTCCCTATATACGGGCCATGTTTGTATTTTTTCATAGCTATATATTTCAGATAATTGCTAGTCCTGGACTTGGCTACGGGGCACACCGGACATTATACACTGTATAGGGTAGATAAATATGCTTCCCAAAACAGTTCTCCCGGCCGCCCTGGGAACAACAGGGATGTTCGCCGGCATTGCCGCGCCCGCATGGGAAATTTCCTAATTAAGGGCCTTGCCCCTAAGTTGGTGGGGAGGGTACGTACACAACCTGATTGGGGGTTGGAGTGGGTGGTGGGTTGGTGGGGTGGGATGTTTTGCTGCATTGTTATAGGGAGGGTATTTTTCAACCTGATTGGGGGTTGGAGTGGGTGGAGGGTTACGGGGGGATTGTTTTTAAATGTTATGCCGGTATATTTGCTCTATATTGGAGGATGTACACAGCCAGACTCGAGAATCAAATATGTTGCCCTAGACGGTCTTACATTATATATGTTGCATTTTTGTACACCAAATGGCCAGCCTAAATTGTCTGACATGGAACATAAGAGGTCTAAATGATGGCAGGAAGTCAAGACTAGTACATGGCTAACGAGACATAATATAGATTTGTGTCTGCTACAGGAGACTCATTTACATATTACACCTTCCCCCAAACTCAAACATAAAAGGTGGGGGTTCACATACTCCGCAGTTTATTCCAATTACTCTTGTGGGGTGGCGGTGCTGGTTAAGCGGGGCGTTGAATGGAGGGAGAGGGAAATCCACACAGACCCTGCGGGTAGATACGTAATACTGGTGGGCTCGTTGGGAGGGGTTTCCCTGACCGTCGTAGCTGTATACGGACCCAATGTCGACTCCCGGACTTTTTCCACGACATTTGGACCAAAATTAAAGCAACCGGCTGTTCCACGATCTTATGGGGAGGAGACTTCAATGCTGTATTAAACGATGAGCTGGATAGACAGGGTACGGCGAGGACACTCCATCCGGCTGCTGGTAAAGCACTAAATGCAATACTTGACGATGGAGACCTTGTTGACGTCTGGCGCTTGCGACACCCGCTGACTAGGGAGGGGACCTGTTTCTCTGAACACCATAAAGCCTGGTCAAGATTGGACTATTGGCTGGCGTCTCGGGACGTGTCAAGCTGGGTAGAGGAGATATCCCATCTGCCGAGAACGTTGTCGGACCATTCTCCATGCCTCGTGCGGCTGTCGCTCCCTGGCTCCAAACGGCGGGCGTTTTCCTGGAGACTCCCTCCACATGCCTTACTGGATGAGGCGTTTAAGGCAGAAATACGTACAGATATAACAGAGTATTTTACTCTTAATGCAGGTTCCGTCGACACTGACGCATCCCTGTGGGAAGCATTTAAAGTGGTTATACGAGGACAATGTATAGCTAGGCAGGCGGGGGTACTTAAGGCGATTAGGAACACGCTGACATCCATTGAGACACAAATCAAAGCTCTTGAAGCGCAATTTTATGTGGATGGTACAACCGCTACACTGGCGGAGCTGAAATCCAAATTGCTAGATTATGATGTAGAGGCACAAAGGGAGGTGAAGTTTCTTGGGAAACATGCAGAGGCGAGAAGATATGGAGAGGGAGACAGACCGGGACGCACACTAGCCAATATGATTCGAACCCCGAGCTCCTCTGCTTTTATTCCCGAGCTGATGGGCAGGGCCGGTGATATGATCAGAGGCCCAGAGGCCATACTTGAGGAGTTTGCTTCGTTCTATTCTCAGCTATATACAGCTACACAATCTAGGTGCCCGGAGGGCCTGCCAGCCTTTCTCGACTCCCTTGAACTGATCTGGTTTAATAATAGACATAGGGAATACATGGATTTGCCATTCACAGTGGAGGACGTGACCAATGTAATCAGGGGTTGCCCCTAGACAAAGCCCCCGGATCGGATGGGTTGACAACAGCCTTTTATAAGACATATGTTGAAGAGCTAGCGCCCAGACTTTTGGCAGTATATGAAGAAGCTCAGGAGGTGGGGATATTGCCTCAATCAATGCGAGAGGCGATCATTATTACTTTGCTTAAACCTGGGAAGCCTGATACTGAATTAGATTCATACCGGCCTCTATCGTTAATTAATGTCGATGTAAAGATATTGGCGAAACTAATAGCCAATCGGCTACAACCAATGGTCCCCCTCATTGCTCGTCCGGATCAATCGGGCTTTATATCGGGGAGGGCTACCTCCCATAATCTTCGCACCGTCTTTTCGGTTCTACATTATCTACACCCGGACGTGCAGGCGGCGGCGGTATTCTTGGACGCAACCAAAGCCTTCGATTCGCTTGAATGGCCATATCTGTTTGCAATATTAGAAAGGATCGGATTGAGCCCTCCTTTTATTAACTGGATCAGATTATTATACACTGTGCCAACAGCTAGGGTACGTACTAACGGACTCGTGTCGGAGTCATTCCCGATATTGCGTGGCACACGCCAGGGGTGCCCTTTGTCCCCTTTACTATTCGCCATCGCGATGGAGCCGCTAGCCGCGCGCATTAGACAACATCACACAGCGAGGGAATAGGGTTTAGTACTAGAAGCCTCCTCATATCACTCTATGCGGACGATGTGACTCTGTATATTCAGAACCCGGCGCAGAACTTGGACGTAGTCCTACGAGAATTTATTAAATTTGGAGGGCTGGCCGGGATATCTATAAACTGGTCTAAATCCGTTATATTCCCCCTGACTGACAACACAAGGGCGGTGGTCTCTGAGTTCCCGCTTAAGTGGGAAGATGAGAAGGTAAAATATTTGGGGGTCTGGATAAGCCGGGACCTGCAAGAGGTGTGGAACCTGAATTATGGCCGCACTATACATTGGCTGGAAGAAAAAGTTGCTCTCTGGGCTAGACTTCCACTATCCCTGGCAGGGAAGATCGCGCTGACAAAAATGGTTATATTACCTAAATTTTTGTACCTCTTTGTAAATTTGCCGCTCATACTAACACAGCCTTTTTCCGAACACTACGCTCACTGTTAACATCTTTAGTTTGGGCGGGTGGACAGGCTCGAGTATCGTGGGAATTGTTGTCTCTGCCGTTAAAACAGGGAGGTCTGGGTGCCCCGGATATGCAGCTATACGCACTCTGTGCACAAGCACAATTTTTGCACTATTGGGTACACCCAACACCATTTCAGCCGCATGTGGCGGTGGAGACGGACGCGGTAGCACCGGTTCCTCTCCAAGTAGCCCTGTATCAAAAATATAAACGTCCCACGGACGGCATTGACACCTCCGAAACCCTGCGCTGGGCCTGGGATGGGTTGAGGAAGCGTGCAGGAGCCCAGATTTTGTATGCCCCATCGATCCCTTTGGCGCAGAACCCAATGTTGCCCAACATAAAGGATGAGATAAGTAAAAAGGTAGCGCGGACAATGAAGCTCCATACATTTGCGGATCTATACCCAGATAACACATTTAGGGACCCCCAGTTGCAGAAGCGGGTCAGAGGGTGCCATTCGGAGAATTGTTCCTTTACCACAAGATTCGAACAGCCTGCCGGGCATTACACAGCGCATTCCCAGCCCCCCCGATCCCTTTGTTGGCACTAGAAAATTTATTGACATCGCCATCACCACGAAAACTTATCACCAGACTCTATACACAAATGCAGTGCACGGCCCCTGTGATAAGACCTAATGCGCTGCAGAGGTGGAATGAGGAGCTCCCACACCCACTGACTGAAGATCAATGGCAATATTGTTGCAGTCAACTCACTGAGCTATCCCCTAACTACAGACTTCGGTTGATTCACTTCAAGTTCCTCCACAGATATTACAGAACACCTATAAGTTTGCACCGCATGGGACTGAGAGATGATGAGAGCTGCTGGCGGTGTGGGGTAACCCCCGCTTCTTTCATGCATGTGGCATGGGAGTGCTATGCACTGGCTGACTACTGGTGCAAGATATTTAAGCACATCAATCAGATCCTGAGTCTGTCTCTTTCCCCTTCCCCAGTGTTGGGCCTGTTGGGTTATGTAAAGGACACACCTGTTAAGAAGCGTAAACTACATGCACTCCTATTATTATTTGCCAAGCGTCAGGTTGCGGTTCACTGGGGGAGGGGAGAAGACCTACGACCATGGAATGGCTTAGGGAGGTCACATATGGCCAATCCCAGCTCAATACATTTTGGGAATTGATGCCTCCCATCTCAAGACCAAGGGACATCTGGGAACCGTTTGTGGAATGGGCTAGGCAGCAGACAAATGGGGAGGAGGATGTTACGCCAGACGATGCCCGCACTGCGGGTGTGGGATAAAGGTGGAATGATAATTCTGAAATGTCTCAATGATAGACGCTGCAAGATGGTGACTGACATCTGCTATTATTTTATTGTATTACTATTTCTACTGGATTTAGTTTCATGGCTAATGGTCCTGGTGGCACTGGAGCGCAATGTGTTGGAAGACATATGTGGATGGCAGATGATTGTGTGAATACTGCGATATTGTAAGATTAGACAATGTATACCTGGCATATTGGTTTGTTGCATAAAAACGTACATTGTATGTAATTGAAAATATCAATAAAAAATAAAAAAAAGGATGTGGCCTTAACCTCAGCCCAAGAGACCTTTGATCTCCAGGTTGCAAGGTCTTCGTCTGAGATACAGGCGCTAGTCTGTACGCACTTCCCACTCCATTTCGGGGAAATGGTTCATCATATCTTTAACATGTCTGATAAGAGAGGGTTCGTGCACCTATTTAAGATCATAGGTTCTGGACTATTGGGCACCTTTCAGACAATCTTCGGAGTTATTCCAGCATTTATACACTCCATATTGGGAAGCATTTTTGGAGGGACTCCGCTGGTCCTACTACTTGTAGTGGGTATCCTGGTTTTAATTTTAATGCTACAAAATGGACGGCCCAGTTCCTCCAAAGATGGAAAAGGCACTCATGGTGCGACGTTGCAGTGAACGCATGGTACTCCATCTGGGCCCACCTCAGCTTCGGGAGCTAAGCGAGCATTGGTTCCTATCGTTCAGACCAGTCTGGGTTGACTGCATCTTGCCTGTGCTCCGCTGCCGATTCTGCGGGTACGAATGAGTGTTGGAAATATGTCTCACTCTTCCATCAGTTGCGCCACCGGACATGGATGTACTACTGGACCCCTTAAAGGCACATGTGTTACAGTGTCCTCAGCATATTCCTATGTTGATGACAGCATTCTTAGAGCCCCCATGGGATGCTTCAGCTCCTGTGGGATCGGACAACGGCTCTGCAACAAGTTCACAGGTATCAAGTGTTCCCTCTGCGGCTGCTGTGGGAACTGAAGAAGATCACCTTTGCTCCATTGACCTGATACAAAAGGTGTTACAGGGACCGTCGTCTGCGGATGCAAGCAACAGTGATGTTGCGTCTCCCACACAGGACACAAACATTTGGCTCTCCGTGTGATGGGAACAATTTGGCCTTTTCTCCAAAGCAAGCCAAATTGGAATTTGAAAACTTTGTTTTGCTTGAAGTTTTCTGCTCTCACCGAGCACCATGGCTTTTGGCGTGCTCAGTCGGTCTGATCTTATATTGACTCTTTTCTAGACTTATAGAGCTTTTTTGCATCATTTTTTATCATATACCATGTTTCAAGATGTTTTTATACTAGTTTTTTTATCAATGTTTTTATGCTTTTATCAGGCATACTTTAGCATTCGTTTTTTTTTCTTTCTTTAGAATTTTATATAGCGCAAACTCGACCCGAAGATATCAGGTATCAGAGCGCTTTACATGAGCACCAGTTTCGTTACACATGGACACATTCTTTTTTTTTTTTTTTTGTTAGGCACGGGGAGATTTTGGGCCACATGTATCAATCATTTTTGCGTTCGCAAACGGGCCGAATCGCAGAATCGGTCCGTTTGCGAACGCAAAAACGGGTTTTCACATGTATCAAACACAAATTGCAATTCGGTAACATGTTACCGAATTGCAATTTGGGTTTGCGATTCGGTATTAGGAATGGGCGTGTTTAGGGCGTCCCTTCCTAATACCGAATCACATCGGTATGTATGAATGTTTTGCGACCGAAATGCGGTCGCAAAACATTTGCATTTTATCACCTACTTCAAGTAGGTGGTAACCCATTCGCAAATGGGAAGGGGTCCATGTTTGTAAAAGCATTTTTTAAGGGCAGGCAGTGGTCCCACGGAGCACTGCCTGCTCTTAAAAAATGAAAGGAAAACTTTAAATTTTTATTTTTGTAAAGCATCCCGTTTTCCTTTAAGGAAAACGGGCTGCTTTACAAAAAAAGAAGATTGCTTTATTTAAAAGCAATCACGGACATGGTGGTCTGCTGACCCCAGTGGGCCACCAACCCTGTGATTTTGTCGATTCCTAGGGGGTCGCAAATTGTGACCTACCTCATTAATATTCATGAGACAGGTAATTTGCAATCCCCTAGGAATCGCAGAAAGTATTCAAGACACTTTCATGCATGCCGTTTTGCGATTTCCTAATTGCGAATCACAATGATTCGCAATTAGGGAATCGCAAAACGATGTATTGATGCATCTGGCCCTAGGCGATTTGCCCAGAATCACAGGATGTTGAGCGTCCCTGCCGGTTCCCCAGCTTCAAGGTCGCCCGCTCTAGCCGTAAAGCTACATCCTCTCCCCAAACATAGTTGACCTTATCGACCATCGGATGAGGAGTGGGTGTTATGTACCCCAATGTACCCCAACCTAGCCCTATGTAGCTACGCAACCTTTTACCTACATTTGTCCTGCCTCGCTCTGCATAACGGTCTAAAGGCTGACATATCCTTGGGGGTGTCTGGGATCAGTCTGGACACCAATTCCGTAGTTTATGTTGTCTAAACGCGCAGGTCCTATGTATTATTAGGAACTACACAATACTATATATTGTTTCATAGTGTTTTAAAAATCTACCCTGTATTTGTGCCGAATCCATTATATGAACTTTGGTTTCCTTATTTATAAGAGATGTAATCCTATTTTGTGCTTGACACTCCTGCACCTGTGATGCTAAAAATTTACATGCAAATTCACTCTCCTCATTTACTTTGGGGAGATATGCTGAGTTAGCAGAGTACCCTCTGGCATAATAATATTGTTGCATGCACGTCCTTGCTTGTCTAAGTCCCAATCAGTCATCGTTTTATTACGTAAATATATTGCACATTTGCCCGATTCACATCCAGCTCTAACTTTGCCCCAAGTGCCCTGAGGCATTTCCTTTGTGCTATATCTTTGGAAGTTATATAACCACATATAGTTGCTTAAAAGGCCTCCCAAATAGTCTTTACCCTTGCAGTGTTGTTATTAATCTGAAAAAAACATATTATTTTGCTATGCAATTCTTTGTACCAATCTTCATCCTCCAGATTGCCTTATTAAAAAAAAACCTCTCCCAGATGTTTGTAATACGTTAATCTCTGATACTTCCATCTTTAGCAGAGCATGATCCGAAAAAAAAATTTGGGATGTGCGTGCAGCTAATTAATTTCAAATTGTGAGAGGAGAGAAAATAATCTAATGGCACATTTACATTTTGCTGAAAAACAGGAATATTCCCACTTATTTGGGTGTGCTCCCCACCATAAATCTACCAGATCCAGCCCGCCTAATTTCCATCAATGCACTCGCCATTCGTGGCTTATTCTGCTTGCGTCTATCAGAAGATGAAGCTAGCTCCGGGTTTGAAGGAGATTAAAGTCACCACCTAAAATCACAAATCCAGGGGTATTCAGCAATGCCTGGTATAGCTCTACCAAGGGCACTGAATTATCTAAGATTGGCGCAGAAATTGTGGCTATAGTAAGTCTAGTAGTATTAAGTAAGCCGCTAATTAAACCCCATCTGCCTTCTGTGTCAGACTGAGAAAAAGTCATTTGAAACAGGAAATGTTTATTAACAAAAATTGATACTCCTCTATGAGCGGCATTTGTATATGACATATATAGATAGCCTGCCCATTGCGTGAACATTTTGTATGTAGGATCCCTTTTATCCACATAATGCATCTCCTGAATAAGCACAATATCCGGGGAGTGACTTCTCACCAATTCATCTGTAGCCCAAGCTTTGCTTTTATTATTGAGGCCATTAGCATTTAAGGTGACAATTCATTAGCATTTAAGGTGACAATTCGTTGACAAATGCAACTGCATTTAGCATTACCACAGCAGCAAAAACCGACCAAATTAACTTAAAATATAAAGCAAATAGCAATCAGGAACAAATTGTCTCTTCTGATGGTAAGAGCCTATTCCATATTTCCCAAAAGTGCATAAAATAATAATCTCGAGCCTTATTGCACCTTCCCTCACAAACAATTTAAAATTTTGTTTGCAACATTTTCTGCGACTTAAAGTGCAACATTGCCTAATAAAGAGCCTAATCCTTCCAGGAATAAAGAGCAGTGATACATCTTGAATCTAAAAACAGGTGACTGAGTGCTTTGTTAAAGGCAAAAGATATCCACCTAAGATAAGACCTAGGCATAGAAACGTCATGCCGCCCATAATATTTTTTAATTTTGAAATTTTCTTTATCCATTCCCCTGAATTAATAATAAATAAAATAACCCCCAAAATGTACTGCATCTTAAAGTGCCACGTGCATAGTAAAGTACAGAATCCATTGAAGAATAAAATGCATTGTTTTCACATTAATTATAAAAGAAAGGGACTGAGTGCATTGAATTAGGCAAATAAAGCCCCTTAGGATACTCCCTAAGCTAACAAACAAGACTACATCATAAGCGCTTCACATGTTTTAAATTTGAAGTCTTCCTTAGCCATTCCCCTTGATTGGCAATAGAACATACAGCATGTTGCAGACCTCTACTCTTCCATAATCATTCTCAACCAATCGTTTTCCTACAATTGCATCATTTTGTACTTCTTTCCAGCAGTTTCTGCTCATCCAGGATGCGACGTCCTTCATTCCGTCCTGGAAGTTGAGTCTGGTGGTGATTGGGTACTTGGTGAGGGAGAGGATGAGCTGGGTGTCGTCTGCGTAGGATACTATGCTGAGTCCGTGCTGTCTGACGATGGCGGCGAGGGGGGCCGTGTAGATGTTGAAGAGAGTGGGGCTGAGCGATGATCCTTGGGGCACTCCGCAGTTGATTTCCGTGGATTCGGAGAGGAAGGGTGGTTGTCTGATTCTTTGGGTTCTGCCGGTGAGGAACGAGCGGATCCAGTCGAGGGCGGTTCCTTGTATGCTGGCGTCGTGGAGTCTGGCGGTGAGTGTGCGGTGGGAGACGGTGTCGAACGCTGCAGAGAGGTCGAGTAGGGTCAGGGCCGCGGTGTGTCCTTGGTCGAGGAGGGTGCGGATGTCGTCTGTGGCGGCGAGTAGGGCGGTTTCGGTGCTGTGGTTGCTGCGGAATCCGGATTGGGAGGGGTCGAGGATGGAGTTTTCTTCGATGAATTTGGTTAGTTGTGCGTTGACGGTCTTCTCTGTGACTTTGGCTGCGAAGGGGAGGAGGGATATGGGCCGGTAGTTCTTGAGGTCGGTGGGGTCTGCTGAGGGCTTCTTGAGCAGGGGTCTGACTTCTGCGCGTTTCCAGTCGTCGGAAAAGATGCCGGTCTTGAAGGTGGCGTTGATGGTGTGTCATGGTTCGGGAGTGATGGCGGTGGCGGCTCTGTGGAAAATGTGCGGGGGTCAGGGGTCCATGGGGGCCCCTGAGTGGATGCCTTTCATGGTCGAAGTGGTGTCTTCGGTGGTGACTGGGGTCCAGGAGGAGATGGTGGGCTGGATGGCGTTGCAGGAGCAGGAAGTGGTTTCGGAGTTGGGTGTCTGGTGATTGAAGTTGTCGTAGAGTGCCTTGAATGTTTGATGGAAGTAGGATCGGAGCTTGTCGCAGAGGTCCTGGGAAGGGGTGATGTCTGTGGTTTCAACACCGAAGTGCATCCTCCTCAACGTGTGCTCCCTGCACAGACACGCCGTAGAGATCTGGGACCTCCTCGACACCCTCTCGCCAGACGTCACCTTCTTTACAGAAACCTGGACCAATGCCTCCTCTGCCCCCGACATCGCCACCGCCATCCCCGACGGATACAAGATCCAGAGGGAGGACCGCCCCAACCGCCCAGGAGGAGGACTCGCCATCATACACAAGAGCTCCCTCCGACTCTCCACCTCCACCACGAAGGACTCCTTCCTTACCACCGAACACCTTCACTTCCAGATCCAGACCAGCCCCAGAACCTCACTCCGCGGCACCCTCGCCTACAGACCCCCGGACCCCACGCTTCATTCGCCACTACCATCGCCGACCTCATCGCACCCCACGCCATCACCTCCATGGACTACATACTCATCGGTCACCCACTGCAACCGCATCAACAAGCCTGGTGGAGGGATCGCTGTCATACAAAAGGAATTCATCCAATGCACCACCACAAATGAGGATATCACCCCAGCCATGGACCACCTCAACTTCTGACTCCAAACAGACAGCCATCAGGGGCACCCTTGTCTACTGTCCTCCAGGGCCACATCTAGCCATCTGCAACTTCATCGCTGACTTCAACATCACCAGCCCACGGACCTCTGCCTGAGTTTGCCAAGTGCCCCCCCACTGCAGCTGGAATTTAGTTTCAAAAGGACACATGGATCAACACCCTCAACACCACCTATCCCATCTCCTCCAACAACCTAGACCAGAACGCCAGAAACTTCAACAATTGGATCACCAACTGCACCAACAGCGTCACTCCCATTGGCAGCAACACCCACAGAAGGACGACCAAGCAGACTAGCTGGTACACTGAAAACAACTGGAAAGGAGACAGCGCACCAGAAAGGACATGACCGACAAGACCACCTTCAAGACAGCCCTCAACCTCTACCACAGACAGTTGAGAGAATCGAAGAAAAAGGCTTTAGCCTCACGCATCGAATCAAGCTCCAATAACAGCAAAGAACTCTTTAACATCGTCAAAGAATTCTCCAACCCCTCAGCTGCAACAAACAACATTAACCCCTCTCAGAAACTCTGCAACAACCTTGCAAACTTCTTCCATGACAAGATCACCAACATCTACAGAAACTTCAAACCCCAGCCCAAGGCCACTGACTTCTTCAAGCAACACAACGACCCCGCTACCACAACAGACATCCGACTAACCGAATTGAGCCAGCTCGCCCCACAGAACACCACCTCCATCATGAACTCAGTCCACTCAGGGGCCCCAACCAACCCATGCCCTCACCACATCTTCAACCTAAGCGAAGCCAGAATTGGCCACGGTTTCACAACCTTGTTGAACATCTCAATTGCCAACACCACCTTTCATGAGGACTGGAAAATGCAGAAGTCAACCTCCTACTAAAGAAACCATTGTCAGACCCCAGCAAACTCAACAACTAAAGACTGATCTCCCTGCTCCCGGCCAAAGTATTAGAAAAAGCCATCAACCAACAAGTCTCCTCACATCTGGAACAGAACCTTCTACTCTTCCACAGCACCAAAACAGCCCTCATTGTGGCTACTGATGACATTCGAGACCTAGTCAACTGAGGAGAGACTGCGGCTGCGATCCTTCTAGACCTCTCGGCAGCCTGTGACATGGTCTCCCACCGCACACTCTTCAAAAGGCTGCAGAACATAAGCATCCAAGAACCCACTCTCATATTGATTACCTCTTTCCTCACCAGAAGAATGCAAGAAGTCCGCTTTCCTCCTTCACGCCGAACCCAAGGAAATCATCTGTGGTGTACCCCAAGGATCTTCGCTCCGCCCCACCCTCTTCAACACTTATATGACACCCCTGGCCAGCATCGCCAAAACCCACAGACTCAACATCATATCCTACGCTGACAACACACAACTCATCCTCTCTGAAGATTCCACCCACACCAAGACCAAATTCCACAACTGCATGACAGACGTCGCCAACTGGATGAAGGACAGCTGCCAGAAACTCAACACAGACAAGACAGAGGTACTGATTTTCAGAAACAAAAGCTCCCCAGGGGACGCATCCTGGTGGCTCTTAGAACTTGAACCTACTCCTATCCCCACTGACCACGCCAACAACCTAGACATCATTCTGGACAATAAGCTAACCATAATAAATCAGGTCAACTCAGTCTCCTCCTCCTGCTTAGTCATCCTCCACATGCTTCGTAAGATATTCAAATGGCTACCCCAAAGCTCAAGATACACCATCACCCAGGCCCGCATCGCCAGCTGACTGGACTACAGCAGCATTCTCTACGCAAGGATTACAGCTCACCTCCTCCAACTACAGACCATGCAGAACACCGCAGCCAGACTCGGCCCTATATCTCTGTCATGACTTACTCCCTGTGTTCTCGTGTCCACCACCAGGGGGCTGAACTGCGGGACTCTCCAGTGTCATAATAAGCTTCTGAACCCTCCCCTTCATGCATATACTGACTTCCAGCCATTTGGACACTATTTGGGAAGTGACATCCATTCCCAATCCATGCCGGGTTTTGTGAAAGCCAGCCTGCTCATGCTTGAAGCCAGCCTGCTCATGTTTGACACTCTGTTACCTAGAATTCCCTGCTCACTGCTTCGTCTCCACCCCTGTAGGCCAAGGATGGGTGGAGGAATTCAGCTCACCTGTGGCTGGCTGCTGCTAGCCTGCTCACACCTGATGCATGTAATTACTGTAAGCTCTTTTAAGCCCCAGCTCCCTTCAGTCCAAGGTTGGTCATTGTAGCTGTGTACCGGTGAGACCGACCCTTGTTTCCTGAGCTTTTGATATCCTTGTTTCCATTGTTTCCTGAGCTTTTGATAGCCTTGTTTCCAGAGCCTTAGCAATCCTTGTTCCTGAGCTGCAGCAGATTCCCTTGTTCCTGCCTTGGTTTTTGACCTTTTGCTCAATTCTTGTTCCTGCTCCAGCACAGTCTTCAGTGCTACTTTGTTTTCTTGACTCCTGATCCAGCACTATTCTAGTATACCCTTCTAGCCTTCCCTTCTGTATATCCTTTTCCAGTCCCTGCCTTTCTTCCAATTTCCTTGGTTCCAGTTCCTAGTTTGCTGTCTTTCTATACTGCTGTCTTGCTTCCATTACCTTGTATGTTTGTTACTTGCTTTCTGCCAAGTGTGCCCTGTGATTTCTTCCTTTCCTGTTAAGCACTCCTCCTTGCTAGCTCCTTGTCTATTGTGCTTGTGTTTAGTTCTACCCCCTTGCTGTTACTGCCATGCGTGTTCCTGTTTGATCGCCAGGATCCGTGGACACAGCTGACTACCTAGGTGGTGTTTCTTGTTCACTGTGAGTATTGTCTTTGAGTTACATTTATAACATCACCATTGGTATCAGCTCCACAGACCTTGCCTTTGCATGCATATCCAATATGTGGGTATTTGCAGTCAGTATCTGTAATAGCAATTGTGGGTGAGGAACTTACTGAGCTTCAGTCTTACCGTGTGGAGCTCCTTAGGGCTTTACCCCACATTCCCTTTATTGTTAATGTTGTTTTATATATAAGTGTATTGCACATCCGTCCTTGGTGTAGTGATTCTGAATGCTGAAGTGCCTCATGAGTGCCTGTCCTTTCTGAGTCTTAGCCATCTTGTTCCTTCGTGCAGGCTTCCCCTTTGGATCCCTTTTCTCCTCTGACTTCCTGTGTGATCCTGGGCAGTGCTGTACTCCTTTTTCTGCTTCATTTTCTACCCAGTCACCAGTCTTTGTACAAGTCCCTGACTGTGTCCCAGACAGTCCGGGACAGTCCCTGACAATCTCCCTAGATGAACCCACATGACCCCCTAACTCGGGGAGCTCCACTGGCTCCCTGTACAGAAAAGATGGCAGTTGAAGCTCCTGACCCATGCATACAAGGCCCAACACAACTGAGGACCCGCCTACTTGAACCACCGCCTAAACTTCAATCAGCCCACCAGACACCTCCACTCCACATCCCTTTCTCTAACCCTCACCACCCACATCTGACGAAGAAAATGCAAAGGTCGCTCATTCTCCTACCTAGCAGTGAAGACATGAAATGACCTACACTTTCATTTACGGATCTCCCCATCTCTTCCAGAGTTCCGAAAGTCCCTAAAGATCTGGATATTTGGCAAATCAACTGGACGCTGCCAGCGCCTGGTTACCCTCGCGGGTGACAAGAAGTGCTCTACAAATATACTGACTGATTGAGTGACAAGTTATAAACAAAGAAACATCTCGGGATGGGACTGTGTGCATTACATTCCCTTAATATGTGCTCCAAGTAGTGGACAAAGGAGAGAATTGCATTTAGAGAGAAGACAGTTAAATGCCTGATACACATCTAACACATTTTTACCCAGGATATCACACAATCTACTAACTTGATGTTGGTTTAGCACCCTAACTGGAGGAACTCGCAGTGAGGTAGTAAGCAGACAACCACATGTATTCAAACAAGAATAGTGCTTCAGGAATCACATCATATTTCAATAACAAATACAGCTAAAGGCATGGTCAACAAAGACACTTTATGCACACATGCAACAAGAAATATTCGTAATAAAAGACTGTAACGCCGGCAAGTGTGACGACCGTGATTACATTAGTTGTTTTAATGTGTTCTTTTTTTTATTTATATTCTGATTACAGACGACATTGGCCACTTATTTTACTTAATTATTTTGTGTAATATCAATCATTAGTAAAAATATTCTTACTGTATAAATTCAATGGTATAATGTCGCAAACATCACCACCTACGAGGTTTTTTTTTTTACCATTCCCAGGTGAACCAGATACCACATGGAAGGAGTGGGTAGATGCTTTTCAAATATAGATGTTGGCTTTTGGGAGTGAACGTTCATCTGATGATAGGAAATACGCTACTTTGTTGCATCGCATAGGTAAGGATGGTTTGAGAGTTTACAGAACACTACCAACATTAACCAATGCAGAAGTAGGTGATAACAATACATTATATGCACAAACCCTCAGGCAATTCGAATTGTATTTTGGTAATAAAACCAATATTATATTGGAGAGATATAAATTATTTTCAAGGGTTCAAGCTAATGACAAAACTATTGATAATTTTGTAACGGGCCTTAGAGCGTTATTGGTACACTGTGCTTTCACTGGAAACCACAATGAGTATATCAGAGATCAACTAATGATGCATAAGTCTAACAAAAGTATACAAGAGAAGTTGTGGAATGCAAGTAACTCAACTTTGCTAGAAGCTCTTGATATAGCATGTAGTGTGGAATTAACTGCAAAATGTGCGAAAATAATGAATGAGAAAAATGTAGGCGATCCCAAGGTGATACAACTAGCTAAGAAAGACGCAATAGATTCAGTAAATGCAGTTAAATTAAAGAATACCACTTTAGAAAACAAACTGGAGTTTAGGCAACACAAGAGTACCAATAAAGGGGCATGTTTGAGATGTAGAATGCTAACCACTTGGCTGATAATGAAGATTGTCCAGCAAGAAATCTAATATGTTTGAAGTGTAGGAAAATGGGACACTATACCAGAATGCGTAAAGGTACTAAAGAAAAGCAAATGGGTCAAAAGAATGTAAACTATGTAACCAACAGTAATAGTAGCGAGATTTAAGAGGGGTATTCTATTCTAAGCATCAACAATGATGAGAAAACGTCAGAAATGTTGTTTGAAAATAGGTCAAAAATGCTGTCTGATGAGGATGAAATTAGAGAAAGAAAGGTTAAAGATCCCAAATATGTAGTAAAAATAGATAATATTAAAATTGATGTTATATTAGATTCAGGCCCAAGATACACCATTGTTTCACAAGAGGATTGTGAAAGGCTGTTTGATTTGAAGAGTAGAAATGTGATGAGAGCTAATGTAAATTTGAAAGGATATGGCGGCGAGAGAACTGAGATGACTGGTTATTTTAGCACCAGCATTGCTTTCAAAGATAGAAAAAGTAGGGTATATATAGCCAAAAAGGGTGCACCAATCTTGGGCTGGATACATCAAGCGGCTTTAGGAATGTTATTAAGACAAGGAACCAAAAAGCAAATAATGTTGGTCCAACCAAAATCAGAAAAAGAATGTTGGAGAGAGAAATTTCTCAGTGTTTTCAATGACACACTTGAAAAATTGGTGGATTTCAAACAGAGAATTGTTTTAAAAAAACAGGGCGCAGGTCTAAAGTACATAAAGTAAAAACCATTAGCCATCAGGGAGTAAGTCAAACAGGAGAGAGAAAAATGTGTGACAATGGTATAATTGAAAGTATAAAGTCCTCAGATTGGTTAGCCCAGATTGTGGTGGCATGAAAACCTGAATGCTCAGTGCGAGTATGTGTTGATTTGCGCGATCTGATCAATGCAATTTGGATTGAATGGCATCCATTGCCCAATATAAGTTAAATGCTCTCAATTATTGGTAAAGCTAAATGGTTTAGCACTATTGACTTGTCTGCTGCATATCATCAGATTGAGCTTCATCCTGTCATTAGACCATATTTGTAACACCATTTGAAACATTTAGATTTAAACGATTGCCATTTGGACAAGTGCCATTTTCCAGACGTTATGCAGACCTTATTTGGTAAATTACAAGGCGTTATTTTTAAGACAACACACTAGTATTTGCTGAAAATGAGACTCAACATAGGAGAGGTTAAATAAGGTGCTTGAAATCTTGAAATGCAAGCAGAAAAATGTCACACCAAGGTGAACAGTGTCACCTAACTGGGACATACCAATGATGAAAGTGGAGTAAGACCTAGAGATAAAATGGTAAAGATATACAGGATGCAGAGGTTCCATGCAATAATGGTGAGTTCAGATCCTTCTTAGAAGTAATTGAGTATTATTCCAAGTTTGTAAGAAATTTGTCAGAAAAAACTAGGAATTTACGCAACTTATCGAAGAAAGGGGTGAAACTTAGCTAGTCTGAATATTGCCAAAAGGAATTTGTTGAGGCTAAAGAATGTATTGAACATGCAGAATTGTTGGGGATGTTTGACTTAAAATGTAAGACTATAATTAGCACAGATCCCAGTTCAAATGGATTAGGGGCTATTCTCATCCAAATTCAAAACAATGAGGAGATAATAATTGCTTATGCATCATTTGCTTTGAATGAAGCAGAGATGAAGTACTTGGTAATGGAGGGAAACGCTTAGGGGGCGTGGCTAGCCAGCCAACATGGCGGACGCGAATCTGTAGCGCTCCGGCCAACATCCCCTGTAATCCGTAATAATTATCCTTGCAGTGTGCCATCCTTACCTGTAACGGGTGGTTTCTGATGGCAGAGGAGCGACTGTAGCTGAAAAACTCTCCTCTGAACCCTTTCCATTATCGGGGCGGCTGCTGCGGATGCGGCCTTCACGCTGTTAGCCCGCGCGACAGAGACCCCCAAAGGACGGCGGCCGACTGCGCTGAAACAGTGACTGCGGGTGTCACAGCGCCGAAAGAAAAACTGAGGACACATCTACCGCCCTGCTGCGGGAGGTGGGTGACTGCCGGGGCCGCCTGTGAAACCGGAGCGCGGCAGCGAGGACTCTGGGGATCAACCTGGTGGGAACCGGGAGTGACCCCCGGGAGGGGAGTATCGGCCCCTGCGGCACGGACCCGGTCGCGGTGAGGCCTCGGAGGACTGTGGCGCTGTGAAGTGAGTCACTGACGACGGCGGAGGAGTTGCGGCCTGTCGGGAGGTCGTCAACCCCCTGTGCGGGACACTTTCACGGGTTCTGTTGGGCGCCGGGACTGGAGGCGCCCCCTGTGGCTCCTGCCTCGCGTCGCGGAACGGGCGAGTCTGGTGGGCTGATGCGTGGGGCGGGGTGAGTGCCTGAGCCGCTAATCGAGCCGGAGTGCGGCAGTGACGCGGGCGGCCCCTGGGAAGGGAGTAGCTGCCCCGGCGGAGCGGAACCGGACTGCAGTGGAGCGGCTGCCCTGCCGTGAAGTTGTGCGGCCTACAAAGACGCCGCCCCGCCCTCAAAAGGCCCCTAACGAAGGCGGCGGGAGAGGAAGGCCAAGGAGTGAGGGCCTGTTGGGGGACTGAGTTGGCCGCACGGACGCAGAGCACCTCTTGGCCTTTTGTCGGGCGTCGTGCCTGGAGGCGGCCAGTGAAGATGTTGGCTACGGTCGAGTGAGCCGGTGAGTGCATATAGCCGCAGCTGGGCGGGGGACTCCTGCGGTCGCCGCAACCGCCGAGCGGGTAGCAAGCACTGAAGAGGTGAGGCCTGGGGAGGCCTATTCTAGCAGACTGCAGGGTAGGCGACGCACTTTATGGCCCAAATGGAGCTGCACGGTGTGGCCTAGGAAACGCTGGCCCCGGGCGTGGGCCGCACCCTTTAAATGCCTGCTGGGTGCCGCGGACGGAAACGAGGGTGCCACCGTGACGTGGTGGAGGCCACCGGAGGATTCGCCTGTGGGACAGCAGAACACTGTGCTTCCCAGGTGGCACGCAAACTGACTGTGGAGGACAGAAGAGGCATCTATGTCGGACAGGCTGAAGGCTGATGGCCCCGGCCCCGCTCCGCGCTTGGGACCCCTGCCGGTGGTTGCTGGTGGTAGCTGATCTGCCTCTGAGGAGTCACATTGGGCGCAACGCCACCAGGGACGTGAGGCCCACGCTGCAAACCCGCACCTCGGATTTGGGAGCATACGGACACGTAATACGCCCACACACAACGTCCCCCTCACCTGCTGCGTGCCTCACAATACTCCCCAGGCGCGGGGCCCTGAACAAACGCATTATCAGACATCTCAGAAGAGGGAGACGGGGCTGACACCCCGGAAACATCCACAGTTGCTGAAGACGAGGGTTTATCGCCGCGCAGTGAGCTAACTGGGAAAAGACGGGTGCGGAAGAGCAGCCAGAGACCTCTCCGCTGCTAGAGGGCGCCAACCGGGCAGTATACGTCCCGACACCAACTCCTCCTGGGGCAGGCCGCCCCGAACAGAGTTCTGATACTGTGGGCGCCACCGGTGGTCACCGGTAGAGAGACCAGACGTCGCTACGAACAGGACGTGGGCAGCATCGCGAATGCATATGGAGAGTCGGTGAACGGGGTCTTAGCCTGTCTGCATAGCCCTAAACCACGCGCCTAAAGACCAGCCAGCCTTTCACCGAAGGATCTGTTGCAGTCACACTCTCCACGAGCGGGCCCTGCCAGGAACCAGCCGCGAATGCTCACGGCACAACAACTCGTGATGGGCCGTATGAGAGCCAAGATACAGCAGGGGCCACTGCGTGCTAGTAAACTGGATCCCCCACACTTGAGAGACGAGGGCGAAATGGAGTCGACGGCCACAGCACTGGCAGCCAAGATGGACTCTGTCCTTGCAGCAGTGGAGAAACTAGGAACTGCACTGGACAACACCAGGACATCCCTGGAAACCCGTATTGATAAAGTGACCTCAGACTTCACGCTCCTCCATGCGGACCACCGCAAACTAGCGGATAAAGTCACCGCTCAAGGTCAAACGCTAAGGAACTCCAGCCGGTCACCCATAGCCATGCTGCCGCGTTGCAAGATATGATGGATCGAATACACGCCCTCGAGGACCGAGCAGAGGACGCAGAAGGACGCTCCCGTCGCAATAATATTCGCGCTGTGGGATTGCCAGAAGGAGAGGAAGGTAGGAGCCCAGAACAGTATGTCGAAAACTGGCTGAGAGATCTTCTGCCACAGGGGGCGCTGTCGAAACAGTTTGCGGTGGAGAGAGCTCATCGGGTGCCTACGCAGAGGGCTCAGCTGGGAGCAAGGCCGCGTCCATTCCTGTTCAAACTCCTCAACTACAGAGACAGAGATGCGGTGCTACGTGAGACCCGGAAAATGGACAACCTCACTGTTAACGGCAGTCGCATCATGCTCTTCCCCGATTACACTGCCCTTGTGCAGCGTCGTAGGAATAACTATATGGCAGTGAAACGTCAACTCAGGGAGCTGGAGATAACATATTCATTGCTGTTCCCTGCCAGGCTCCGAGTGGTCGCAAAGGGTAAAGCCCACTTCTTTGATTCCCCAGCGGAGACATGGGACTGGCTAGAAGAGTCGGGACTCTGGACGGGAACACGGCCGACAGATCCAGATGAGGACATCGCATCAGGCAGGAGGAGCAGACGTCGCCCACGGAGAAAGACAGCACGCGGAGCAGCGCCCACGGTGGTAGCCCCAAGCCCAGAGAAAATGAGGAGGGAGCGCCAAAATGTGCTGGAGGCAGTTACGACGCTCGGCACTTCGAACGCTAAAGACCGCCTAGAATCCTCCGCGCAACACATGGTGGTGTCCAGCGGTTCGTCATCACCATCGACCGCCCTTTCTGAAGATCTTTGCATGCCGGTGGTCACTCCGCAGACCGCAGATGGTATCCTGGGATGATAACATTACTGTACAAAATTCAGGGGAGAACCGCTCACGCAAGTAACCCACTGCTTGTTAAAATGGCTATGTTCGTAGTGTCGGAAGGGGGTGGGGGGCCAACAGTGATATTGTCTGTACACAAATGCTGGTTGTTACTTAGGACTCATTATACTTAGGCCCGACACATCTCGTGAGTCTCTACACGGAAAGTTACTGTACGCACAGGCATACTCCACTCTTAGCCCGGAACCTAGCGGTCCCCGCGGACCGTGCTGGCGACACTACTAAACGGCACACCACACACGTGGGACAAGGAGGGGTCAGCCACAACAAAACGCCGTCTGCGCACATACCCCACCAGGTCACACATTGATCTAGTTCGCACTTATGCATGATCGCATGGTTTGGACGGACATGCACACGCAGTCCGCCCTGAATGTTAAATTGTTCACAGTTCACACGTTATTGTTTCAACAGACCGCTAAAAGCCTGTTGGGCCGCATCCCGTGCTATCCGAGACATGCCCTACCCCTAGCTCCCAGGAAGACTACCTACATTAGAAATGGCACGAGTTAATATACTCACATGGAACATACGCGGCATGTACACTCCCGCACGGAGATACTCTATCTTTGCTTATCTTCAGAGACACTCAATTGGAATCGCCCTATTACAAGAAACACACATGACACAGCCGGAATTGGAAAGGCTACGCAGGCGATGGAGAGGTCAGGTGTACGGTACAGTGTATTCGGCCCAGGCCAGAGGCACACTCATCTGGGTGAGAGCAGGCGTTCCGTTCCTCCGCACGGACACGGTAATAGATCCTGAGGGCAGGTACACCATAGTGCGTGGAACGCTCAATGGCCAACAGATATTACTGGCTTCGATCTATGCTCCAAACGTCGATCAGGCTTCATTCCTGTCGCAGCTGTCGCTAGCGCTGACTCCACAGGCTGGTCTCCCCTGGTTGATGGGTGGCGATTTCAATGCAGTGCTAGACGTACACTTAGATAGATCTTTCCCCCCTCCGTAAAACGTCAGCGGTGTCGAATGCGCAAGTGCTCACAGATTGGCTCTCGCACTGGGCATTGTTAGACATGTGGCGTATACTCCACCCGGCGGAACGTATATACTCCTATTATTCGGCGACACACGACCTGCATGTCCGTCTGGACAGGGTGGTGGGGTCCCAGTCCTTATTACCATTAATTGAGAACTCTGAATACCTCGGACGGACACACTCCGATCATAACCCCCTGCGGTTTCAACTCTCCTGGGAGGCTGACCGGCCCCCTATCCCCACTTGGCGTCTCCAGCCCACGGCGCTGGAAGACCCCGACTTCGCTCCTCACTGGGGACTGCTGTCCTCACGTACTTTGAGCTTAATGAAGGCACAGCGAGTAATGCATTGGTGGAATGGGACGCCCTCAAAACAGCACTCAGGGGTCACTGTTTGGGAGCCACATGGAACATACGGAAGCAGTTAGCGAAATCAATCACTCAACTAGAATCCCAATTATTGCAATATGAGCGCGAGGGAGAAGGAGGGGGCAGGCACTCGAGTCACCTAGAAGCCCTTCGGACAGAACTTGCGGAACTTTTAGAGCGCTTAAGGTGTCATAATTATGCAGCCCACACAGCCCGTACACACGCCACGGCAGACAGAGCGGGCCGCTTGCTCGCCTGGCTGCTAAAACAAGATGGCGCTCACACACCGATCACAGTCATGCGTACGCCGGAGGGAGAACTAGTGTACACACAGAAGGAGGTCCACAAGGTGATGGTAGACCACTATGCACAGCTGTACCAATCCAGAGTCCGTTGTTCGGGCCAGGATCTGGAGCAGTTCCTCGGGCGGGCTCAGTTGCCCACAGCGTCGGTGATGCACCAAGAGGCACTTAATAGCCCCCTCACTCTGGAGGAAATAGGGGAAGCAATCTCGTTACTGGCATCTGGGAAAACACCAGGCCCGGATGGACTGCCTACTGAATTTTGACAAGGCTTATAGGGAGTCTCTGGTGCCGCACTTACACACACTCTACGCAGTAGCACTGGAGGAAGCCACGCTACCTCCCTCGATGCGTGAGGCGTACCTAGTGTCTCTGCTAAAACCGGGGCGGGATCCCATGACTTTGGGATCATATAGACCGCTAGCGCTTCTCAACGTAGACTATAAGATCCTTGCCAAAGCACTGGCGGAACGCCTGGCGCCAGTGGTCCCTGACCTGATCCATAGCGATCAAAACGGATTTGTGCCTAAACGGAGCACGTCCCTGAACCTGCAGAGGTTTTTCAGAGTGGCAACAGATAGTGTGCGGGAGTGGCCAGGGGCAGGTTGCCTAATGCTTGATCTGGAAAAGGCATTTGATTGCTTGGAATGGAGGTATTTGTCCGCACTGTTGCAACGATACGATCTGGGGCTGGGATTCTTGCAGCTGGTGGGCCTCTTATACAAAAACCCCTCGGTCCGGGTGCGGCTGGGTCCGTATATATCTGACGCCATACCAATATGTAGGGGGACCAGACAGGGGTGCCCACTGTCGCCACTACTGTTCGCGTTGGCAATCGAACCCCTGGCGGCGGCCTTACGGGCAACGTTAGGGGACGGAATACCACTGGGAGATGCCGTACACCAGGTGTCGCTGTATGCAGACGACCTGTTGGTGTACGTAAGAGACATAGAGGATATTCCGGCCCAGCTGGCCCACGTCCTGCGAGACTTCGCCGCCATTTCGGGACTCCGGGTCAATGCCAGTAAGTCCTGTCTTTACGCGTTCGGAGAGGGGAGGAGAGACCCGGGCTATACACTCAACGGGACGAGGGTACAGTGGAAAGGGGACACCTTCCGCTACCTGGGCATACAGATATACCGTCAGCCGACAGACCTCTTTGATGGCAACCTGGGAAGGGCGCTCTCGGCCATCAAGTCACAAATGCGATTCTGGGGTACACTGCCGCTAACGGTCACGGGCAGGGTGGCATTATCCAAAATGGTGATTCTCCCCAGGTTCCTGTATTACTTCACAAACCTGCCTTTATATATCCCTGCGTCCTTTTTGCCACGCTCTCCAAACTGCTAAGGGATTTCATCTGGGGAACAGCCGGCATAGGCTGGCACTGGCGAAGCTATACCTTCCCACGGATCAAGGGGGACTGGCAGCGCCCTGCTTTGAACACTACTACTTAGCTGCACAGCTGCAATGGATAGCCCGCTGGCTTGCAGACAAAGGCAGGGAAGACACAGCATCTACACTGCCCCCACACTCTCTAGAACAGATACTCAAGCTCTTCCACCCAGCCACCAAGCCCACGACGCCGACACCACTCCTATTGGCAGTAGCGCACAAATGCTACCGCAGGACCCTATTTCTCACCAGAGCTTTGGTCCCATACGCGCCGGCGATACCGCTAGAAGGCTCCCCAAGCGGGACAAGGGCGCTCACCTCACTCTCGCTCACGCGCTGGCGAGATGCTGACATTCAGACCCTGGGAGATTTATACCGTGATGGCACACTTATTTCGTATGACTCCCTGGTTGCAGACGAGGGTTTGCCACCAGGGCAATTTCTGTTACATCGCTCACTGATTGCTACCTTGACTGCGAAATGGGGAGACATGTCCACAGAGCCCAGCCAGCACCTCACCATTCAATACCTTCACGTTATGGGACGAGGCAGACACCTGATCCGTTGGTTCGCGGCGTCACTGCGTACACACGCGGCGATCAGCCTAGAGCCTCTTCGACACAAATGGGAACTTGACCTGGGGAGACCACTAGAAGATAGGGAGTGGGAGAGAGTATTGGAGAGTCCAGTGCGCATACCCAGGAACATGAGATTCCGTCAAATACAGCTGTTCATTGTGCATAGGGCATACCTTACGCCAGAGACGAGCAACAGGTATTTTCACTGTGAAGATGCAGTGTGTCCTAGATGCACTGAGCCCGGGGTGGGTCTGGTTCATATGCTGTGGAGTTGCCACAGACTACACACGTATTGGACCACAATCAGTGAGTCGCTGCGGGCCAGTACGGGCCGAGACATACCCTTTGACTGGACTGTTTACTTGCTCCACCAGTTCCGTAGAACCCCAGCCACAAGGGTAATAGCCCGGTTCCTAGATCTGGGGCTAGTGGTCGCCAAGCGACTTCTCACCAAGAGGTGGAAGGCGCGGGACCCGCCTCCGACGAGAGCATGGTGGCGCTCACTCTCCGCATGGGCCAGGGCAGAGGGAACTGCTATCCAGCGAGAAGAGACACTCGGATTGAGGAAGGAGCCCATAGCTGTTCAGTGGGAGGGACTACTCCAGGCACTTCAGCAAACTGAGGCGGGAGGTTCAGGAGGGCAATCTGAGGGAAGAGACGTGAATCCAGAGTAGATCCCATAGGTCATGACCGGGTACAGCTGTGGAGTTCCATGTACATGAACATTAGACTTGTTGTCATGGGTGAACACATTTGATACCGGAATAGGAGAGTGTCAACCAAGCTGCAGTACAGTGGCACGTCACTGGGAGACCGGGGAGGGATGGGGGCAGGGACGCTGGTATTAGCACTGGTCTATGTTATGGTTGTTGGGTTTAACTGTTTTTAATTGTACTAAGCCTGTTCTGCAGTCCACATTGAATCAGCTGGAAGACTTTACTCGCTGGACTATTGAAACCATGCTATCGCCGAACTGTGATCTATCTCATGTATGAAATGGCTAGAATATCGCAATTAAGCACAACCTGTACATCAGGCACGCTATGTACGCCTGTAATGATCAGCCTCCATGTAATAATAGCATGTCTACATTGTTACTCCGTGACACCATGCAGGGTCAAAGTTAAGGATGTACTGCCTCTTATGTACCTGTATCCTAAAAGTCAATAAGAAATAAAAATAAAAAACAGAGTTAAACAAAAATGGAGGGAAACGCTTACCGTATATTGGGCTGTGAAGCATTTCAAGACATATGTGTGGGAAATACCGTTCAAAGTAAGGTCCGATCATAAGCGACCAGTACATGTTTTGACAATGCATGGTTCAGGATTGGCGTCACCAAGAATAGCCAAGTGGTTGTCAAATTTAGAAGAATATAATTGTGTTGTAGAATATTTAAAAGGAAGTGAGAATGAATTTGCAGATTGTTTATCCAGAATCACATCGAAAGAAAGACAGTACAATAATGAGGACAGGGATGTAGATTTGTAAGAAAGTGCCCTCTTTTTGCATGGTTGCCCCCACTTTTTGCTGAACTACTGATGTACTTTGACTGAGTGTGCCCTGGGCTCCTGCCAAACAGATACCCAGGGCCTATGTTCTTTCCCTAAAACTGCATTGAAAACAAAACCCAATTGGCACTCTCTGGCCACAGGTCAGCCCCTGGTAAATGGTACCACAGGTTCCCCAGGGCACTATGACCAGGGAAGGCCTCTAAGGGCTGCAGCACTTATTGTGCCACCCTTAGAGGCCCTGTACCTTTACACACACACACTGCCTTTGCAGGCTGCGTGTTTTGGTGCAGAACAAAGTGAAGAGTCGACATGCCACTGCCCTGGCATAGATCAGCTACCCCTCTAGCTGGGTGCAGTATACCAGTGGTAAGGGTACAGGGGCATGAGCCCTGTACCCCTACAGTGTCTAAGCCAATTCCTAGACATTGTAAGTGCAGTAATGCCATTAAGAGTATATGATGCTGGGAGTTTGACGTTACGAACTCAACAGTACCCTAATGGCTTTACTGAAAACTGGGAAGTTTGGTATCAAACTTCTCAGCACATTAAACCCACACTGATGCCAGTGTGGGATTTAATGAAAAATACACACAGAGGGCATATTAGAGATGCCCCCTGAAAAATGACCTAACACTAGTGTCCAGGCTGAGTGGCTGCTCACCAGCTGCCACCACCAGACATGTTTCTGGACCCCTGGGTTGAGAGCCTGCTGCTCTCGGGGGTCTGAAACAATGCACATCCTGGGACGAGGTGCCAAGCCTCCTCCCCAAGGATGGGCAGGGTCCACTCCACGAAGGGGAAGCTTCAAAGGCTTGCCGCCTTTGTGAGCTTCCCCAGGCCTTTTGCTGCTTCCAGCAACTGGTCCCCACCAGTTCTGACCCCCCACTTTAGGCGGGAGAACCAGCGGGAAAACCAAGTGAGGAAGGGAGGTGTGCCCACTTTTGCGAACCCCACCCCTCAGGTGGGGGAGGCGAGGTGAAGCACAACTCTCAGTCCCCGCCACCTTGCAGATGGGGGGACCTAGCCAACCATAGTGAGGCATACGCCCCCCTCCCACTGGAGGGTGGCATATTAGGGGGTGTACCCACCCCAAGGAAGGGACCCATTGGTCCCAACCTTTACTTACCTGTAACACCCCTAAATCTAGTACTTAGGGGCACCCCCGAACCTTGCCTCCTCAGACAAGAAACAACCAAGAAGAAAAGAAGAAGAAGGACCGAACAGCCGTGCTGAAGCTAAGAAGAGGACGCCCACTGACTTGGCCCCAGTCCTATCGGCCTGTCCCCACCTCGAACCTGCAGAAGCAAAACTCCAGTGTGTCCTGCAGCCAGCAACCTCAAGAACCCTGAGGACCTGCCCTGCCTTCCAAAGAAAAGACTTTGTCTCCCGTGAACACCGGATTTGTTCACGCACAGACTCTGGCTCCGGCCAAATCCACGAGTCTACACCACTTGCACCCGTCGCCCACGGCCCTAGTTAGAGTGGCCCAACACCATGAGGAGGTCTCCCCGGCGATCCTGGCCCGAGATCTGGTGATCTCTGACCTGCCTCGAATCTCCCAGCGAAGCCTGCAGCCTCTTTTTGGAGGATCCCCCCCGACTGCGACCAGAGCTGGTAGAGAAACCCGATGCCTAAAGACACCCCTGCACCCGAAGTCCCACGGCCTTGGGTGGCCCAACCGATGGTGTCCCAGCACCCCCAGGCATCCCAACTTACCTCTCCAACCGGTGGTCACCTCCAGAAGATCTTCGTCCCCGAGCCTGCAGTCTTTGTTGAAACCGGAGAATCCCCATTGAAACCAACAGGGCACCCGACGCCAAAACAGCACCCTGCACCGAGCTGCCCCTGCGCCGCTGCAGGTGTACTTTGGGTGCTAACGTGGTCCCCCCTTTGCCCTGAACCTAACACCAGGACCTTTGCTCCCACAACCCAGTGTCCTGCTCGTAAGCAGCCACCAACCGGAGGCCCCCTATCCCCCATTAGATAACATTGGGCCTCAGCACTCTGCACCCGGCTGCCCTAGTGCAGCTGAGGGTGTTTTGAGAGTGCATCCTAGACCCTGGGGGAACCCTGGTTTTAACCCCAGAAACTCAACCCCAAAGACCAAGTACTAACCTGGTAACTTCATTTCTCTCAATAGGAATCCATGGACTGTTTTTCTCTGAAAAATGTTCCAAGTGTGGAGTTGATTTGTATGGAAACCTGAAAAATTACAACTGTGCAAAACTGATTTTACTTAACTTTTCTCTAGGAAATGTCCCAGTGTGATATCTAGGCACATCACACGGAGTAGAAAAAGTAACTTAAAAAGTAATCTAAAAAGTAACTGAAAAGTAATCTGTACAGTAATTTCGATATTTTGACTTATCTGTTATGTTATGTTAAAAATATTTATAGAGCGCACTAACACCTAGCGGTTTCATGGCGCTAAAAGCAGGGGGGCGACAATGGTATGATGAACAGAAGCTTTACTCATATGCCTGAGAGAACAGAAGAGTCTTAAGAAGTGTTCTGAATTGGGCGTAGGAGGTAACTAACCTCAGTCCAATGGGGAGAGAGTTCCAGAATTGAGGGGCCAAAAAAAAAAATCCAAGGCCACCATGTTTTTTACGTTTGAAGGTGGGGGTGGTGAGCAAATTCAGATGGGAGGAGCGAAGTTCGCGAGAGGGACATAACGATGGATCCTAGATGAGATGAATACTGGGCCATGGCCGGCAAGGGCTTTAAAGATGGTGCAGCCCAGTTTAAATGCACAACGTTTAGCCACCGGAAGCCAATGAAGGCTCTTCATCAGGGGGCGGACGTGTTGGTATCTAGGTTGATGAAAGATGAGCCTGGCTGCCTGGTTTTGTACCAGTTGCAAACGGTGGAGTTGGTATGCCGGAATGCCGACATAGAGTGAATTGGCATAATCAATACGAGAGATAACCAAGGCCAGGATGACCAAGGTCAAGGCCTCGGTGGTCAGAAATCTACAGATCTTCCGAATTCTGCGTAGGTGGAAGAAGCAGGTAGATACCACTGCACCAATCTGAGATTTCATAGACAAATCGTTGCTGATTATGACCCCTAGGCTTTTTACAGATTCTGCTGGGTGAGGCGGACTACCTAGGAGAGGGGGCCAAAAATTAGAGTTCCAAGGGTTGGCAGTACCTCCAGTCAGGATCAGCTCAGTTTTATCAGGGTTAAGTTTTAGTTGATTAGCGTACATCCATTCGCTAATATAGCTCATGGTGGACTGGAAATTGGATACTGCGGTGTTGGAAGAATCAATTTCAAACACCAGCTGGAGGTCATCAGCATAGTTAAAAGTGACAACTCTCCTTTTACGTAAGGACCAAATCAGAGGAAGCATGTACAGATTAAACAGGAGGGGCGAAAGGGAGGAACCCTGGGGGACCCCGCAAGTCAGCCTAGCTTTCTTGGCTGAGAAGTTAGCGAGATGGACTGCCTGAAATCGGTTGTGTAGGAAAGAGGAAATCCACTTCAGAGCCAGGCCCTGGATGCCAGCATTACTGACACGATCGATCAGGAGGTCATGGTCGACCGTGTCAAAAGCGGCTGATAAATCCAAGAGCACCAGGGCCTGGGTGATGTTTTTATCGGCCCCTCTCCTAAGCTCGTCCATAACTGCAAGAATGACTGACTCCGTAGAGTGTGCAGGTCTAAATCCTGCCTGATGGGGGTCGAGAAACTGAGAATGCTCAATAAATGAGCTCAGACAGTTTGCTACGTGGGCTTCTAAAATCTTACTAAGGTAAGGAAGTAAAGAGATTGGGCGGAAGTTACTCAGGACCAGGGGTCAGCGTTGGGTTTCTTCAGAATAGGGACGATTTCAGCATGTTTAAAAGTGTCTGGGACAATACCTTGTTTAAGAGAGTTATTGAGGAGTGAGAGGGGCGGGTCTGGGCAGGTAAGGAAAGCCTCTTGTAGGATATGAGGGGGACAGCAGTCAGTAGGGGAGCCTGATCCAATTTTTTTAGAAGGACAAAAACTCTTCCCTGGAAATCAGGGGATTAGATCCAACACAAGGGGATTATTGCATGTGATAGAGGGAACAGTTGAAAGTGTGGAAGGAGGAATACTGCTTTTGATGGTGGCAATTTTCTCGATAAAATACGAGTTCAGGGAGTCACATAGTGATTGTGAGGGGACAGGTTTAGCTATCACTCTGTCAGGTTGTGTAAGCTCATCGACTATTGAGAAAATATCCTTGGTCTTAGTGGCTGAGTTCGTAATTTTCGAGGAGAAGTAAATTGCCTTGGTCTGGAGGATAGAGTTTTTATAGTCTTTTAGCAAGGTAACATAGGTGGCTTTTTTTCCAGGAGCATAATCTCGTCTCAGCTGCGCTCGGCTTGCCTAAGTGCCAGTTTTTTTATTTTCAGATCGTCAGAGAACCAGCGTTGAGCGTCATGAGGGCGTTTAAGTTTGGTTTTCTTAAAGGGAGCAACACTGTCACTGGCCTACAAGCCATTGCTCAATGCTTGTTACCTGATCGCAGAGGGAATCTTGTTCAGTTGGTGAAGTGGCTTTTAATAGTGTACAGAAATCGCCAATATTGGCCCGATTCCAGTTTCTAGCCAGATGATTGCCCGTCAGGGAAGGTTTAGTAAGGGGGGTACAGGCCATGGTAAATATGATGTGATAATGATCTGACCATGTACATGGGGAGATGGTTGTGTGATTTCCAAGTTGGAAGTCCAGATTTGGTCCAGGATATGTCCCTTAATATGGGTGGCATTGTGTACATGTTGGATACAGTTCATAGCTGATAGGAGATCCGTGAATTCTACGGAGCTGGCACTCTCCTGTGCATCAGTGGGCCAGTAATTAAAATCTCCGATAATAATAATACTGGCATGGTTAATAACTAGTTGGGAAATCATTTCACCTAGCAATTGAGGAAATGAAGGCATGTGGTGGGGAGGTCGGTAAAAAAGAGCACAAACAAAGGGAAAAATGGGGCGATTCGAATTTCAAAATAAGGCTGTCGACCGAGGGTATACCAGCGATCCCTAAAGCAGTAAACCTAAGTTTATGATGAATAATTGCTGCAACCCCGCCCCCGGGCTTACCCGAGGGCCTGTTGGCCTGAAGTATGTAATAGCCTTTGGGAACTGCCGCAAGGATGTCAGGGGCCGACTCGGTAGTGAGCCAGGTTTCGGATAGGAGAAGGATGTCCGGTTTGTCAGAATCAAGGAGCTGAAAGATTTCGAGTTGATGCTTCACCAGAGAGCGGGTGTTTAAGTAGCTAATTACTAAGGTCCCTTCTGCCTGGTGCTTGGAGGTAGTAATTTCGGGAGGGTCCTTATGGGTGACAAGAGATCCCTGCTCAACAAGTGGAGCGGGGAGCTCTGAAAGGGAGTCTCTGGGGTTGAGGATCCCAGTATTGTTAATAAGATCCCTGGCACTGGTGCTGATAGGCCAGTTTCCATGTAAGTGTCTCAGCTCAGATGCTGTGCAGGTAAAAGAATGGGAATAGTGCTTGGCCCCTAGCCCCGCCCGGCCGCGGACGGGCGCAGACGGGCTTGCCTTTGGCGCGCCCGCTGCGCGCGTCCGCTGCGCAAGAGAAAAGGCATGCCAGTTTAATAGTGCTGGGGGAGCTAGAGCGCTGACCAATGGCTCCGCCCCTAACAACTCCCAGCTGCCTGGTGTGAGGAATCAGAGGCGCCGGCACCCTCCACAACAAGCGGGGAAACCCTGTGGTGGACCGGGATGCCGGCGTTTGACTCAGGGGAAAAGCGAGTAAAAAGTGCAGAGGTAGGGAGCAGCGAAATTCGGTGCCAGTAGCGCTAAGGTAAGGAACAATTCTGAGGTCAAGTTTGTTTAAAAGCACATGTTCGATTTTAAAAGCACAAATCCAACTGCATTTGAACCTGCATTCAACTGTAAACACTGCATAATATTTTGCAAAGCATTTAAATTTCACTTACCTGTGCCAGGTTTGGCTTGGTTCTAGAAATAAAATAACTTAATAATATATTTTTATACAAACAAAATTGGTCTGAGTTCAGTCTTTGAGTGTGTGACATCATTTGCTGATTGAGTGTGTACAACAAATGCTTAACACTACCCTCTGATAAAGCCTTACTGCTTGCCCACACTACCACAAATAGCGAGTAGGGTGCTATCTACTTCTACCTCTGCCTACCTTTGGGGTTCCACTGGACTCTGTGCACACTATACCTCATTTTGGTATGGTATATACAGAGGCAGCTTCCTACAAGATTTCAAACACAGTTGGTGATAGTTGTGGAAGCATTGGATGAAGGTAAAATTGCAGAAAATTAATGGTGTGATGTAGTCAAAGATGATGCAGAATTGACGTGTTTGTCGCAGTATATTAGAGGTGGGTGGCTAAGGAATTTTAAGGTTTGTGATGAAAGGGTATGGAAATATGATAATGTCACAGATGAGTTGAGTGAAGACAGATGGCATGTAAGGAGGGGTAGTTGATTTGTTTCTCCAGTGAGCCTAAAGAAGAGAATAATTCAAATAGCCCACTGAATCATATGGGCATATTAGAACAAAAAATAGGGTTTGTGAGGTATTTTGGTGGCCGTGTATGGATAAAGAGGTGGAAGGAATAGTAAAAGATTGCGGGATGTGTGCGAATAGTCGATAAGTATTGTATTGTAAATGCATTTATATAGCGCTTTCTACCCCTGACGAGGCGTCAAATCGCTTTTTTGGCAAGTAGCACGCTACTCTGGAACCCATAAAGGATTAGTGTTGAAGTAGTATAGTGAAATATGAAAGTAATTATTTGGATTGAGGAGGATAGAAGAGGGAGAAAGGTTTGCATTTATTTAGCGCTTGTTACCCCTGATGGGGTGTTGAAGTGCTTTTTTTGGTGAGTAGCACGCTACTCCGGAACCCATAAAGGATTAGTGTTGAATTAGTATAGTGAAATATGAAAGTAATTTGAGTGGTGGATATGTTATTCAGTTATTTGGCTAGCGAAGAGTAGCGGAGGGATAGAAGAGGGAAAAAGGTTTGCATTTATATAGTGCTTCCTACCCCTGATGAGGTGTTGAAGAGCTTTTTCGACGGGTAGCACGCTACTCTGGAACCCATAAAGGATTAGTGGTGAATTAGTGTAGTGAAATATGAAATTTGAGAAGTGGACATGTTAGTCTGTTATTTTAATTGAAAAGGATAGTGGCGGGATAAAAGAGTGAAATATTTAGACTTTTTTTTTTGTTTTTGTTTTGGAGGTCATAGCAGTAGGAGGAGGCTTGGGATGAGTAAAAAGGGATTTGGAGGGGAAGAGTCAGAGGGAAGAGTTTAGAAAGGCTTGTTTTGGGGGATCGGTATAGTAAAAGAGGTGTCAGATGATGCAAGGAGGGGTAGAGTGGGGGAGAGTCTAGAAAGGGTTATTTTGGGGATCATAGTAGTGGTATGGGGTTTGGGATGTATGACAGGGTGGATGTAGAGGATATAAGTGTTATTAGATATGCACACAACCTTTGTAGCCAGTAGAGTTTCCCATGAGGCCTTGGGGAAAAAATACCTGTAGACGTTTTGGGACCAATGGGTATGTTTGGTATGCAGCAGGTAAAATATATAGTTACAGTTGTTGATTATTTCTTTAAGTGGTTCTACATTGAATTTATGAGGAAGTGACTACAGAGAACATGATAAAATGCTTGGAAACAGTAGTGTATAATTCCAGGGCGAATGGTTTGGTTGAGAGGGTGAACCATGTTTTTAAGGATTCCATTCAGATGGCAGCTTCAAACAGGAAGTATATAGTCGATCTGGTAAAACAAATGATGTGGGCATATTGAACGACAATACACGATGTGACGGTACTCTCCATTTGAGATGTTGAGGGGAAGGAAACCCAGAACTGTTTTAACGAGAAGGTACAGTAACTTGTACAGCAATGTTGATTTGGGTAAAATAAGAGAAAGAGTAAATGCAAAACAGGTAGAATACAAAAAGTATTTTGATGAAAGTCAAAAGGTGAATGTGGAAGTGGGACAATGTGTACGGATCAAATCCCCACAATATGTGCACCAGGGTGGTTCTTGTTTTTCTAAACCTATGAGAGTTATAAAACTAGGTTGAAACTATGTGAAAGTAGAAGATGGAACTGTGTGGAATAAAGGTAGAGTGGCTGTTAGAAATTGGGACTCTGGTTGGCCAAGGTATGTACCCTGTCCAAGTAGGCATCACAGTCCTAGTCAGGACACAATAAAAGATAACCTGTGCTCATCCTCTGGTAGCTTAGCACAGAGCAGTCCGGCTTATCTAAAGAGGCAATACGTAAAGTATTTGTGTAACAATTCACACAGTAACACAATGAAAACGCCACAAAAATACTCCATCCAGGTTTAGGAAAATAGAGAATAATTTATGAGTAAGACAAAACCAAAATGACAAGAATCCAATAATTAGAACCAGAGTTATGAATTTTCAAAGGATAAATCAAAAAGTAGTGCTTAGAAGTCTGTAACACTAAGGAGTTACTTGAGGTCGCACTGGACCAAGGCTAATCCAGAGTCCAGGCCGATCGCAATGGAGGTCAGGCCGGCTTCAGGACCCATGCAGGTCCCACTAAGAAAGTACCTTGGATGGAGCAAGCGTCAACGTCAAAGACTCAATGCAAGGAGTTGAGAAGGCGCAGCATCATCGTCGATCCCGTGGGTGGAGGTGAAGCATCTGCACAGTTGATGAAGGTTTCGGTGTCGATCCCCTTTACGATGCAGGTGCTGCTTTGCCGTCAAGTCACGCTGTCTGTTGTCGTCGAGCTGTGTAGTCTGTCGAGGCGATGTCGTTGATTGGCTCCTGCCTCGGTGTCAAAGGGCAATGCGTCTGTTCCAATTGGCGCAAAGTCATCACTGCATCGATTTTGATGGTTCTGGAGAGCAGAAATCACCTTTCAAGGGCCCAGGACTGGATTGGCACCACTTGGCAGGGCAGGACTCACAGATGGCAGAGTCCAGGTGCTGTTGCAGAGTTGAAGATAGCCTTTAATGGCCCTGAGACTTCAGAACCGGGAGCAAGCCAGCAAGCCCTTGGTGTCATTCTGAGTTCAAGTGAGATGGGTCCAGTTTTGTCCTCGGCAGGGCAGAGATCAGCAGGCAGCAGGGTATTAGGAATTACGCACGAAGCTTAACCAATTCTGGAACCACAGAATGACAGGAAGCAAGACCTTTGAGTTGAGGTTATGGTCAGACACATACATCTTGAAGTTGTGTAAAACATTAGAAAGTGGACATGAAGTTTTGTTTGTTTTACTTTCTTTTATATGCTTAAATAACATTGGTGTATTGGAAACGAATTGTAAGCATAACTAAAGTCTTGTGTACAGTAAAACAGATTGTTTACGTGTTAAATAATTATTTGTAAACATGATTAAGACCTTCAGGTTTTCTCCACATGTGCTGCCACACCCATTTGCCATGTGCAGTACTCTGTCAGTTGATGATGAGTCATACATCCTGCACAAGTAAACCCCACCTGTCCCAGAGCTATAAAAATGAACGTGTCTCTAGCAGAAACGCTTGGCCTCGTTGTTTCTTCCGCTTACGTGCATTCCAGCGTGTGAAGGTCTTCGGCTCCTGTCCTCTCCGGCTTCAGTTCCTGGCTTCGTCTTCCCCTCCCGGACGTCTTGAAGTTCCTGCCTTCGCTGACTTCTGTTGCCTGGACAACCTTCCGGAGTCCCGCATCATTTCTGGTTTCCCTCGAGAGCTGTAAGGAAAAAGAAAAAGGACAAAGTTAAACAAAGGTATTTCTTTCTGCATTTGCGTCATGCTGATGCAGTCCCAAGAACAATCAGGTACTTTTTAACTTCAAATCTTATGCATAAGAGAACTTCTGTGAACAAACATTAATCCACGGACCAGAACTATTCTTTTGGCACGTAACGCTTGTCGTCTTTTGAAAACAGGAATTCTAATTGAATCAGGACATTGGTTAAAGACAGTAAGCAATAATATTTAATCCTGTGATAGCTAGTACATGTGAACGAACTGGTTGTTAGTGTAAAAGCAAATTTTTCTTGTTTCTTTCTTTAGTGCATGAGTAAATTAGGAAATCTCATTTAAAGAATAACCCCAACAATATTTGGAAAAGCAGATACAGTCTATAAGGGTCATAGACTGTTTTGAGAGGTATACAGAAATCATAGACATTGGATGATTATTGTGTTGTATAATATGATAGCAAATAGAACATATAACTGAACAGTTGTAGATCGTTTGTTGTTTAGATAAACATACCGTACTGCAAATAGTGCCAGACAGTGCTGAAGAAAGAAGAAGCTTGTCAGGTCATCAGAAGTGCGCCAAACCAGAAATTGCTGTGTTTGTTATCTCTCCTTTTTTATTTTATCCAATTCCCCATTCCCCTGGGATTCTTTCTTCGTGCAAAGTGTTTTTAACCACTTTAGCGGAGGTAGGGTCTTGGGAGTATTGGAAGCCAGCGTCTCATCTCCCCAAAGGAACAACCTGGTTTTCAGGTGAGTGGTTTCCTAACCCAGGGCAGCTCAGTAAAGCAGAAAGCAGTTACTTCAGCGCAGCAGTTAGGCAAAGTGGCAATCCTTATGACACAGCAGCCTTTACTCCTGGCAGAGTTCTTCACAGGTCCAGTAGTGTACTGTCTCGGTGGAGTTAGAGCCCCAGTACTTATACCCAAATATACCTATGAAGTGGGGGTGACTTCAAAGCAAGCCCTTGAAGTGCACAGGTCTCCTTTCATTCCAGCCCTGTCTGGCAGGCTATCCCTGGGGGATAATCAGCCCTTTGTGTTGGACACAGGACACTGCCTACTCAGGTGTGTCAGCTCCCCTCTCCCTGCCCAGGAAGAGCTATCAGAATGTAGATGAATGCAGATGAGTTCTCTGTCACACCCACCCTTCCTGTGTTTGTGGCCATCTAGAAGGAATGCACAAAGTGTAGCTGTCACCCATCCCAGACGTGTATTAAAGACAGGCTGCAAAGCACAAAGAGCAGTAAGAACAGAGGAATGCCCACTTTATAATCTAAAAGTGACATTTCTAAAACAGTAATGTTAAATACAACTTTACCAGTAGAGAGGATTTATCATTACTATTCCAAAGATATGAAACATGATGCAGCTATCCCTTTCTAATCAAGAATTACAGCTTAAAAGTGTTTTCAGGAATTCCCAATGCTAACCTATAAAAGGAATAGGCCTCACAGTAGTGAAAAACAAATTTAGCTGTTTGTCACTACCAGGACCTGTAAAACTTAAAAGTACATGTCCTACCTTTTAGTTACACAGCACCCTGCCCTTAGGGCTATCTAGGGCCTGCCTTAAGGGCGTCTTATGTGTTATAAAAGGGGAGTTTAAGGCTTGGCAAGTGTTTTTTAATTGCCAAGTCGAAGTGGCAGGGAACTGCAAACACAGGCCTTGCAATGCAGGCCTGAGATCGGTTTGAAAAGGACAACTAGTGCTGCCATGCTCACTAGTAGTATTTAGATTATAGGCCCTGGGTATATGGTATACCACTTTACAAGGGACTTATAAGTAAACTAAATATACCAATCATGTATTCACCAATGTCACCATGGTTAGGGGAGAAGCACATGCACTTTAGCACTGTTTAGAAGTGGTAAAGTGCTCAGAGTCTAAGGGCTAACAAAAAGATACAGCAAAAAGAGGAGGTAAGCAGGCAAAAAGTTTGGGGGAAGACCACCCAAGGATGGCAGGTCTAACATTGGTTATATATGCTGACAAGTCGGTGATGCAGTAGGTTTGGGAGTATCAGGAACCAATCTGGGAAGATGAACGTTGGAACGCGTTCTTCTCTCTGCTGGACACGCAGAGGCACCTGGACCCCAACAATCCCCAGAAATCATCCGACGAACACTGAACCAGAGACACCAGTGCTCATCCGATAACCTCAAGGGAAGGGGGTTTGGGAACAAACAATAAACTAAAATAATTAGTTAAAACAAAAAGCTAAAATAAAGAAAGAAACAACTGGTGCGCGTTCGTGCCGGTGGAGAAGCAAACTCTGGGTCACAGAACAATCTGGGACATCTGTCCTAAAGCTAGGAATGAGTATGGAGACCAGCTCCTACAGCAGTAGTAAAATACATCAATAAGAACACAAATAATCAATGACATATCATGCATAAACTTCTGCATTGGGTCACGATAAAAGAATGATTAGAATAAATCAGAACTGCACTCACACCATATGGCGCCAAAGATAAATATACACACTCACACAATATTGCGCCAAAGATAAATACACACTCACACACTATTGTGCCAACGAAGATTACATATAAGCACACCATACTTTCTTATTTCAATGAGATAAGACATAAGCTGTATGCTTCATCTGAAGTATGTCCAAGGCTTGAGAGCATTACCAAGACCTTCTTTCAGCGACAAAAAACAGAGACGTATCAGGATAACAATAAACACTGCAATAATAATATACACTTCTATCAACAAGGACGATGCACGAATTACATAAATGATACGAGGAGGAAATGACCAAAATCCAGGCAAGTAGCGTAAAGTAAGCTGAGTGGGAACAAGAGGGAACTGTGATATAGGAAACGAAGACAGGAAGTCTCTGACTGCGAAGAGTTTCGTGCCCAGTTACCCAAGATCTCCCCGATAACCAGAAATGAGCCGGGAGTCAAAACAATGGAATTCCACTGAGCACAAGAGTTAAATGTAGCCCAAAAAGGATTTAGACTTATCTGCGAGTAGCAGCAGCAAGGATGGAACAGGACTCGTCCGACCACCACCTGCAGAGAAGAGCCGTCACGCCGCAGGATCTTCAACAGGAAACTCAATGCGAAGCACTGAAGATGAGCCTGGGTGAGAGTTAAATACCTTTTGCCAGGCTGATGAGTCACGGAGGCTGCTGAGTCAAGGAGGTTGCTGAGTCACGGAGGCTGCTGAGTCATGGAGGTTTGTTGAGTCACGGAGGCTGCTGAGTCATGGAGGCTGCTGAGTCATGGAGGTTGCCGAGTCAATGGAGGCTGCTGAGTCATGGGGGTTGCTGAGTCACGGAGGCTTGTTGAGTCACGGAGGCTGCTGAGTCATGGAGGTTGCTGAGTCGAGCTCTGGTGTGGCCTGGAAACAAAGATAAGGAAAACACCACCACATACCGGAGCAGAGAATTAAAGAAATATGTCAGCTTTTCTTTTTCAGGGAACACGGGGAGTAAAAGAGGGGATGAGCCGAGGGCGAGAGGCATGTGTTGAGAACCTGCTAGGAGCCCCCACCCGAAAGGCAGTCTTCCTAGGTAGGATGTAAGTGAGTGAAATGCACCTAGCGCACTGGGGTTCACCCTGAATAGTTCCCCCACTACTGCTGGAGTGCGGAAGGTGGTGGGCAGTCCGATGGATCCTGACAGGGAGATGGTATACAAAGTGATAGTGTGGAAAGAAGAGCTCAAAGGAGTGCACCAAAGCCAAAGAGGTTTGAGGATTATGTATGATTTGCTCATTCAAATTATATATGAGGACTGTAACAGTATTTTTCTTTCTGTAAATAGCACCATGTTTTTCCCCTTGTATATAGTTTGTGTATAGTTTAGAAACAACTCACGTTTGTGTTGATAAGTTTTAGGGGGAGATGTGTTGTAAGGAATGTTCATCAAGTTAGGTTCCTTGCCAGAACACTTGATATGTTTTCAGAATGTTATCATTTGTACCAGTACAGTTGGATGGGGGAGGCTTTGATGAAATAGGCTTCTCTGGGGAGTTCATCATGTAAACTCCATAAATATACCTTATGTTTCCTGTCATTACTTTAGGAGAAGTAATTGCAACATATCCTAGTGGTAAGATAGTCCTGCGGAGAGTGAGTAGAACCATATTTCCATGAGTACAAGAGCATTAATGTTACTTTCTTGCTTGAGAGCAGCTAACCAAGTTGCATTAGAGACCACAGACCTATTGTGCAACTATTTTTGTAAATGCAGTTTTATTGGTTTTGAGCTTCAGTTGTCAAAGTATGGTACCGTCCCGAGGCATTCTTCGATGTTGGCAACTCCCCCTTCATATCTTGAGTGTAAAAGAAGTACTTATCTGTGGTGAACACAGTGTTGTAACCTTAATAAAGAAACCACAAAAGTACAACCACCACGATTCCTTCTCTCTACTCTCGATCGCCCTCAGCAGTTGTGCCTATACTTCTTTCTGATGGCATTAGCGCATTGGTTGACTATTAACATATGGGAGTCTACAGTATCAGCATAAAAGTACAGTCATGATGTGATTTGTAGGAGATGGGTCACAGGGCTGACAGAAAGCGATGTATCTGAGGTTGCTTGGACAGAATTATCTAGGATTGTGTTGTGGATATCTAGCTCTGTAGAGGCACATAAGCAATGATTTGTGATCAAGGGGTGTTCCAGTGTTTGGTGGCAGCTAAGAGGTAATTTGCACAGAGGAATGCTGCCCTCTTTATGTACCCAGCCCAGTGCCCCACACTAACAATCTAAACATTAGCACCCAGACCAAGATCACACGAGCACTTGCACTGCATCCTCAAAATGCACAGATCAACCTCATTCATACCCTACTAACCATGACACACCCTTCAACTGCCAAACACTCCGATTGATGCTCATTAATGTGCGCACAGTAGTATTACATGCACCATGCACTCCCACATTCTAAATATGTGTTTTTTAAAGTATTTTATTAGTTTTCCGTTTTTTTCACAAAAGCAACATTGATAGTAATCAAGGCAGAGTTTTACAGTAGTTGTCAGGCCATTGCTATTGCCATTGAGGCAGCCAGGCCGGGGATACCAGTCTCCATCCCGTTATCTCCCTCCTATCCCCATACAGCTGTGCTCAACACCAAAGTGCCGTCATCCCTAGCTATCCCTGTTCCGCCTATCCGACGCAGAGCAGACACAGAGGCTGTGGTCTCCCAGTCCAAACCGTGATAGGCCCACCACCACCCCCACACACTGGTATTTCCTCACACAACCTCTTGCCTCATATATCACCCTTTCAGCCTCCATGCAGTCACTAATGCCGATCTCCCACCGGCTTAATGTGGGGGGGTCTCGGATTCCTCATGTGCTAGTTATGTCTCTTTTTGTTACACAGAAGCCCAGGTGCAGAATATGAGATGTCTTTTAGGGAGGTCTACATCACCCAGAATTCCCAGTAGTAGGAACTGTGGTGTGGAGGGAACTTCAACCTCCAGAACACTTGCTAACTCAGCAATCACTTCCCCTGGTATGTCTGTATATATGAACATGACCAAAGAATATGAAAAAAGGTGCCTACGCCTTCCACACATCGCAGACAGTTGGAGGCTCCTGCCCTACCCATTGTGGACAGGAGTGATCTCGTATAATATGCCCTGTGGAGGATTTTGAGCTGTATGAGTCGCAGGCTGGCTTTTATTGCCACCTCCCGAGGATGCATCAGCACCACTTCAATATTCTCCGTGGGACCCAGGTCTGTTTCCACTTAGTTCTTAACGGACCCAGGTTATCTGGCCTGTTATTGAGGAGAATACGATATGTTAGTGAAATAGCTTTGGAAAGCATTTCGTCCTGGGGTAGCCTGTTTTCCATGGAGTTACAGTCCTCTATCATTTCCCACTGGATTTCCTCTCCTAGCAGGGCATGCTGTATGTGAATGTATCAAAAAATGTGCATATCTCGCAGATCATATTCTGCTTGCAAATCCCGAAACGGTTTGATCACCTCCCTTCCCCCAAGATCCCTATCAAGTTTCACAGTGAGGTCCAAGACAGCCCTCAGGGCTCTTTTAGTGTGCCCCCTAACCAGAGCAGGGTCATCAGAGAGACTCTGCCTTGTCCCAGGCCTCCAGGGTACTTTTTGTGGGGCCAAGGAAATGTGAGCAGAATCGTTTGCCATATAGAGAGTGCACAGGGGCTTATCGTCCATAGTGGACCTCTCTAGCTGTGTTGCATGGTGGAGCCTGGGTATAAAGCATCACTCGTTGACTGCATGGAGTTAGGATGCCCAGTAGTATGCCCTAAAATCTGGAAGCAAGAAACCCCCATTGTATACATTTCTCTGCAAGGTTTGGAGGGCAATGCACGGAGGGCCCTCATCCCAGAGTAGGGTCCAAAGCTTACTGTTGACTTTATTAAGAAATTCTTCTGGCACTGGCCATGGGATGTTCTGAAGGACATACAAGAATTTGGGCAGGGCAATCATCTTAAAAAGAGCCGCTTTTCCCATAATCGAGAGGCAATTGTCTCCAACGGTCCATGGTCCGTTCGAAGAACTACTGTTTGGAGGGCCTTACATCTATTCCGAGGTAGTGGAAACCCTCTCTGGTCATTACCATCTGATGTGGGAGCACTATTTCTGGGGGCAATGGACCCAGCTGGTAGAGTACCGACTTATTCCAGTTGATTTTGTATCCTGCGTATTTTTCAGTTACAGAAACCAACAGGACCGCCGGGATAGAAACCACAGGGTCAGAGAGATACAATATTATATCATCCACGTACAGGGAGACTTTCTCCGGTTCTCCCATGAACTCCAGGAAACCTCCCACATGCTCCCTGATCCTCAGCCAGCAAGTCAGTGGTTCCAGGCACAGTGCAAACAGGAGTGGCAAGAAGGGGCATCCCGGACGGGTCCCTTTTTCCAGTCCAAACTCCTCCGAAAAGGTGCCATTCACCTTGACCTTTGCCACCGTGTTGTGGTATAATAGTCGTATCCATCGGCAGAATGCCGGGCCAATGCCCATCCTGGCCAGGACCTGAAAGAGGTAGTCTCACCATATAGAATCAAATGCCTTTTCTGCGTCCAAAGACACAGTCGCCAGGGGCAGCTGTGCATCCTATTGATGATCCAGCCATCCAGCAGTGGACTCAGCGGAGATTTTGACTCTTGGCAGTGTGGGGTATAAACCCCATCTGATCCCTGTGGACCAACCCAGGGATAATCCTCGCTAGTCAGAGTGCTGTTCAGGAGGGAGATTGGTCTAAGGGAGAAACAGCTGGCACCAGGCTTCCCGGCCTTGGGCAGCATCACTATCATTGCTGTGTGAAGGTTCAGGGGAAGCTTCCCCCTCCAGGGCCCCTGTGAACATAGGAAGAATATGTGGGCCCACTATCAAGAAGGTTTTTTTAATGAAATTCCACCAGAATACCATTGGGTCCCGGCATTCGCCCCAGCTGCAGCAACTTCAATGCCTCCGTCAGTTCCTCCAGGGTAAGGTCTTGGTCTAGACTCTTCCTATCCTCCAGTGAGGGCCGCAGGAGAGGCAGCTTCCCAAGGAAGGCCTCGATCTCTGCCTCGGGCTCGTAGTCTATAGAGTTCTCGGTAGTAATGTGTGAACCTTTCCGCTATGCCCTCGTCCGTCCAAATCCGGGAACCATCAGGTGCCTCCAGCTCCCTGACTCACCTGGTTTCCTGTTCCCATCTGCTAAGCACTGCCAGTAGCCGTCTGTCTTGTTGCCCACTACATTTGGACTGCGTTGGGTGGCCAGGAACTGCTGTTTAGCCAAGTCTTGGGTAATGTTGTGGTACTCTTTCGTTAAGGCTTCCAAGCGGTTCAGCTGCACCTCACCTCCTGCTGAGGCACAGACCGTCTCGGTGGCCTGAAGGTGATGTTCTAGTGTAAGCAAGTCCTGATTTTTATGTCTCTTTTAGCAAGAGACAATGTTTTGAGCTCTATCTCAAAGTACCGTTTTATTGGCTTCCCAGAGTGTCACTAGGGAGCTCACCAAGTCTTATTTCTACTGGAAGTAAAGCTCTGAATCAATACGGAGTTCACACACTACCTCGTTATCTTGAAGGCCCCAGCTGTTCAGTCTCCAGTTGACCACCCCCCTCCCCCCCCCTCGGTCCCAGTCCTGGCCCTGAACGCTTGTCTAAGCGGGGTGTGATCCAAAATGCCTCTGGGTAAGTATTCTACTACTATATTATCCCTACAAATATGTAGTCTAATCGAGAAAGCATTCTGTGAGCCCCAGAAAAGAATGAGTAGGACCTCTCCCCTGGGTGTCTGGCCCTCCACACGTCCAATTGTGAAAGAAAACTGTACCAATGGGGACAGGTTTTGCGCAAGTGTGCGTGTGGAAGACAGGTCCATTGAGGCATCCTTTACTGTGTTAAAGTCCCCACCCACTGTGTGTATGTCTGCTGCGGCCTTCAGCAGGATTGGGCTTAAGGCCTCAAACACCTGCTTATGAAGCCTGATGGGAGAGTACACACTGAGCACCAGCAACGTTTTCTGGGCCCTAGTGCCCAATACACCCACAAATCTGCCCAATGGGTCGTGCTATATTCGCTCAACTTGGAACAGGGGATTTTGTTTTTACTAGGATTGCAATGCCTCTTGATCCCCTGGTATAGCCAGCGTGGGCCGGGACAGTACATTGTCAAAACAGGGGCACTTATTTCCGGCCAAGTGGGTCTCCTGAAGCAGCACCACGCCCGGAGCTTTTCTCTTGAGGTATTGTGAAACCATCCCTCTTTTAATCTTATTCAGGAGACTGTTCACATTCCACAAAGGATTGTGAGATAGGCTTCAGGCTCTGTCTCATGGGGGACCATGGAGTCGTTGACTTCGGTAACGTCTCTCTCCCTCACTCGGGGTGTCACACTTTTGGCGGTCATTCATTAGCCAGGTATCTAACATCTTACACCAGAATGGGAAGAATTCCCCCTTCCCGGCCGACGTGTCTGCGTTGGCCAAGCCTCGTCTCCATCACCTCCCACAGTGTTCATACCAGTAGTGCATGTTCACATGGTGGTGTGTAACATCAAGTAAAACAGCCTGAATCCCAACTGTGTATATTGAACAAAACTGCCCTGTAAATCGGGGTGAATACACAATCCACAGATAAACACCCCCCTCCCTACACACACTTCTGTTGCCCCGGTATACTAGTTTCCCCAACAAGGCCTAGGACAAAGAAATACAAAAGTGGAGGAAAAAACAGCAACTCTTGTGGATGGAGATACCCCAGTGTGACTCTTACTTGCCCAAGTGTCTACTCAGGGACCTGTTCCCCATTCATGGGAAGCTGTTCCACCGAAGGATATGCTTGTGGCCCCTCACTAATCTGGTACCACCCGCCCACCACCTTCATGGGTCCTCAGGGTCTTGTTAATCAATATGGTCGCCCTCCTGGGTCGCCTCCCACCTCATTGGCTGGACACAGATTCCTTCCCTTTGGGTGTCCTCCTCCTCTCCTGATACGGAAGAGTCTTGGTGCTGACCGACACTGAATCCTGGATGGAAAGTCACCAACTGTGCCGGTCTCTGATGGCGTGTGGCCCAAGAAGACTGGGCCTGGTGTCCAGGTCTTGGGGGCTTCCGGAATGGCTCGCCTGGTCAGCTGTGTCTTTTCCGCGTTCCATTGCCATGCGTCTTCCGGCGTGTCAACAAAGAGTGTCTTTCCCTGGAAGATAATCTTTAACCGGGCTGGATACAGCAGCATGTACTTTATTTGCATTGCTCGCAATTTCTGCTTCACCTCAATGAAGGTCCGTCATTGCTGCTGTACACGCAAAGTGTAGTCGAGGAATATCATCACCCTGTTGGACTCCATCAGCACCATTGTTGGTGGTGGGCCTCCTCAAGAATGGCATCCCTGTCAGCGTAGTTAAGAAGGCGTATATTGACCGGCCTGGGACGAGCCCCTGGTTCCCGGCCAGGGGACTAAGGATCTATGTCCCCTCTCAACCACAAATCATGGAGAAAGGGACCCCTCTGGAACCCAGGAGTGAAACCAATGGGTGAAGTATTATTCTGTGCGGGCACCCTCCAGCCCCTCTGGGAAACCCACCAACCACGCATTATTCTGACGGAAGTGACTCTCAGCGTGCCTCTCCAACTGTAAGGCCACTGAATGTAGTTTTAAGAAATTCTCTTTAGGGATCTCTGTTCGTCCTCTGCTGAGAATACCCGTGCCTTCACCTCCATCATGCGGTCGGTTATCTTCTGGAGTCTGTGCTATTGGAGAGAGAATTCTGTCCCCACTCCGTCGATGCAAGTTTTTAGTGCTGACCTAGAGTCTTTAACGGCTTGCAGTATAGAATCCTTTGAGGGCACCTCCTCTCTGGCAGGCACTCAGCCACTCCTCCCGTTGGGGTTAGCTGTTTGGTGTATTTCCGCCCCACCTCTCATCATGTCCGCAGGGGGTCCATTATCCCTGAATCCTCCAAGCGTAGCCCCGACGTGTGTGAGTCCAGGGGCCACAACGGGATACATGAAGCCCCCCAGCTTCACCCTCCAGAGGGGGAATCCAGCAATCTTCACCCGTGTGGGGGGGACAGCACCCCAGTTCATGCCAAGCCCCCAGGGCTCCTAGAGGGCGACCTCCACCTAGCCATCCAGTTCCGGTGGGGGTGCTCCAGGCTTTCCACCTGACTCTGCCCCCTCTCAACTGCTCCACGGGGAGGGTTAGACTCCTCAGGGGGGCCCCCTGTCGCTGGCTGGCCCACCTCACCTCCACAGATCCTGAGGGGCATATGCAGGGGCCTGCTCGTCCACAGTTTTCCTGCCACTGCTTCCCCACATCCCTCAGAGTGTTTGTGACTGTGGTTCCTCATTGGGGGCCAGGGTACACCACAGGACTCCTCCAGGGGGGACCCCCTCAATCAGCAGCCATATGGGAGATCGGCACCTCAATTCACACCCAGTGCCTGGGGCTCCCAAGGGGGAAAGTACAGATCTCCAAGGGTCTCTGCCCCTCCTCAACTGCTCCGTGGAGGGTTACACTCCCAAGGTGGGCCCAAACCACGCCAGCTGGCCCGTCTCACCTCAACTGCTCCTGAGGCGCACGTGCAGCTGCTGGCCCCACAGGATCCTCAGCCGCTCTCCAGCTGCCACTCCTCTTCCCCTCCGCAGGTGCCTCACCAAGGGCCAGGCAGCTCACCCCTCCTTGCTGCTCAGGCCTCCTCTTGAGCGGATCACAGGCTCCTCATGCTCTGATCCCCCTTGAGGCACCTCTCCGGCGGTGTTTGTGAGAGGCACAGTACCAGGGACCACGGACTCCGCAGCCCGACAAGGCCTATGCGACTCTCCCACCGTGTAATCCCCCTTGTGGCATTCATTCATTGGAGCACAGCACCACCAACAGCCGCCTGGTCTGCCGGGGGGAGGGGTCAATTCCCTCAGGTGCTGTGCCCTGCAACTGCCGCCCGGGCATGTCAGACCCCAGTACTCAGGGCCGTCTCCTCTCCTGCTCTAGCCCGACTCCTGGCAATCACAGCTGGCAGCCCAGCAGCTGCTCGTTCGGTGCCACTCGGCAAACGGGGGTAGGGGGCCTACCCAGGTGGCCTAGTCTGCCCATTTTTGCTGGCTTCCCCACGGATGGTGACAGAATACCCTTGTCATCGCGGGAGCTCAACCACCATCTTTGGCCACTAGGCCACGCCCCCTTCTTAGACATCCTTGTTCCCACAGGCTACAGTATCAAATGTGTACACCTTACACATAAGCAGGGAGGGAACCGTTATCATTCTCATCCATAAGTCTCCCAGCTACTGCACACTCGGCAAGCAGGGAACACTTTGCTTCACGGAACTCCTCTCATTCTACTTCCCACTCTCCGCAACTCAGTCTGTTGCTTTATAGCTTAGTAGTTCCTAACCATTTTACTTCTATGGACCCCCAGTGAGTCAGTACTGGAAGCTGAGGGTCCAAGCCTATACAATTTCTATGATTTGAAACTCAAATCAATGCACAAAAATACAAAACCAAGTATACATCAAACACAAATTATTAAATATTTTATATATTTCACAAATAAATAGAAAAAATCTAACTTTTCATTTAAGGGGAAGATTGGAGCTTTTCAAAGTGTGGTTTTAATACTAATACTAATATAAAATATTAAGCTATAGGCTAGACTCTAGCATATCACTTTGTTTTTTTCTCCTAATGCATGCTTTTGGTGCATACCAGTGCTTCAATTGAGGTCACCAATAATCCATACTAGATTCTGTTTGCAATACTTGTGGCACTCCCACAAATTATGCTAAAAAGACCACCTTAATTTACAGCTTCCAATATCTAATTTCTTCACATTTACAAAGCATTTCAAAAGTTTCAATTTTGCTTTTTTAAGAAGTATACTTTATTAATCTGCTAATATTTTTCTGATCAGTTACAGGCTTCCTGAATAGGATTGTGGACCCAAGGTTAAGAAACGCTGTTCTACCTCACCGACAGGCGTATCCGACAGAACAAGGACTTCATATAAGAATTCTCAGATCTCCTCTCCATCTCATCCATCCAACATGCCCACATCACCTTCCATGATGGCTTCAACCTATAAGACTTTCAAGCATGAATAAAAATATAAGACACCTTCCTCAACACGCTCAACAAGGTACAGCACGTACCCCAATAAACAAACTCAAAAGGCCACAACCTGCACTAAATGTCCTCGACATTGGCAAGTTTGTAATGCAAACGTCTGAAAGCATTGGACTGACAAACTTGCTATCCCCATTACCCTTCTCAGCGTCCAACCAACACGCCGAGATCAATCCAAAAGAAAACAAAAAATCTTCAGATCATTCAAAGACATCTCCATGGACAATCTAAAACTCATACGCCTGTCTTGCCATGGCACCTCCATATCCAATGTCAATACCTTTTTAAACCACTTTAAAACATTTCTTCGATGTCATGCACTTATCCACAATCAAATGCTCCCTTTGCATATAGCAAACAAAGTGGAAGAAAAGCAGAACATTCGATCACCTCACACTACTGACATTCCTCCATGCAACAAGTACTGCATGAACACCATCATTAAACCTTCCAACAGAAGCTGAACGCTCTACAAGACAATCAAGCACTCCCCAACACTTCTGAATCACAATTCACAAACATGTGCAATGCCATCATCATCTTCTTCAGTAAAAAAATACAAATGATTAGCGAACACATTGACAACCCCAAGCTTAATTCCCCCTTACACCTATCCCTCCATGTAGCATTACACAATAGTCATCCTTCAAACCTCTCTTTCAGATCTCATCAACACCCTCAACTCTATCAAAGCCACCTTCGAAGAAGATAACTTACCCTCATCCTTCATCAAAGCCCTCTCTGGAGAAGTTCACTCGCCTCTCCTCACCATTCCCTCATTAAAGGCTCTTCGCAGAAGTTCTCAAGAGAGACCAGATACTCCCACTCCTGAAGAAACCCACAGTAAACCCTGATGACCTCGCCAATTACGGCATATCACTCACTTAGCCTTCGCCGGCAAAATAATTAAAAAAATCAGTTTATGCACAACTCCAAGATCACATCAATGCCAATCACCTTCTCGAACACAAATCCTGCTTCAAAAAATACTAAAACATGGAGACAGCAATTTTTTGAATCACCGGTGACACCCTTTTGAAAATAGATACTAATTACACCTGCTTCCTGATACTGCGGGATCTCTCAGCTTCCTTTACAACGGTGAACATCCCACGCTCATCTACAACTTGAAGTAAGGAATAGGATTTAATGGTTCTTCTCCTACTCATCCAACTGACAAATGTTCCTTAACACCCTTTACATGGGCACCTCCATGTTCCAGAAGCTCACTATCACCTGCAGAGTCCCCCAGAGTTCCACCTCTAAATGGAGCCACTTGATACTTTACCCATTGATAAATGCATAAAAAGTTGCCAATACACCAACACACAACTCTGTTTAAAACTCTTGCTCTACTCCAGACATCCAATGACTTAAACACTGATCATACTTCACCCAGTGATGAATGTCCACAACCTACCTGAAGCTGAACCCCATGAAAACAAAATAAATGCAATCCACCAAGAACAGCAAGAAACAGCAAGTCCAAACCTGGCTAAATGGCATGAACTGGAGCTTTCACCACACCAAGTAACTAGCATTCACTCTGGACAGTGACCTCACTTTCAAGAAACATGTTACAAAGAAAAACAAAGTAGGCTGGTACCAGCTCTTTCCACTACAGAAAGCAACTTTGGAAATGCCGTTCATGCCCTTCTACTCTCACATCTGGATGGTGGCAATGCATTGCTTCCCAGCCTCCCAGAATCCACAGTGGACCCTCTTAAGGACCTCTGACATGTTCTAGCACACCTAATCAAGGGCCTGAAGAAACATGAGCAAATCGCCTCCACCGTGATGGAGCTCTACTGCCTCCACTTGCTGGCCACCACTTTCTTCAACAACAGCTGCATCATATAGAAAACCATCAGGCCCTGCATCCCTGCCTATCAGGTAACACTCATAATTTCCAGTGGCTTGGTAAGCCCGTTGCCAGGTCACCCTTTAACTGGAGACAAAGAAGCTCAAAAAAGATAAAAACGCAAAGCAACAGGCCTTTTCCATCTACGTACCTGGGATCTGAAAGAACAATCCCATATAAATGTGGACCACAAAGCCCCTGCTCTAGATCACTACAAAGGAACAGTTTATTTCTGCTCACAGTGCCCAACTACCCCTCCATTCACTCACTGACTGTATCTTTGCCTTTAATCATGTACAGTGATAAGCTGCCTTTCGACTATGTTCACGCTCAACAAATATTACATACATAAATACCTAATTAAAGCTCTTTTTGTATTAGGTTTGGTGAACATAATAATATCACATAAAAAGTGTGTAGACGACTGATTTTGAGAAGCAAATTCAATACGGGATCGCCACAATATGCAGCTTTGGGGTATCACTCAGTAAAAACAGAAAATATGGTAGTAAGTAAAAGTGTGCATCAGTATGACTTTGTGTTCGGCTGACAGAACACAGTGTTCCCTTAGTGAAACTACAAAATTGGTTTGGAAAGCTTTTAGGGGAACAAATCACGTTTGTGTGCGAAATCACATTTAGGTGCAAACTCAATTTTAGATCAGAAGACTCCCTTGGTGCAAAATAAGCAGACCTGTAGTTTCACATTAAGAAGCAAAATCACATATACAAAATCACGCATTTGTGCAACATCAGTACAAGAGTGGAAAAATGTGTAAGAGCACACAACATATTTGAGAGGAAAAACATATGTAGGTGCAACATCATATCTAGGTAGAAAATTAAGCATAATGAGAGTGCGAACTCATTTAGGACTGCATATCACATTTAGGAGAAAACACAAAATTCTGTGCAAAAGCAACCATGGTGCAGCATCAAGAGGAGTGTGAAAACACTTGCAGGAGCAAACTTCACATTTAAGTGCAAAAGTATATTTAGGTGCAAAACCACATTAGGTGCAAAAATTACTTTTAGGTGTCAAATCACCAATGCAGGAGTGTACAGACACATTGAATGCTAAACAGATTTAAAAGCAAAAATTGCAAAGTTATTAGGAGTATAACATTAAATATAGATGCAACATCACATTTAGGTAGACAATGAAGCAAAAGGAAAGTGGACACCCATTTAGGACTACAAATTACATTTAGGATAAAATACACATTTATGTGAAAAACCTTGGTGCAGCATCAACAGGGGTGTGTAGGAACAAAAGCCACATTTAGGTGCAAAGTTCATTTAGGTACAAAATCTCTTTTAGGTGCAAAAATTACTTTTAGGTGCCAAAAACCCTTGGTGTTGCATTAACAAAAGTATAGAAACACACTGAGTGTAAACAAAATTAAAAGCAAAAATCGCATTAAAGTGCACACACATTTAGGTGCAAGATAAACAATAGTGCAAATTAAGCAGTTTTACATCACATTTAGTGCACATTTAGGCAGAAAATGTAATAGTAAGGTGTCACATTTTGTGTAAAAAGTTTGCATCAGTATGCCCTCACAACTGGAAAGGACACTTGGTGCAAAATCAAACTTGGTGCAATATCAATACGAGCGTGGAAAACAGCACAGAATATATTTAGTTGTAAATTCACGCTGAGGTCCAAAGTAACCTATTCAAAAGCAAATTCACATTAAGCTCAAAATTACAAAGGTGTAAAATTACCCATGGTGCACCACCAGCAGATGTATGGAAGCACATTTAGGAGTGCCAATCACGTTTCCAAGCAAAAACACATTTTGGTGGAAACTCACATTGAGGTTGAAAGTCACATTTAGGTGGAAAATCACAGTTGGTGCAGCATCAAAAAGAGGGTGGAAGACACTTTTAGGAGCACTAGTGTTCCTCTTTGTAGTTTATGGATGCTTCACTTCAACAGCCTTGCACTGTAAAAGGGAAGCACTTTTTAGGCAGGAGGACTTAAACACACACTATTGCCTTTAACAGATGGTGAGACATATATTCTGGCTTAATATAAATGTGAATGACACTTTCTTCAATGGCTGAGGGTGGGGGGGAGGGGGAGGCGACACAAACAAAACATCGGTTGACCAGAGCTGACTTAAAGCCCCTCTTTATGTATGTTTTAGTGTTAGCGTCATTAGTTTTGGTGGACAGCTAAAGCCGTCTGCGACCGACCTACATAAGAGTCAATTGGTGCCCTACAGCCGACATCTCAGTGGCTGAGATGTCGGCTGTAGGGCATTTATAATAATAACAATAAAGATCCTAAGGACAAAGTATCTAAGTCACCATGAAGGTAACTTTTTTTTTTTATTCTTACCTTCTGACTTGTTCAATTTTTTTTTGTGTTTGGGTAAATTTTACAGTAACTGACAACAAGAAAGAAGAGAAAAGCAGCATTGGACCGGGTTAGTCCATGAAAAGAGGGTTTGAAGAACCTTCAGGCCACATTTAGCATCTCTGAGTGGAAATCTTGAGAGCCTAGTGTCAGCACAATTCATTGAGCATAGGCCATGTAGCCCCCCAACACCCCTCAGTCTAGGTCTCTGCTAGATATATGGCTGGAGGATGCCATCAACACCACCTTCAAACACCAGACAGAGGTTGCACTAGATACAGAGCGAAGCAATGGGTGATTCATATCATTTATCCATCTAGCAACGGTGGCGTAAGCAGCAGCTCGGTAAACATCATTGCTCCAATAGTCACAAAATATTAATCGGTCAAAGGCGGATCCTTGGATCAGTCCAGAAAAAGCACAGTGTTAATAACGTCCATAACATGATGGATGTCCTCAGCCAAGGAGGTATTTTCATCAAGTAAGGGTGAAACTGGACATCCTTCCAGTCCCAACTCAACATTGTGAAAGGCTGTTCAGCGCAAAGCTTGGACATGCACCTGGCCTTCCTTCTGCAACTAAGAAGATAGGCGTTCACAGCAGATATCTCATTTCACAGGATGCCATTGGTTTAAATGGCTTGTGGATTAGCCTAGCCAGGATCATGGTCAGGTCCAAAAGAGGTGGCAAAGTGCCTTAACAAACATAGATAACAGATGCATTAGGTCTGTAAGATTATTCCTGAAGGCCTTCCTGACAATGGAGGTAAAATACCCCAGCATCTTTTGGTGAGTTCCAAAGGGCACAATGTACATCTTTTTTTTTTTTGATAACCAATTTTTATTGATTTTTGGTTGCAACAAAGAACACAGCACCATTTAGGAATACATCTTAAAAGGCAAGACCAAGACACAAACATATCACATTGGCATAAAAAGATAGACGTGCCTAGGGCCAATACCGGTGAACCCACTGCCAATCTAGATATCGTATCAGTCCAATTTAGTCTTCTATCACTCCGACCCACACAATGTACATCTTTTAGTAATCAACCTGCACGTTTCCAACGGGAAGTGTGATAAAAGCATTGACCCAACCACTGTGCAAGTGCGTTGGTGTTTGTTAATGTTGAGTAACCAAACCTCAGTCATTTGCTTTTTTACAGAGTTATAGTTGAAGATATCCACACAGATGTCAGGATCTCCAGGTTCTAAGTGGAGACACCTACATGTTAGGCATTGATAAAGATGGGGGCATCATTCACCCTTCAAGGAAGAAGGCAGACGTGGTCTCTCTTCAACAGCTGGAATAGCGCTCAGTATCCAAGATGGTGAGGCTAGGTCAGACCTGTTAGTCACAGGGCCACCGTCCTTCCCACTGTAAGGCCATACTTTAAATTCTAGGCCGAGGCCCATTCAACAATCAAACTGGTTGCACTTGGAGTTTATTTGGGTTCAATAGGCATCTATGGATGAATGACCCAGGCCTCTATCTGGAGAATGTTCCACTGATGTGAGTAAAGACACCTGCTTAGGTTGTCCACTCTAGTGTTGTCAACCACTGCAATGTAAGACTAGTTGGAATTTATCCTCTTGCATTGCCACAACACTACTATCAGCTGGCAGATGTGGAGAGTGTACCCTTTTTTCCTGATGTGGAAGAGAACCTTAGTGTTGTCTCTGTGGAGCATAGCCACTGAGTATCTCAGCACATCAATAAAAAGAAAATTGCAATAAGCTCCAACATGTTAATGTGCAGGGATGTATGAGATTTTTATCACAATGCACCAATGCTCCCGACCGTTATTCCAAAATCTGTGGCGGCGAGCAGCAGCGGATGAGGCAGGCGGAAGTGTCATCCCACCAGAAGGTTGAGAGCTTATGCCCATCATTTCAGTGTCAGAAACAGAGATGCTAAAATGCTCTGATCCCAGTGCTGTGGCAGAAAGATACTGGTAAAGTATGTGCAGCATGGGATGGGATACCACCCCTAGGCATTATTGTCCTAGAAGGTTCTGGGGAAAAACACTGTCAAATTCTGTCAGATATGATCCACTTTCTGATAGAGACTTCTAGATGCAGAGTCTTCACCTTTTGAATATTCCCCAGGAGTCAGACTGGATTCAGAAACTTTTTCGTAGTACCTCTAAGTGCCAGAGGGTGGCTTGGTGTGGCTCTGCACTGATGCTGTTCCACTCCGGAAGTGACGTGTGGAACCTATAAAGGCATCCCTCCTGCGCGCTGACGTCAGTTCCTTTCTTTCTGCGCCTCTAGACGCAGATCCAGAGCTTCTCTTGTCTCTTAGAGATTGCTTTCTGTCAGTTATTTCTCCATTTTTTCCCACAGTGTGTAAGGGATGGCACCACCTAAGATGACAGGTTTTAAGCCCTGTAAGGACTGCCACAAACAGATGTCTGTGACATATCCCCACTAGGTTTGATGGTGTCTGGGGTTGGGCCAGGTCTGGTCACACACTCTTCTTTCCTCTCCTTTTCAGTTCTACCATTGCCTGTGGCGTTCAGCCATGTGTTGTGTGTGTTCTCTTCTTCTTCTGATGCGAAGTGGCGTCAGGTCATGTGTTGCCGGTCCCGTCCTGTTCGCAGGACTGCATGTTTTCTTCCATCATGGATCTCTCAAAGGTCCTGTCCTGTCCGTAGGGCTTGACTCTTCTCCTCAGGTCGATGTGGCGTCCACCCACACATAGCATGTCCCTTCCTCAGGGGTCTTCTCGGGGCTCTGCTACGTGGATGACGGGTGACCCTCCTTCCATCTCCCCTTCGTTCGAAGGCGCAGTGCTTGTGCCTCCTGGTCTCGCCATCATCAGGCATGGTGAGTGGGTGTGGGCACCATATACTTTGAGGGTGCTGGATGGTGGGGCTCTGGTGTTTGGCCACAGCTGTGTCTATTCCTCCTTTGCCAGCATGGTGCTAGCATCCAGCGCCTTTCTGTTTTGTTACAGTTGTTGGTGCCCCCAGTCTCTCGATTTGCCCTGCCAGTATTCCCATGTGCAGGTGGAATCAGTCTATATCAGGGGTCTTCAAACTGGGGGGCGGGACCTCCCAAGGGGGACCTCAAGTGATCCCAAAGGGTGGGGCGACAGGCTCTGGCTAAAAGAAGCATTATCCTGATAGCAGTGCTTTGTTTTAAGCAGTGGGGGAAAATGAGCGTCATTAAGTCACTCTGTAATGGGCCATCGCGAGCTTCTTTTGTCATTTATATCCTATCTAGGGAAAATGGTGACAGAATTTAACTGCAATGTTTCAATATGTCTCGTGTTTAAATAAGTCGAGACATATTTAAACATTGCCAGTTAAATAGAATAATTGTGACAAATCTGAGGGGGGCTCGATTAATTGTATTTCTTTACTGGGGGCGCAGCATTAAAAGTTTGAAGACCACTGGTCTATACTGTGGCTCGCTGTACTGGTGTAGTGCTGCGATGCGTGTGACTCTGGCGCTCTCTAGTGGTGTTTGCTGGCACCTGGGAATGTAGCGCACTTCCTCTGTGATGGAGGGTCCAACGCTCTTTTCTGCTGTTTCTTTCCAGTTTTAAATAACTTTTCCTACTGGTGTCGGAGCTGCTACTCAGTACTAGAAATAAGCCTTCAGTTGGGCCCAATGTCTTACTTAATAGAGCTGCACTGTAGGCCCTTGATGCCGACTTTACAAAGAGCGCCCTCTGGTGGGCATTTCTTGCCATCGCGCTGTCCAATATTAGTCAATGAATGAGCGCGGCTGACAGACACACTACCGGTAGGGAGAGAAGCACTGGAAACGTGGATTCCCTCTGCTCCTTGTCTTCTTCCTTTGAGGTACGCGCGCCTTCTAGTGGGCAGCTTCTGCCGTCACGCTGCACTTATCTCCTGTGAGCACGGTCGGCCCTGAGCAGAGAATCTCTCTTCATGTGCAGTGGGCCGACCTGTGCAGGCAGTCTTTCCCTTCTCTTGTGCCGCGGCAGGCGCTCGTCTTTTTCTTTATTGCGGGCACCAAAGAGGCTGACAGTGCTGTGTGGTTCCAGAGGGATGTTATACTGACTGTAGAACACAGAGGACAGGCGCGCCCCCGAATGACTGTTCCTCAAGTACACAACAGAGGTTATGAGAATCAGCTGCTGCAAACAGTTGATTGCATGATGCACATTAATCAAAACCACTGAGAGACTGAAGGGTAGATGGAGTGAATTATTTTTCACAGTGTATAGTTATCATCAAATTAGCAAGGGTCCATCAGCGTTCTAGGTGGACATCTCACAGGCCTGCGAAAAGGAACTCAAAACAGATTCCAATCCTTGCAGAAATTTTCATTATATCAAGTGTAGATATGATTTCTGTTGCATATGGAGAAGTGGTAATACAGTGTTTTAAATGGGAAAAAAATAGTGCAGGTACTCATTTAAATGTGGCTAGTGGGCGGGGCTAGAGGCGTGGCCAAAGGCAAGACATGCCATACTTATTGACTTCTATATAGTTGTAGCACATACCAAAACACATGAGAAATGGTTTCTATGAACAAAATAGGTTAAATCGTTACACAAAGCAAAAGACAAACGCAGTGATATTTTAACAATTCCTTGTTTTGTAATATTTGCAGCTTGAATACTGTTATTTGCTGTTACTTGGCACAATACTATATATTCTCGAGCATGGAGACACACACAGAAAAAACAAACAGATGTGCACACACAAAGCATTCCACACACTTCCTTTAATATTCCCCCAATAGTGTCTCAATTTCCTCCCTCTTTCCTCTCACATGAAAACACGCACAGGTAACAGACACACATAAGCAGACACAAAGAATCGGGTGGGATTAAAGCCATTTTAACCTCCTTACCTCCCATGGCTTTCTCAATTGCACTATCACCGGGCTGCCTCAATTCCTTTCAACACAGCATGATGGTGAACACCCGGATATCATTCAAATGAGCCCACGTTGAATAGTTCAGCGGGGCCTCGGCTCAGGGCTACAGAAGTGTTTTGACTGTCAGAGACAGGTTACCAGCCCTAGCAGCAATGCGCCTATCCTTTAACGAGTACCGTTACTCTCCTAGGCAGTAGAGAAGTGCCGGTACTCAGAGTGATAAAATAAGAAGTGCCGGTACTCAGTCCCTGTGAGTACCGGCCCATTTAAAGCACTGGTTATCATCAAATTAGCAACGGTCCATCAGTGCTCTAGGTGGACAAGGTTTGATGTGTCTCTCACAGGCCTGCAAAAAGGAACTCAAAACAGATTCCAATTCTTGCAGAAATTTTCATCATATCATGTGTAGATATGATTTCTGTTGCATATGGAGAAGTGGTAATTGATTTTGAAAAATCTAAATTATAGTGGAAACAGAGAATGCACTTGCATTGCATTGTAATTAATCACTTTATATGCTGAATGAATCAGAGCTGATAACGTAAATTATGAAAATGACAGTGATATTCAGATTTACTGAGGGAAGCAGACATTCAAATTATAAATATTGAGACAGTATGGAGGGTTGCCTGCAGCCATTACTCAGACTTCAATTATAAATGAGTCTTTGTGGATTTCAAGTTTTTCTCTGTAACGTAAACAAGGATGTCACACTGTTCATGTCACAACACTTGCTGTAAAAACATGAACTCACTTAAAAATTAATTTAAAAGCATGCACTACAGTGGTTCCTGAGACGTTTTAGGCATGGGCAAAGTGGGCTCTGGCCCAGGGCCCAAGCCTTTCAGGGGGGCCCCCTGATAGAGTCAGCTCTGTTCTGCAGAGGCTTGCCCTGATGACATTGAATAATTCTTCAACAGATTGTTTTAAATACTGTTTCTCTTTTATTTATTTTGATGTGAGTGATGTGTGAAAGTCTATTACAGACATTTTGCAGAGAAATGTTGTGTTTATGTTTCATGGAGCATTCATACATAAAGTTTCCTTTAGATAAAAACAGGACCTCATATATGAGAAATGAGAAGGTGTTACAGAGAATATTTGCAGTAATATTAGTGAGATGCTGTTGAGTTACTGTATTGAAAACACACATCACTATCCATGAATATTTGATGTAACAACTTTAGAATTTGGACGAGTGTGCTTGTGCACTGTCAGTGACCAAGCCAAAGATGGCATGAAAGAGGTGAAACTGGATCATAAATTCAAAACTGTTCCGAAAAGGGGCCCCCAAAATCCTTAGCACCTTTGCTGCTTCGAACGTTCCGCGCCAGTGCGGAACGTTCTATTAAGCGGGCAGGGCCGCGTCGGCCAACGGACGCGCGCAGCACTACCGAGGTAGTGCTCGCGACGGCCGTTGGCCGACGCACGCAGCAAAAGGGTTAAGATGTGCCTGGGTGGTTCAGCCTATGATGTTGTCAATTAGGTTGTTGAAGCTTAATGTTTCAGACTCACGAAAGACCGTGTCAGGGAGCCAAGGGCATGTTTCAGACACATTTTACAAATGTGTCCCAAATGTTGCCTTTTGGTGGAATGCATGTAAATAGTGAATGGATATCTATTATGTGAGATAATTTATTGATCAACGTTACTCCCAGTTGCCAAAATAAATATCTGTTTTAATTTTCAACTTGTTCTTTTTGTATTTGTCACCCCGAGTGGGACGGGTATGCCCAGACGTGGGTCCCGTGCTCTCCATGCCACTGGAGACAAGCTATCCTGGCTGATGAGGGGTGAAACCCCGAAACTGGTCCTAGGATGCTTGTTTCCAGTCCAGGGAGGACCTGGCCTGGCAGTTCGGGCTGGACTGCTCCCATTGGGCGCAAGGTCAAGACTGATTTGCATATGGCTGGGTTCAAACTGGAATGGCATGGGGAGCAAAAAAACGATGGATTTAGGCCCAGATCCCTGTACTGGGGTGAAGGTATGATATTGTTCTGCATTCTGTCCATCAATTGTTGTTTTTGCATTTGTCACCCCGAGTGGGACGGGTATGCCCAGACGTGGGTCCCGTACTCTCCATGCTACTGGAGTCAAGCTATCCTGGCTGATGAGGGGTGAAACCCCGAAACCGGTCCTAGGATGCTTGTTTCCAGTCCAGGGAGGACCTGGCCCGGCAGTTCGGGCTGGACTGCTCCCATTGGGCGCAGGGTCAAGACTGATTTGCATATGGCTGGGTTCAAAGTGGAATGGCATGGGGAGCAAAAAAAAGATGGATTTAGGCCCAGATCTCTGTACTGGGGTGAATGTATGACATTGTTCTGCATTCTGTCCATCAATTGTTCTTTTTGCATTCATTTTCAACTTGGCATGAATCAAAAGAATATATATATAGAAGGCTTAAAGGACAGTTTTGGGTCCTTGTTCTTTGCTGGATCTCTGGACTTGCTTCCAGGCCTGTTGGTTTTGGCTACTGGCTCTTCGGTCCTGACTTCTTCTTGGGGATTCAACGAAGAGGCTACCAGCCTTTGAAGATTGCTGGGTTAGTGGCACTTGCACTTTGCTAACTGGATCTCTGTGAGCGGACAGAGGTAACAGAAAACTGTATTCCAGATCAAAATTAGGTCAATATAATAATATTATGACAGAGAAATGTTTTATCAAGGTCTAGTTTTTAGGGGCAGGAAGTACTAATTTATCATTTGAATTTTTCTATATGGCTTCGACAATCTTAATTAAGAGTCAAGCACACACACGTGTTTAATTATAGACGGGCAGAATCGCTCTGGCCGGATTCGTTTCAGTGATAGAGAGTAGTAAAATAACACTCACAATCATTTGTTTCAATTCATTTCTTTATAGCTGGTTCAACTATATATGGATTGATTACGTATTCCAAAGGCACATACCGTTGGTTTTGTTTGCTAAAATGCTTAACATATCCTTATTAATATTTTTACATTTGACAAGAAATACAGGGCTGGACACAAATTTATGAATGAACATAGTATTGTTTTCAAATGTCAACCTAGTGATAAACATGAAAGCACATGAGATAATGCCTCTCAAGATAGACAGTCCAGAAGCTGCTACTCAACTTCAACTCTCTACATACAAAGTAGCCACTGAAGTTGATCCCGGACAAAAACATTGGTTACACCCTGAGGTTTCACGCACTTCAGTCAGAAAAAACAACTCCTGTTAAAAATCCTCACTTAAGTCCCAAGGCTCCACTAATGGCTTGCTCCTCCAAGTCTACTAAGAACAAGCATTGGCATAGCCAATAGGTCTCGCCTTTGGGACCTTATGTGTTTAGCCATGCAACAGTTGCATAACTAAATACATATAAGGTCCCAAAAGCGAGACCTATTGGCTACACCATTTGCTTGTTACTTTGCTATAATCGTGGCACCCGCGCTTTACTTTTAACATTAAAAGTAAAGCGCTTAACATTAAAAGTAAAGCGCGGGTGCCGCGATTATAGCAAAAGTAAAGAAATAGATTATTTTTCTATTTCTTACTTTTGCTACATTGCGCACCCGCGCTTACTTTTAATGTTAAAGTAAGCGCGGGTGCCGCGATTATAGCAAAAGTAAAGAAATAGAAAAGTAATCTATTTCCTTACTTTTGCTAGAATCACACCCGCGCTTTACTTTTAATGTTAAAGTAAAGCGCCGGTGCCGCGATTGTAGCAAAAGTAAAGAAATAGAAAAATAATCTATTTCTTTACTTTTGCTATAATCGCGGCACCCGCGCTTAAGTAAAGCGCGGGTGCCGCGATTATAGCAAAAGTAAAGAAATAGAAAATAATCTATTTGTTTACTTTTGCTAGATCGGCACCCGCGCTTACTTTTAACGTTAAAGTAAAGCGCGGTGCCGCGATTATAGCAAAAGTAAACAAATAGAAACAAGCATTGGCACGGCCGCGCGGCCGCAAAAGTGAAAGTGATCGCGATGCACTTAATGACCCGTGACGGAGGAAATACAGATGGCGGCTACGCGCGTGCACGCTCGCGTGAACGCAAGCTGGTCGCCAGCAAAAGCCACTGCTGTTTGCACTTCCAAAACCCGCTTACTAAAACTCTCGCCGAGAGCAGCGCTAAGCGCTGGCTCAGGCGAGACCTAAAAACGGTGATGAATCGCCTTTGGACTTTACCCTTCCAGATATAGACCTGAATTTTATCACATTAAGTAAGAAGACCATACTTACAGATAAAACTCAAAAAGAATCATTTAATCTATTTAACAGCACCCTAAGTGAGGAACCAGTTCCAAAAGAAAACCTCTCTTGCTTGCTCGAATTTCCTTTAAATACCTTCCCTCATCTGCCTGCAGATTATGTGCTTGTCCCTGACGCACTCCAAGCCTATACAAGAATCTTGGATTCAATGATGCTGCTGTAAAAAAAAAATAAAGCAACAAACTTAGGTCACACTTTGGAAACTATCAGCAATTTTAAATTGCCTCACCCTGCAGAAAGTGGCTTCCTCACCATCTAAAAAAGTTGAACAAATATGCCCTAAGGTTCACACGAGGTGTTATGGGGAGGTGACCACCACCCAAGACAAGATCTTAACACAGAGAAGGTCATAGGCCAACCAAGAAGGAAAAGCATTTGTGAGGGCTAAAAATAAGGATGAGGCTAATACTTGAGACACTGTCTTCTCTCTGTGAAAGCTGTTTTCAGACAAGTAGCAAGCTTCCCATTCATCTCTTAAGTCCACAATAGATACAACCACTCTCCTTATTTTCCCATTTTTAAGTTGCCTCCTCCATTGATGGACAAGGAAGCTCGATCATTTGATCGTCCTGAAACAGAATCAATCCCCAAAAATCTTTCATTGACAAACCCTTACCTAAAAAGGTGCAAAATAAGAACAAATCAAAATGCAGAATTACCAGAAAAAACTAAAGCGGATAAGTTTTAATCTAACAGAAGAGATATATGGTACCAACGGAAGCGACGTAATTACTGATGTAACTCTAGATCAAACTTCTGAACCCTCGAATTTCCTTCCCCATCAAATACAACTAATGTTGGCCGTTCTCTAAATCGACAGGCCCCAGAGTTTATAGTCATCTCTTATATCTCTGATAATGCTACCTCTTCCTCAGACGTGCCTATGGTGGAAATAAACTATAAGAGTATGAATGTAGGTGATGCAGCGGAAACAGGGGCAAATATTTGTTTAACACCAATAACCAATTTCAATATCCACCTGTCTTTTCCCTGCATAAACTACATTTGTCCCATACCTATAACAACTGGTCCACCGATTAACCTTTTTGAGAGTTGTTAGGGACTGACTATTGTCAAGATGGATAATACCCCCCTTATGAGGACCTACAACAAAGGGAATATTTTACGAACAAGCTAAATATTACAATGTACAAATCACATTAACCATAACCGTCAATAATGACAGACTCTGATTTTCTTATCACTTTGCTTTTATCTATTTCTTAGGAATATGAATGATCAAACAATCGACACAGCATTGAATCACAGATCATCACACCAAGGAAAGTAAGTAATTCACAATAACATCTCATTTAACGAGCATGAGTGAGTGGATAGGAGAAGAGACAAAAGAAACATTGAAATAAGATCAATGCAATTACAGAGTAACATACGAACCTAGAAGAAACTATAGCACAGAGTGCTAATAGTCTGAAGAACTAACCCCCCAGCCGGAAAGGAAAGCTGGGGCAACCTCACAAAGATATAAGGAGCAAAGTTTAAGAGTCAGGATCAGACAGCAGCAGCCAAAGAGAAACTTAAGGAAACAGCAACACAGCTCTCTCCTCACAGAAAATGCTCTCTCTCAAAATCTCTTTCTCTCCTCTCTCAAGTAAATTCTAACACTAGTAGTTATACCCTAAATGTTAAAGTCCATCCCTACTTTGTATCAAAAGTCCAGACATTTCACAGTTCTCATTGGTCCAGGAAAATAGGGTGTTCAGTCACACGACTTCCATCGCACCTAACTTTCAAAAGTTCTTTGTTAGAGCCAGGCTGCCGTCATCGTCCTTCAGCAGAGGAAATCATGATATTCTTCTTCCTAGGCTCGTGCACATTTTCTAAACATTTGCAACATTTTACTAGAACAGTTATCCACAAAACTAAACATTTCCTCGGACAGTAAGGAAGTTCTGTGATATCTCTTCCACGTAGCTGTCTACAAGAAAATAACATAACAATCATTTCGAAGGACAAAATGCAATTCTTTGCAGCCTACGTTTAAAAATCAAATTAATCCTAACAGTGGTTTGAGGCCTTCTCTGTAATGCGTGCCATTTTCTCTAGGAGACATAAACAAACGTAGTTATTTGTTCGCATAAAAAGCTCCATTGCATTATTTATTTTAGTCTTTCATTATTCTAATATAAAAGCAAATATTCTCAACAAGTATTCTATGCAATTAATATCACTCACGTAAAGGTCTTTTATTAACGCGTTTCATTTACTTTTGCACATGAAGCTCAAACCCCTTAACATTATTTCTCTACTATCTTTTGTGCAGAAATCATTTGCGGCCTACAGAAATCATTTGTCATTTTCTCCTGCACATTTCTCGATTCTCTTTCCAAATACCCCATGTTAATATTTTCTCAGTTAGCTTCATGGCTCTTGTTAATAATTTTCATTCACTTTAATCTGCTGAAATAAAATTAGTTTATTTTCCAGAAAGCAACGACCTCTCCATTGTGTGAGTTGAATTTTGGTCATATATGATAATTTGAAGTGACACCGATGTTCTATATAAAAATGCATAGGATGTCCGCAGTATCCCATATATCATTTCGAAGAATATTGACAGTCTTGTCACTGACACTAAATTTTCTAATCAGGCCTCTTAAGCTACTTTACCTATTTGCTCATACTCCAAGGCTCATTTTGATTCATTTGTTGTGCATGTCAGCCCAAGTGGTAGACAAATTAAACAAGAGAGAGCAGAATCAGCTTCAATTAGAAATGAGGGAGTTTCTTGATCTTGGCTTGCTAGTTCATTAAATGAGAACTAATTAGAAAAAAATTCCAAACTCTTGTTTTAACAATAATCTTAGTATAATATCTTGGAACATGGTGGGTTTTTGAAGGAAAAATTGCCTCTCTCCTTCCTCTGAATCCCTCAATCATGTCCTCAGGATACCTGGTTTACAAGTAGTCTTACTTTAGATTCATTCTACACAGTAGATACTCCAGCTGAACCTGTCACTAAAGGACACGCAAAAGGGGCTCTTGCTATTTTGTTATCTACTAACCTACATAGGGATTATGAGATCCTTTCTCTTCCTTCCAACAACTTACAAGGAGTTAGAATAATCTTTCCCAATTCTTCTGGTAAGCAGAACAAATTCCTCCTTTTTCTCTATGCTTATATCTCCCCCCCTCGGTTTGCACAACAATAAAATTCTGAATCAAAATTTTGAACTGATAGACTCTATTTCAATTGGAGGCAATAATTGCAACATTCTTTTGTTGGGTGACTTTAATGCAAAAGTGTCTGGCGCATTTTTAAATCGATCCATGGACAAAGAGCTAGAAGAAGCCTGGAATATTCCTGAATGTTTCTTCCCTCCAAAATTAAAGCAAACATGCGTGGGAGAATCTTACTAGAATCATTCTCTAGAATAAATTCAGTAGTTGTGAATGGGAGGGTCCACCCGGATATTCCAGCATCTCCCACAAGAAGAGGCAATTCTATTGCCTCTATCATTGATTATGTAACCGCTAGTTATGATCTTTATTCATCATTCCTTGCAATGGAAGTTCTTCCTCAGCCAGGGAGCAATCATGCCACTATCTATATAACCTTGGATTGAAAGCTAAAAGAAACAGCAAAATGGTCCTTGAAACCTGGCAATAGTATAGCAGCTGTACGAGACAAGAAAAGTTCTATTGGGATTCTAGGAGGATTAACTATCTCAAAGCCAGTATTCTCTCTCAATGATTGCCGCAGATGACAAATCCAAATAACCACTATGAATCCCTTATAACCACTGTAGTCAATGAACTGCAAAACGGCAACACACCGATAAAAAAGAACCTTTCTGTAGATATAAACAATCTTACTCACCTCAAATTTGCAAAGTATTCTCCCAGTAGGAAGAAAGAAATTGAAATCCTTCGGGAAGGATTTGCCTCTACATAAAACGGAGAATAGCGGACAATAGAAGCTACCCCTTTGAGGCTATCTGAAAGAATTAGCCGAACACGAGGCTTGCTGTGGTGGAGGCCCGGTGGACGGTGCAGACGGGTGTCGAAAAGGTGTGGGCCACAGGACTTGGTAAGAATTGAGGTCCCAAACCTGTGCAGGCCTACAAACTAGACAAATACGCAGTAGTCGTGGCAGCTCCCAGTGGGGCTGTAGGCGAGGATGCTGCTGGCAAAAGGAGAGTAGAATCCCACCCCACAAGTGAACCCTCGCTGTGCGAAATCATGGCTGCCATACAAGACTTCAAGGGCACTATTGAGCCCAAGCTGGATGCTGTTACAGAGGATGTCACTTTTCTTCGCGCGGATTTTAAGAAGATCATAGAAAAGGTCACAGTAGCAGAGTCACAAATCTACACACTGCAATCAACGACCAAAAGACTTGAGGTACAAGTACAGAGTCTAACAAAACAGAACGCGAGCATTGCAGCCAAGCTGGAAGAACAGGAGGGGAGAGTGCTGAGAAACAACAGAGTGGTTGGGGTCCCTAAGGAGGCGGAGGGACCCAGCGGTGATCTCTTCTTAGAGGATCGCATAGTGATACCCTTCGTCCCAAGCAACTTTCTAATTTTTTCTCAATAGAAAGGGCGCACAGGGCACCAATACCGCCACCATAACCCTGCGCCCCACTGGGGATAATCACTGCCAGGGTGTTCAACTACAGAGATCGAGATGGGATCCTCTAAGCGGCCCACTCATATGGGGACTTAACGTACGAAAAAGCCATGATTCACTTTTTCCCAGACTTTACACTGCAAGTACAAAGACAGTGACGCTGCTTTGAAGAGGTTAAGAAAGTGCTCAGAGCTAAAGAACTTAAATATATGATGCTCTCTCCGGCCTGGCTACGTGTGATGGTGGAGGGCAAGTTGTGGCACTTTACCACTCGTGAAGAGGCCTGGGGCTGGATCAAAGAGTGGTGCACCCTAGGGCCAGAGGGGCACCCGTGAGCAGTGAGGAGGACATTGTGGCGGTGAGTTGGGATCTCAGCACTCTGCTTTTCAAATGACGCAACTGAGGCAAGATGCCCCTAAGAACGTGAGCAGTAGAACCATAGAGGCGAACACTGGTGAACTGCTTTGTGCCACAAGGGCGGCGAGCTGTGAACTCCTTGAAGGGCTGTGCAGAAGAACTGGTGACAGCCACTAGCAACAACTATGGGTTCGTTGGCATCTCCCTAGGAAGGGACTTCGGAAGAGCCGGGAGTGAAGTGGGGGGAACTGGTGGAGGGACATGAAATTCTGAGGTACGATTCTTCAACAATATCACAAGGAATGCAACGCTTCGCTCACAAGCTTTTCCACAGCTTAGTGCGGCAGTGCTAGCCTACCCATTGTTGTAAATTATATATTTGGGGCAGTAGGCATTCTGCAGGTGGTGGTGGGCCGTTCTGAGCCTGCGTTGCAGGGTTGCACAGAGTGGGGAGTTTGCATATTGGGGACACTTGTTTTGGATTTTCTCTAGTATTTAGTTTACACCGTTGCTTAAGTCCAGTGATACTGGGCGGATGCAGGCAAGACGACATGATGCAGGGGGGCAGGACACAGTTGCTGGACACCTGAAAGGTACACAAGCAGACATACATCACTCACACATGCACGGGTACATCGACGCTGCAGCAGAATTAAGTGTACCATTGTGCACCAATACCTACACTGACGTGCCCCGGATTCAGTGCTATTGCAGCAAACCCATCTCAGAGGCAACAGCTACATAGGCCTGGGTGGTAAACTCAACTCCATTTGTGGAGTTTGTGGAGTTTTTCCCACTCTGCGCAGAACATGGAGTTCTGAAAAACTCAGCGGAGTGGCGCAGAGCAGTGTTTTTCCCCTCTTGCGGCTCGCCAACATTAAGTTGGCAAGCAAACGCTAGACCACCTCCCAGCAAGATTTCTCAATCGCGGCAGGTCGCTACTGCTCACATTGACAAACCTGTTGCTCGCATTGAGAAAGCTGCCGCTCGAGTGGCAGAAAGACGCTGCGCCCATTTGCGCTGCGTGTTGTGTCGGTCATGCTGATTTTACAGCGCTGGAGAAATGCCCGGAGCTAAAAATCAGCGCGACTTACCTCATTCCGCGGAGCACGGCAGAGCTTTTTTTTTATCACATTGCAGAGTTCCGCTTAGCGGAACTCCGAGAACTCCCGCCAGGCCTACAGCTACAAGGCCTTAGACAGACTTGGGTACAGCCTGCTGGTGCATGCTGGATACACCGCAGACTCCAGGGGAATAGGTATTCTAATTAGGAAGTCAGTGCCTTTTATCCCCAACCGTACATGGTCCGATCTACTTGGTAGGTATGTGGCATTATTGGGACACTTGGAGGGCAGTACACTAAACATTTGTTCTTTGTACATACCTCCGAGACTACTCGCTGCGACACTGCCGGATATTAGTGCTTACTTTTGGCAATGCATTCTGGGATCCTCATGTTAGGGATAGACATGAACGCTGTAGCTGACCCTAGTGTTGACAGAGAGAGCAGGGCTGTCCCCCAGACTGAACCGGGTCCACTGCAGGATTTCGCAGAAGCGATGGGATTGACAGACCTGTGGCATGCTCATAACCCACAACAAAGACAGTACACAAACTTCTCGGCAGCCCACTGTAGCTTCTCCTGGCTCAACCAAATATTTACCCTGCAAATACAGGCCGGGCAAATTCAGGGATGCAATGCACAAGGCACGGGATATCTTCTACCATTCACCAGTGGGGGTGGTTCTATGTGGCCCGGCCCGAGACAACACGCTAGCTCCCACAATCGACCCATGGCATCTGCAGGATAAGGGGATCAAAGAGAAGCTCAGAGAATGGGCTGACCAATACTTTAAAGAAAATAAAGGGACAATGGAATCCGCAAGTGTCCTATGGGAAACATTCAAGGCTGTCCTCCGCGGACATGCACAGGCCCTGTTAGGGGGGAAAAAAAGAGAAGAAATACAATATGAGACGCTTAAACGCGATATTGAGAAGGGAATGTGGACCTCCAACACCAACTCTGTCTCAAGCAGGATGACTTGCAGGAGCTGACAGAGGACAAGATCCGCAGCTATGAGCTGGCGGCACAACGCCAGTTGTATGATGTTGGGAATAAGGCCACCAAATTGGTGGCGTGGTTAGAAAGGAGAGGCAGAGAATGCAACTGGGTACTGGAAGTCCTCCACTATGATGGTGTGCTCAGGATGATTTAGTGCCCCAATCGCAGAGACCTTTTCCACGTACTATGAAGGTATATACACCTCCATGACTACCATGCCTGACGCGAACTGCACTGACTTCCTGAAGAACATAGATCTCCTGACACTCTTCTATGATGACAGGGGTGCTCTGGAAGAAGACTTGACGGTAGTTGAAATAGCTTTGACAGTACGTGACCTACAATCAGGAAAGGCGGTGGGGCCAAATGGCCTACCGGTAGAACTATATAAAGGTATGGTAGATAAAATTGCAGAACACATGCTGGCTATGTTTCATGCAGCACGAGAGGGGGCGGTCTACCGGAGGACAAAGGAAAGCTACCATTGTGGTCATTCCCAAAAAAGACAAACCACCGGCGGAGTGTGGAGCCTATCGACCCATACCTTTGATAAACGTGAAGCCAAGGTGCTGGCAAAAGCCCTGGCAATCGGACTGTGGCGTGTTATTACATCAGTGATCCATCAAGACCAATCAGACTTTATGCCACACAGGATTACTAGCCTCAACCTAAGGCCTCTCTACAGAGTGTTGCACATGACCAATTTGCCACAGGCTGAGTAGGCAGTGCTTATGGCCTTAGATGCCAGAATGGCATTAGATAGTATTGAATGGAATTACATCTTAACAACTCTTGCTAGGATGGGCTTTGGCCCAAATTCTGTGGCCGGGTAAAACTCTTGTAGCAGGACCCGCTAACGAGAGTGCCCCAGTCCCCTATGATATTCGTGCTGGCACTCGAGCCACTGGCGGCTTGGGTCCGCCAAGATCCACTCATAAAGGAAGTGCATAGTAATGGGGGATCGACAATGGGATGTGGGGCAAAGATGGCGTGTGACTAGCTGCATCGCGCCTACCATCTCCCTTGATGGATCGACGATGCGATGAGCGACTGCTCAGCCTGAGACCGGACACGGCGAGCTGGCTACTGAACGTCTTGTTGCAGGCGGCACTGCGGTGGCGTGCTGGTGCTGCCGCTCTCCGGATAGCTTGGAAATACCAAGACTGGTGGTGTTGGTGGTTACGGGGGAAACCGCGGATGGCGGCGAGAGGAGGCAAGACGGGGAAACCCCAAGCTGCTGGAACCTCCAGTGGCGGACCCACACTACCGTCGGGTTGTCAGCTAATGAGGGCTGATGGAGTCACGGCAGAGAGTAAGCTACACAGCAGTGTCGGCGCAGGAGGAAAAGGAAAGCGGGAAACTGGATTTAAGAAGACAATCACCAAGCCAGCAACACAGGTAGAGGGGGGCCCTGCGCAACCCACACTAGTTTCTATGTTTGCCAGCCTCTCTTCTGACTTGCATAAAAGAAATATTAATAATAGTGCACAATCGGTAGTCAGGTAAATGAGGCCTTGGGCGATGGAGGGGCAGGTGACATAGAACCCAGTGAGTTATCAGGAGGTGCTGTTGGTCCCGCTGATTCATTGACCTCCTGTCCTGAGACTTTACATGAAAATTAGGAAAAGAGCCAGTTGGTCATGGAGGGGACTGGAGCACAAAAGGCGGAGGATGAGACATCCGGCCAGACTAAAGAAAGCATGGAGAAGGCAAGATTTGAGACTCCATTGGGTGTTGGGTCCTCCAGTATTGTGCAATGACGTAGAGGAGAACTTTCACCTGATGCAGTAGGCGAGAAGTTCTTCTCGCTAACTGATGAGTCAGACACCTCCGGGCAGGAAAATACCTCATCCAGCAGTGAAGGCTTCTTAGAATCCGACAGTAGTACCTCGACAGACATGACACAAATGACACAAAGGAAGAAGCTTCCTGGGAAAAAAGGAAAGACAGTCAGAGGCGGAGTGCCAGCAATCAGCTAAAGTGGGATTACTCGGATACCCGGCTTGTATCTCAAGAAGAAGGACCAGAAGAAGGTCCGAAAGAAGATCTAAATATGGACATGCACCCGAAAGAGCCCACATTTTCAGCGATCTTTTTTTTGTCAAATATTTTTTTATTGGTGCACACAGCTTGAGTTTGTAACATACATTCTTGTATATTTATACATCATTTATAATTATAGTCGCATTCCTGGAATGACATCTACTTTGTACTCGATATAATTGTGCATGTGCGTGTAATTACATCATGTGCTCAGTTACATACGATAATGTATCTCCTTCCCATTAATTACCGGTTTAGTAACTACCAGTGTCGGTCTCAACTGTTATCTGGGGGATTTAACCGGGACAGTTTTCGTAGGGTCTACGGATTTTGTTCAGGCGGGGTACTGTGAATATATGGCATTTTACCAATAGGCATATTTTGACTTCTTGTGTTCAGGGCGGTTATGTCCGTCTTAGTGTTTCTAACTCTCAGGCTTAGTGTATAGTTGAATTGTCGCGAGATGTTACGTTATTGTGGCACCTTGGGAGTTACTGTTTGTATCTATGATCGAGGTCTGTGTCTGTGGGGTTGGGGGGTTTTGAGATGGAGCGCTCGAGTCGGCTCGGGTTGTCTGCTGTTTGAAGTGGTGTAAGAGTAAAGTCCACTCCATGGATATGTGATGTTTGCGTATTCCTTTTAATACCTCATCCCTAATGGCTTCCTCTTCAGCCGCCCCCCATTTGTTCACTGCTCCCACCCATGCTGCTATTGGGGGTCCTGTTGGGGCCCACCAGTGCATGGCTATTCCCCTTTTAGCTATTAATGTTGCCAGTGACATAAAGCGAATCTGCACTTTGTGTTGTTTCCGTCGTCGGAATACTCCAAGTGCGCAGGCTTCCCAGGTATTCATTTCTGATAGGCCCGTGAGTTCCCTCAGTGTTTCGTGTATAGTAGACCAGTATGGTTTTATTGTAGGGCACGTCCAAAACATGTGTTGAAAGTCTGCATCAGACGATTGGCATCTGGGACATAGGAACTGTGTGGCGGGGAAGTAGCGTTGAAGACGCGCCAGTGTTTGATACGCCTTGTGCAATATGTAAAATTGTATGTTCTTAAAACGTGCATTGCGGGACACCTTCTTCGGATATTCAAGTGCTTTCTCCCACTCTTTGTCGTGCAACGGGCGCCCGATTTCTTCCTCCCATGTTTCCCGTAGTGTACTGAGTGGTCGGTTTACAAGTTCCCGTATGGCTTTGTACAGCCAGGTAACTAGGTGACGGCCTGCCCCCATATGCAGGATCGTATGTATGACCGGATGGGTGTTGGGTTCTCCTTCTGTTAGATTATGATATGGATTGTAACTTGCTATGATCTGCCTATGTAGTAAGAATTGCCCTGGGGGGAGGTCAAACTCTTCCACTATCTGATCGAATGGGCGCAATTTTCCATCCTCGAACAGGGATTCCATTTCCGTCAGTGAATGTTCTGTCCATACTTGCAACATGCGAGTGGTATAATATGTCTCTCGTCTGGGCAGTCCGATCAGTGGGAGCAAGGGAGAGTAGATGGGTGTCCCTGCGGACATGCGGTGTATCCTACGCATACATGTGCAGGCTATTGACACCTGTAAGGGGTATGTTCGCTTCGGTTTAGAGCAGTAGGAGCAACCGGCGAATCTCCGGTATAGGACCTGTCTACATTATCAGCGATCTTTATGTCCATCAAGCAGATACAAGAAGAAGTTAGGACTGACGGGCGCAGAGCCAGAGTCGCAACTAGTAAAGTACAAGCAGGAATCGGTAAAATAAATGAAAAATGCAGGGACATCACTGAGCAGTTGACATCTGTGGAAACTCGGACGGAGACACTAGAAGTTGAGGTGGAATCCCTGAAAGCTCAGAATACCGGCCAGGGAGATGCTTTGTCTGATGCTGTGTCTGATGTAATGCTCAAGTTGGAGGAGCAGGAAAACAGACAGCGAAGAAACAACTTGCGCTTTTTGGGGTTTCCGGAGGGAGTGAAAGGTAGTAATCCCAGATTGTACATAGTGAATCTTTTGAAGAATACTTTCCCTGAGCAATCGAAGTTAGACTGGGATAGTGAGATCCAACGTGCTCACCGAGTCCCATTAATGATGAAAAAGCAGCCTCAAGAAAGACCTAGGGCTATATTGGTATTTTTGGGGAATTTCCTGCTGAGGCAATTGGTGTACAACCAAGCCCGTCCTAATGCTCCGAATCTTATAATGGGGTTTCATTTTTTGTTAAGCCGGACTTTGCTCGTGGAACGACGCTGGCGCTTACGTCAGTTAATGTCTCCCTTTCAAAAATTAGGGGCAGAGGTCTTCCCTCAGAATCCGGCTAGACTCAAAATTAAATACAAAGGAACCTTTCACAGCTTCTCATCTGAGATTCAAGCACAGGGCTACTTGGAAGAGATAACAAGGAAAGAAAAAGGGGGGGAACCCCCTAAGTGAATGGGTGACTCACCGCAGGACTATGCAAGGCTATTATATAAACAAATGAGTATGAGCAGTCGGTATTGATAATGTATGCTTATTATATCAAGGGGGACGGTGGGGGTCTGCCTGATTGCCTATGTTTTGGGGGCGTGGAGGGAGGGAAGGGAGGAGGGAAGAGGGGAGGTACTTTTTGGGGGGTGGGACTGAGGCAGGCACTGGGCAGTGTGGGATTTGTGCATTGAATATCATTTGGGAGGTGAATGGGAGGTCATTGTGGAGTGATGAGGCCTATAATGTGATGTAGCGTTATAGAATTTAAAAGATGGGTAAATTAAGGATGCATCGATAAATATATGTGGCCTAGATGAATTGAAAAAGAGGCAGATGGTATCCCAAGGGCTGCAACTGTTATAGGCAGATATTGTCTGCCTTTAAGAAACTCATGTAGAGGGTAAACAAAAGGATCTTTTAAAATATTGAGGGTATAGAATAGTGGGAGCTACAACCCATGGGACCCGCACACGGGTGGTAGCAATTTTAGCCTGTAATAAAGCTATACAGTTTCCTCTAGTTCGGACAGACTAATTTGGCGCTGGGTTATTGCAAGTTGTAGAGCTCCAGGACTCCCTAGTTTTACACTATGCTCCCTCTATGGCAGTAATGTTCTTTACTACTATGGCTATCGAATGAATTATCGCACTGGCAATTGCCTATAGTTATGTGTGGGGGATTTTAATATCAACATTGCTTGTAGTTGGGGACTGGGGGAAGCTTATGTAGGAAGGAAACCGAAGGTTTTTCAAGCTATATGTAATCTTTGATAGGTGCTTGGTTTGAGCGATGCCTGGGCTAAATTGAGACCATTGGAACATGGATTTACATATTATTCTGCCCCTCACCAGAAACATGTGAGGCTGGATTAATTTTTTGTTTCACATCTGATTAGTCAGAAGAGTACAATTGAAGGTTTTCCCAGATATCTCTCAGACCATAGTCCATTAGTATTAGAGATAGATGGTGGGGGCCTTCAGGAAAAGTCCTCCTCTTGGACTTTCAAAAGAGCGCTGTTGGTGGATGAGGCCTATGTGAGACATATGAGGGAATGGATCCCGGATTTCATACAAAGAAATCTAGGAACGGCCTCTCTGGGCACAGTCTGGGATACATTAAAGGCAGGGATACGGGGAGAATCAATCCAATTTTCAATCAGATCAGAAAGAATAAAATAGAGAAGGCGTGCCTTCGGTCTTTACAACTAAGATTGGCCCAGGCTGAAGGCAAGTTGATTACGGCCTTGCAGCAGAAAGAAAGCTTAGAGGAAGCTCAAATAGATGTGGCACTTAATAAAGCAGCAATTGGGGAAAAATTGCTGAAGAAGGCCATAGACAGAGCGACAGTGCACCGAGAGAAAATGCATGAGTGTAGTGAAAGGGTTGGCCATTTACTCGCAGTCAGGACAAGGCAAGAGCTCACACGGAGTGAAATCAACACAGTGAGGGATCCCCTGATAGGATTAGTATCAGATGCGAATGAAATTCGAGCAGCCTTCTTTAAATTCTATCAGGCACTATATACAGAAGATCAGGGGGGAGAGAGTCAGATTGAAGAGCGAATAGTAAGATACTTGGACCAGGCGGCTGGGGCGTCCTTGTCAGTAGAAGAGAGGGACCAACTTGATCAGCCACTAAGTTGGAATGAGATTGCTGTAGCCATGTCTAGTTTGCCAAGAGGGAAGGTGACTGAACCTGATTTAATCTCCACACAGAATTTTATAGGGTCTTTCAGGAACAACTGAAGGAAATTATGACAACTATGTTTCTACAGATTACAGAAGGTATGACACCACTGTCATCATGGGCTACGGCAAAGATTATTGTTTTTCCGAAGAAAAACAAACCTAGTGAGGAATTGGGATCCTATCGCCCAATAACCTTAATAAATGGGGATGTGAAAATTTACTCTAAAACCCTTGCCTCTCGTCTATCACTGGTCATTCACAGGGTCGTCTCTACGAGACAACATGGTTTTATCACGGGCAGAGGCACGATAGAACACATCAGAAAGATTATTATGTTGTTTGATGCGAGGCAAGTGTCAGGAGATCCTATGGCCGCAATTTTGCTAAATGCCGAAAAAGCATTCAATAGGGTCTCCTGGCAGTTTCTATGGGCCTCAATGCACCGGAAATAGATAGGGGATCAGTTTATTGGCACAGTTAAAGCCCTGTATAAGGAACCCGAGGCCAGAGTGTTTATAACGGGGAACTGACGGAGGCCCTCAAAATAACAAGAGGAACGCGACAAGGGTGTACCTGTTCACTGCTCTTGTTTGCGTTATATATGGATCCATTCCTGAAATATTTAGAGTTGGCTGCAGATATTCCCCCGTTATTTAAGTCAGAACAGGCAGATAAGGTGTTGGCCTATGCCGACGATATTGCGTTAGTTACTTCACATCCAGAAAAGGCCATAAGAGCAATTGAAGTAGAGGCCTAGAGATATGGTGCTTTGTCAGGATATGCTCTGAATAGGGATAAAACACAGATAGTTACTAATGAAGCCTAGACTCCAGGGCTGACAGAGGGGGGGTCCCTGCGGCGGATTGGAACCCCCCCAGCGGTGGCCGGCTCCTGGGCCGCTTGCAGAGTGACTTTCCTGGTGGATGAGGCGCGGAGTTGCGGGACGAACCGACTCTGCTTGGCCGGATGTGAGGGGCACTGGCGTGCGGCCTACGGCGGGGCCTTCCTTCCCCAACTGCGCCTCTTGACTGAAAGCACGAGCCGGGCCCGCAGCGGCCGCGCCCGACTGACAGACGAAGTGTACGGGGACCGGCTGCTACCTCGGGCAGCGGGAGACCCGTGGTCTGGGTCTCCCCCCCTCCTGATCATTAATCCTGGGACGATTGGCAGTCCCGGGCCCCGGGACGTTGGGCTACGAACACTCTGCGATTCTGGGGACCCGCCGGCGTGCAGAGGAACGCCTGCTGCCTGAGCCTCCTGTGATCTAGTAAGGGCCGGGCTGCGGCACGTGGGAGGAGATAGGCCTGCCCTGGACGCATCTCCGGGGCCTGACGCGACTGCAGCAGACGAAGTGTACGGGGAATGGCTGCTGCCTCGGGCAGCGGGAGACCAGTGGTCCGGTTCCCCCCCCTCCTGATCCTTAATCCTGGGGCGAGTGGCGGTACTGGGCCCCCGGATTTTGGACTGCGGACACCCTGTGACCCTGGGGCCCGCCGATGCGCAGAGGAACGCCGGCTGCCCGAGCCTCCTGTTACCTGGTGAGTGCCCGGGCTGCGGTGCGTGAGAGGCCTGCCCTGGACGCATCTCCTGGGCCGGACGCGACTGCAGCAGCGACCCCAATGACTGGCAGCCAGGTGGGTCCACAGTGAAGAAGGGTCTAAAGCGGGGCGGATCGGCTGCCTCCACGGGCAGCGGGAGTTTCTGCAAAGGCCTCTCCCCCGCCCCCTGGCTACGAGAGCCCAGCGCACTCAGAGGCGTCCCTGTGTCCTGCATCCCGGAGGCACGCCGGCCGAGGGACCCCCGTGCATCGTCGCTGAGATCCTGGGCCGGCCCCGCCTGCTTGGAAGACCTTGCTGGGAGCCCCGCTGTCACTGGGGGTCGCTGACGTGGGGCGCGGTCTGGACACCGGGCCCAGGCCCCCCGGTGCGGGGCGAATACCCAACTGATCCATTAAGCGGCCTGAGCTGGTGGTGACCGCCTGTCGGGTGGGAACAGCCGAGGTTGGGGGTTCGACTGCCAAATGGGGCAAAGTGGGACCCACGGGTTGGGTCTCCCCCTTCACTGATCCTGAGGTCATAGGGTGGCCCAGTGAGAACTGTGGACCCTCCATCTCCCGGAGAACGCCTGGTTCCTCGACTTCCCACGGTCTGGCGGATGTGGGTGGCAGCAGCGAGCGAAGGCGACCGACCGACCCGGCCCCCTCTGAGCAAACTGGGGCAGTAATACTTGGTTGCCTGCTTGCGGAGTGGTCGACTGCGGCATCGCGCAGGGGCGAGAGCGGAGCCGCTTGGTCCCTCCTGCTTCACCCCCGGTTCTGCGGCTTGAGGCGTTTTCCCCTCCTCTAATCACGCTGGGAATGCCTGGAGAAGCTGCTCTCCAGAGGAGGTCTCCAGCGGAGCAACTACCTACCAGCTGCCATGGGGAGGGACCGAGGGCTGAAGACCCCCACAACGCAGACCAAGATGGACCAATACACGACCATGGAGACTGGGGCAGCGAGCGGACCCATGGAAAAGAATGCCCCCACTGCCACCGACCTCAGCACCATCCTTCAAGCAAGTAGCACCTCACAGACCTCGGTGGAGAGTAAAATTGGTGAAGTCTGAGTCGACATGGCTCTCATCCGGTAGGATCTCCCTAATGCAACGGCCCAGATCAAAGAAACCGAATCCCGTATCTCCACAGTGGAAGACGATGTCCACCAGTTAAAAGACCAAGTCGTACGCCTCCAGACCCACACTAAAGAACTGCATAAGCGAGCGGAGGATGCCGAAAACAGGTCGAGGCCCAAAAACCTCCGCCTGGTGGATTTCCAGAGGGCTCTGAGCAGGGGCAAATGAGCACTTCATTGAACGCTGGATAAATTCATGGATGCCCAAGGACTCCCTCACCCTGTGGTTTGCGATCGAGTGGGCTCACCGCTCTATGGCTCCAAAACCTCCGCCCGGGGCACCACACAGGCCGATAATAGCTCGGATCCTCAATTTTAAAGATAGAGACTCCATCCTTGCCGAAGCACGCAAGCAAAAATTCCTCATGTACCAGGGTCAACCAATAATGATCTTCCCCGACTACACACGGGAAGTCCAAACTCAAAGACGCTCATTTGTGGAGGTTAAGCAGAAGCTCCGTACCCTGGACCTCCAGTACAGGCTTCTTTTCCCTGCCCGCCTCCGTGTGGTGTTCCAGAACAAAACCCTTTTCTTCGAATCCCCGGAGGAGACCTGGACATGGCTGACGGAGGAGCGCCCTCTGAGAGTGAACGCCCTGGACCGATCCTCCAAGGCCCACACCGGGTACGCCCAGGTGGGGTCACCCAGGCCAAACAGTAAACGCACCCGCTCACGCAAGAGACGAGGAACACGCCGAACCAGATCGGAGTCACCCTCAGGTCCGGGGCTGCACCCACATGCTCGAGAGCCCCTGAGCAACTCCCACCACTCACGACGGGCTGGTTCCACGGGCCACTCAGATCCTGGGGACACCTCGCCTCGATCCTCTCCAATAGACTTGGCGGACACGGACCTTTCTCGGAGTCCGGCTCTCCTAGAGTGCTAATCTGGTTCGGCGGCGGACTGCCTGAAACATAAGACGTGGCTCACCTTCGATAGCCGTGTCTACCGCAACTCTAGTTCTTATGAATGCATCAATAAGAAGATCCTTATGTGAGGAGGGGTCCTCCACGAATCTCCACACCCAAGCGTTTCAGTTTGGTATCAAACCTTGCTTGTTAGGGTCAACAGATGCTTCCGTTCCTGAAGTATAGGGTGGGGGTAGGGATGGGAGGGAGGACCATTGTCCCGGTTTTTCATTGTTACACCTTGTTTGCCACACCAGCGCACTTCTTCAGCAATATGACACACACACACGAAACCCAAGCCGCAGTGACGCACTCACAGTCCCACAGCATGCAGGCAGAATACCACACCCGAGCCCGGCGCCCATCTTATGGACCCTCTTCCACACTTCTGCCCACTATGACAGACACGCGTAATAGCAGGGATCTACTCCGTATAATATCATGGAACGTCAATGGGCTGTTAGATAGAGTCAAAAAGACAGCGGTCCTGAGATACGCACAACGCCAAGCGGCTGACATACTACTACTCCAAGAAACCCACCTCATAGGCAATAACTGCCCCTTCCTGGCGCGATATGGCTATGACAGAGTTTTGCACTCAGGGTTCAATCGAGGGACAAGAGGCGTGGCAATCCTCATGCGGCGCAGTCTTCCATTTGTGCTGACCAAAGCCACGACTGATCCTCTGGGTTGCTTCATAGCCCTGGGAGGCACCATAGGAGACATTGCGCTTAACTTAATGTCCATATACTCCCCACCAGCACTGCTTGCTCCTACCCTCTAACGCACCGCAGATCACGTCGCATCTTTGCCCTCCGGAATGACGATAATTGGAGGCGACTTTAATGCAGTTATGTACCCGGTCCTCGACACTGCAAGCACCCCATCTACCACCAGATCCACTCACGCTAAACTCTTGACAAACTGGGCAAGCACCCTGGGGGTCTGCGATGCCTGGAGGGTCTGGCACCCCCAGACCAAACAATTCACGCACACTTCTGCCGCGCACCACACGCACGCACGACTTGACTACATCTTCATGCCTGCCCTTGACTGTCAGAAAATTAGAAACATTACCATCCTTCCTAGGGGTATATCTGATCACTCGCCCTTGTTGTTGGGAGTGGGAGACCACCCAGACACCCTGCGCCCAATATGGAGGATGAACGCATGGTTCCTCCAAGACAAGGACTTTAAGAAATCGGTAGGAAAAGAACTCAAACAATACTTTCTCACTAATCACGACTCCATCTCCTCCCAGAGCACCTTGTGGGAATCAAGCAAGGCCACTGTTCGCGGCTTTGCCAAAGGCCAGCTTAAGCTCGAGCGGCTTGCCCAAGACTCCCAGATAACCCTCTTGGAGGCCCAGGCAACCCTCCTTGAGAACCAAGCGTCAGAACAGAGAGATGACCCACAAACCAGATGGCTTGCACTTCTAAGGGACGAGATCAGGCAGGCTTCCTTGGAGGCCGCCGGGCTACTGTGGAGGTCCTCTATAGCTAGGGTGTACGGGTGGGGGGACAAAAACAGGAAGATCCTACACCGACTGGCCACATACCCCATGGCTAATCGCATAATCCCAGAGATTATAGATCCAGACCGCGTTACCCAGCGTTCTCCCGCGGAGATGGCCCGGTGTTTTGCTACCTACTACTATAGGCTTTACGCCACGCAGCAACCCAGCCTTTCCCTCCCAGAGTTGCTTCACCAAGAATGCATCTCTCTCCCTCACCTAAATGCAACTGAAATGGCGGACCTGGACCTCCCCATCACTCAGGAGGAAATCAATGACACCATATCCCGTGTCGCATCAGGCAAAACCCCAGGCCCTGATGGTCTCCCACAGGAGTACTACGCGACCTACCGGGAAACACTTGTTCCCCACCTCCTGGATGTGTACGCCGAAGCCGTTGGAAATGGCTCATTGCAACCAGAAACAGACGCCGCCACCATAGTAGTGATCCCTAAATCCCAGCCCCCCTCTGCGCACTGCTCCGACTACCGCCCTATCTCTCTCATGTTATGTTATGTTAACTTATATTTGTAAAAGCGCCAAATCACCAACGGTCTCTAAGCGCTACCACAATGACCATGAACCCAGAAATCCCCTACTGCCAGCTGATCGAGCAGAATTGGGGTACGATTATCCAAACGCCTCAGTAAATAGGATGGTCTTAAGTTTCCTCCTATAACGGAGTAGAGTTGCTTCCCCACGTAAGCATTCCGGTAGCTTATTCCAGAGCTGGGGGATCACCACAGAAAAGGCACACCCCCCCCAGCGTAGCTCTGTTAAAGCGCAGAACGGCCAGCAGGTTTCTCCCAGATGAACGGAGACATCAACTGGGCACATAAAGCTTCAATCGGTCTTTTATGTAGCTTGGTGCCGCTCCGTACTGAGCTTTGTGTGCAATGCACAAGCCCTTAAACCTGATCCTCTGCTTAATAGGAAGCCAGTGTAGTTGTTGTAGCAGGGGTGTGGCGCGGGTTCTTCTTGGCAGCTTAAAAATCAATCTTGCCGCGTAATTTAAAGTCACCTGAAGTTTCACCTGGAGTTTCTCAGGGAGCCCTATATAGACTGCGTTGCCATAATCCAGGCGTGACAGGATTAATGCCGACACAACGGTATGCATGGTGGCAAATGACAGCAGGGGTACAAGTCTCCGAAGTTGCCTCATCAGACCCACGCAGCTCCCCACAACCACAGCTACCTGATTGTCCATAGTTAACTTGGCATCTAACCTGATACCCAAGCTCTTCCAACAGGCACTGGTATTGGAGTGGTGCCGATCTCTTGCGGCCAGAAGAGGCTGGACCAGGGGTTAGCCCCTGTGCTGAGAGAAAGCACCTCTGTCTTGTCTGGGTTTACCTTGAGTGAATTGGAGGTCATCCAGTTCATAGTGAACCGGAGGATGTTCTGTACATTAAGCTGTGCCTGAGTGGAGTTGTCAATACACACAATTAGCTGAGTGTCATCGGCATAATTGAACACCTGACAATCCAGTTTTGCCAATGCTTCTACCAGTGGCTGGAGGTAGATATTAAAAAGGAAAGGGGACAGCACAGAGCCCTGCGGGACCCCACACGGCAAGGCGCCATACCCGGATGTGCAGTCCCCGAGTTGGACTTTTTGGGACCGATGCTCCAAGAAGGAAACAATCCATTGGAGGACCGTCCCAGTAACTCCTAGTCGTCGAACACGGGCCACCAGCTGTGCGTGGTTCACTGTGTCGAATGCAGCTGAGAGGTCCAATAGAATCAGTGCAGAGGGGTTTTTCTTGTCGGCTGTGAGCCTTAGCTCATCCAGCACTGAGAGCATCACCAACTCAGTGCTGTTGTGGGCCCTAAATCCAGCTTGCCGAACATGTAGCAACTGGTGTTCTTCCAAAAGGACGAGAACACTCTGAGCACATGTTGTTCAAGTACTTTGGCCACAAAACGAAGTCTAGAGATAGGTTGAAAATTATTTAGATTCTTAATGTCCGCCCCTGCTTTCTTTAACAGCGGAATCACCATAGCTTCCTTGAATTTGTGTGGGACCTTCCCTGTAGCCAAGGACAGGTTTAGTAGGGACAGCACCTCTGGTCCTATTACCGGAAGGCCCATTTTAAACACACATGGAGGGCAGGGGTCCTCAGGTGACCCCGATTTAACTTTGGCCATGATGTGAGCTAGGTCGTTAGGGTCAAGGGCAGGGAAGACCGAAAGTGTGCCGCCCTGAAAATCTGGTGGATCTAATACTGGGAAAGGGCAGGGGCTTAAACGGGTGCTGCCTATTTCCCTAATAATGTCTTTGACCTTGACTAGAAAGAAATCCTGAATTTTCTCACAGTCGTCCTGGTTGATGACCGCCCCCTGTTCTTTCTTAAGACTCAGCTCTTTCAGTACATTAAAAGTCTCCTTCTGAATGTCTGTGGCCTCCTTGATCTTTGATTCGTAGTACACGGATTTAGTTGTGATAATTAATGCTTTGTAGGAGGCTAATTTTGTTTTATATTTCTCTCGGGCCTCTGGATCATAAAGTTTCCGCCAGTGCCTTTCACATTGACGAAGGGCCTATTTTTCCCTTCTCAATTCTTACGAGTACCATGGGGCACCCTTAGTTCTGTTCATTATTCTTTCCCTCCGGGAAGGAGCCACAATGTCCATGGCTGTCCTCAACCAGTGAGTAAGTTTCTCATACTCCTGATCCGGATCGCTGGACTGTGTCCCTGGGTAAGCTGTCTCACATAATGCTATCCTTAAACTGGCGTCCTCTATCTTGCGCCAGTTCCGTACTGTCCTCCAAACTGGAGGTGGATGATCTGGTCGGCTTTGTACCGGAATCTCAATATTGATCTGATAATGATCTGACCAGTTACAGGGTCTGCACTCTGTTAGTAGCGTGGCTGAGGATGTAGTCCAGATGAGGTCTAAGGTATGGCCCTTCTCGTGAGTGGAGGTCTCCACAATTTATTTCAACCCCAACATGGTCATGGCCTCTCCAAACCCACTGGCCACGCGATCTCTAGGCGTCAAATCCCAGTGGTAATTAAAGTCCCCTAATACGAGAATCTGTTGATATCTCGAGCAGAGATCACTAATCACTTCATGGAACAGGTCGTTAAACAGCGGTGTTGGCTGCTGAGGACGATATACCACCACCACTATCAGGCAGGATGAGTTAAGCCCAAGCTTGACCCCTAGGACCTCTGCCCCATCGAGGCTCTCCTCCACTATCTTCTCAGTGGTCAAGGCCCTGCGGCAGAATACTGCAACCCCTCCCCCTCTTTTGTTCCCCTGCCGATTATAGGTCAAGACATCATAGTCAGGGGGAAGGGAGGCCACTATATCAGGGCCTGAAGCATCCTCTAGCCATGTCTCTGTTAACGCGAGGATATCGGGTTTCTCCTCCTGAAGCAGCGAGAAAATTTCTAAATTAACGTGGAGGTGAAAATATTCGAGTCGGTCCCAGCCAATCGACTAAGGCCTTATCTAGCCAAAATGGTCCACCCTGACCAATGTGGCTTTATGCCATCCCGAGGTACTAGGCACTGCCTCAGACGCCTCCACCTGGCTCTAGCGAACCGCCAGTCACGGACCCCTTACTTAGCGCTTCTTCTCATCGACTTTGAGAAAGCTTTGGATTCTGTAGACTGGCGGTATCTGGAGAATGTGCTGGCTGAGATGCGCTTGGGGCAACACTTCCGCAATCTAGTTAGGATACTATACACCAGACCGCAGGCACGTGTACTTGTCAACGGGGCGTTATCAGGGCCGTTTCCCATTAGGAGAGGGACGAGACAGGGTTGCCCCCTTTCACCGCTCCTATTCGCCTTAGCGATGGAGCCCTTGGCTTGCCTCATACGATCTGACGACCGAATTATGGGATGGAAATGGCCAGGCTCGGACGAGGACAAAATCGCTCTCTATGCAGATGACGTCCTGCTCTTTCTGGCTGAGCCGGCCCAGTCTGGACCCCGTTGTCTTCGGGCATTACACCTCTTTGGGCAGGCCTCTGGCCTGCGCTTAAACCTCTCCAAGTCCGTCCTAGTTCCCCTCCACATCTCGAGAGAATGCTTCGACTGGCAATCCACAAACCCTATTAGGAGGCAGTCCTTTAAATACCTCGGAATCTGGATCGCCCTGCTTCCTGACCTTGCGTGGTCGCTTAACGTGACCCCACTGGTGAAAAGAGCCCGTGCTGATCTCCACAGATGGCAGACGCTACCGCTGAACCCTCTGGGAAGAATCGCTCTGTTCAAAATGATGATCCTGCCCAGGATTTGTACGTAATTCAAAATACACCCTTCCTTTTTCCACGAACTTGGTTTAAAGAATTGGACAGCCTGACCACCAAATTCCTTTGGGGAGATCGGAGACCTCGCTTGGCCCTGCCCCAATGCCGGATTCCACCCTTCGACGGACAAATGGGCATGACTAACCTATACCTGTATTACTTAGCAACCCGACTGCTCATAATACATGATTGGTTCAACGGCGGCTGGTCGGACCCGGTGTACAGGGTGGAATTGAGCACCCTGGGCCTACATAGGATCCAAGAGATGATGTACGGGGGAGCCATCTCTAGATCTTTGCCCATAGTGACACAAGGGGTTCTCCTGGCCTGGCACGCCTCCCTGCGCCATACCTAATGGTCAAACACGCTGACCCAACACACGCCGCTCTGGCAGGGCTCCTGGCTCCAGGAGGTCAGCAGCCTAGAAGGATTCAGGACCTGGGACCTTATCGGTATCTCGCAACTCGGAGACATATGGGGAGGGGATCACATGCGCACCTTTCAAGACCTACAAACCCGGTATTCCTTACACTCCTCCCAGTTTTACAGGTACCTGCAGTTGCGCCACACCCTTCACAGCCACATATCTAATGGCACCTCGCTGCCAGAGTACAGCCCACCCGAGGCACAAACCATGACAGGCAACTTGGGGAAGGGAGGGGTCTCCCGAATCTACCGTTCCTTAACAAACAACACTCCCAACACATTAAACCGACTCAGGGACCAGTGGGAGGGATGGATCGGGCCTCTGGAGGAAGAGGACTGGAGAGACGCACTGATGGCACCCAAAACAATCACTACTTCCGCTGGACTCCGTCTGGTCCAACTGTACTACCTACATACCGCATACCTAACACCGAAAGTACTTCACAGTGCAGGGCTAAGACCAGATGCATCATGTGCACGCTGCAACCAGCACCAAGCTGATTTCTTCTACATGGTATGGCTCTGCCCCATCATTACACGATACGGGGACTCCATAGAGAAGGAGCTCACAGAGGTTCTGGGATGGGAGGTCCCGCATACGCCATTAAATGTGCTCCTGGAAGTCACGGATGGGTTGGACGGGTCTAGGGCTGATAAACTATTCCTGAACACAGCCATGATGGTTGCCAAGAGAGACATTGCGGCTAACTGGTTGAACCCTGCCACACCTACTATTGCAAAATGGCGCAGGGGGGCGGACTGGTGCGCGACACGAGAGACCTATGTACAAAGCCAGGGGGGTGCCCGGCGAAGTATCGTACAATTTGGGGCAAATGGCTGGGGGTACTAGAAGGATAACACTACATTTGCGTAACTGTGAGCTATGTGCAAGACTTTACTCTGTCTTCCTCCTCGTAATTATGTCTTCCAGATGCGTTCACTGCATGGTAATATGATGATGTCCTATAATTGCTGTAACCTAATGCCGCTGGTTTTCACCTGTTTAAAAAGCCAATAAATCTGATTATCAAAAAAATAATTTGCATCTCACATTGATCGGTAGAGTGAATCTAATCAAAATGGTATTCTTTCCTAAAATTTTTTATTTTTTAAGAGAAATCCCCCTTTTTTTTCCCAATCTCTGGCTAAAAAAGTTTGAAAGTATATTTGCACAGTCCATCTGGGCATATTCTAGACCTAGAAGATTGATTAAATATTGGTCATTACCCAGGGAGTGCGACAGCTTGGCTCTACCGAATCTTAAATTATACTGGTGGGCGGCCTTAATAGTGCAATACTCAATACTCTTGAAGGTGGATCTCAGTAGGGGACAGCTAAATTACATCTCCCCCTTCGAACTATTGATTGGCCCCGAAGCAAGGGGAGGTCTTTGGCGTCAACTTGATTATCGATACTACAAAAGGGTGCGTTTTAAGACACTGCTTACATCTTATAAAGTTTGGTCCTCGGAACGGCGCCTGATTGGACTTGAAAAGCTGAACTATTTTACACCATTTTACAAAAATAAACACCTGCCCGATATCTTTAATGATTTTTATTTTGATAACTGGATAAAGGCCGGAATGCTACATATAGGCTGCCTTTTTACCTCGTATGTCATAATGTCATTCGATGAACTAAGAGACAAATTTGGTTCAACCAATAGGGAATTTTTAAAATATCTACAGGTCAGAGATTATTTGCAGAGGAAGGGAGGAGGGATCGAGAATTTTGAGAGGTGTGAATTGGTGGACAAAATAATACAACCCGTCTCACCCAGGATTGGGATGCTGTATGGGTTGTTGAATGAATATATGAAAGATGATTTTGAAAATGTTCAACCAAGTGGCAAGGGACTTTAGGCATTACAGATACAGATTTTCAGAGCGCCTTTTTAAATACTCTATCGATCTTGATGCCTGCTAATCTTCAAGCACAGTATTATAAAACCTGCTTTGAGCTATACTATACTCCGTATCGGATCGCCGGGTGAGGGGAAAGGTGTGCATTGCCCATGGTGTGCGGTCTATAAGGCAGATTTAACTCATATGTTTGCCTCTTGTAAAGAGCTTGGGCCGCTTATTAGAGAAATTGAGGAATTTTTAAAGAAGAACTTGTTACTCCAGGTGAATGTAACCCCTCCGCTAATTATGCTGGGTTTAACTAACTTGTAAGTAGGTTGAAGGAGGGGCCCTTGTATGCATAGCAATGGCAGTGTATAGATTATGTATAGCTTCAGCGTGGCTGGACCCTACCCCCTCAACCCCCGCATTCCATCAGTGGCTAGCTCGCCTGTTGGGGACTTATAACCGTGAGAAAACTATATATAGGTTGAAGTGGTATAGGGCCAAAAAGAAAGGGGCAGAAATTTGGCACTTTTTTGCCAACTGGAGGGAACAATTTGATGGGTAAATCATATCTATATTGCAGGAATATCTTTTACTGCTGTGCAATGAAGAGATGGTAGAACTGAGTCCCTTCAATAATGTTTATTGCTACATATATTGCATGTATGCACCTTGAAATTTGCACTTTATAACATGTTCTCAAAAGAGTTTGGAACGAGACCAGGAACTAAAGTTAGATACTATTATGCACCTGCACTTTATGGATGGGTGACGGTTAAATTACTGTAAGGGGGGATTCTAAGGCTATTAGCTTTAACTTCACTATGACACTTTGATTTTGCTGCTAAAAGATGGAATTGATTTATGAGATGAATTGTGCTTTGTGATTTGGTATCCTACTATTGAAATGTATTTTATCTACACTCCACATTAATGTATGAGTAAGAAATTGTAGATGTGTAACAAAAACCCACACGGAAAACTTTTTGTGGTGTCTGTAATGGTGTGTAGGGTGGGGGAGGGTATGGGCACGGGGATATATTTGAAAAATGTGGGGGGGGAAAGAGAAATTGTCTCTCTTTTTCTTACTCAATAAAAATATATATATATATTTTTTTTTAAAGTAATGGGGGATGAGAGGAACGTATATCCTTTTATGCGGATGACTTACTGCTCTACGCCACCCAACCGACCCTATCTATAGATAGAATATTGCAAATGTTCTGAATCTTTGAGGACCACTTGGGGTATCGAATCAACTAGAAAGTCCTTGATTTTCCCCTTGGTGGGAGGCCCTCCGAGAATTCCCTCCAGCTGCTGGGTGCCTCTAGCGCCGGAAGGTTTCCGATATCTCGGGGTTCACAACACCTGCGACCCTAGTGAATTCCGGGGCAGAAATATGTTCCCGCAGCTAGATAGATTTCATAGGGATGTAGAACATTGGAGAAATCTCCATCTCTTGTTGATGGGCAGAGTTGCTCTATATAAAACAATGATATGCCTCCTATTTGTTCTCCAAAACACATTTTACAAGAGTCCCCCAGATTTCTTTCAGAATATTGACCATGAGGTGAGGATATTATTATGGAACGGCAGCAACTCATGTATTGCGCTTTGTAAGCTCCAAAGGAGGTCTATGATGGGGGCTGGCGGCTCCCGACATACTTAAGTACTATTGGGCCACGCAGCTGGTGGTGGTTAACGACTGGGTGTTTGCTGATCATGGCGAACTGGCACACCGGGTTGACAGAGAGGCCATGGGTCACCTGTCAGTTCTCTATGGACAGAAGTGAGAGCGCGACCTGCCAACTCACACGCAGACAGGGGTGACACCATGGAGAGAAGCTGCTAAATATCGGGGACGGGGAGACAAGTTGACTGACCCAACCCCACTCTGGGACAGTGACCACTTGGATGTGTTGGGTAGATTGCAAGCCTTCAGCTGGGACTTGCCCTTAGGACACACATATTGGAGGGGGGACGGCTACCCGAGGCGATGCCATTAGAGGATCGCCTACTCACGGATACACTAACAGACAAGGCCATTTCCATTATATACAAGAAACTTGTAAACAACTCCCTGACCCGATGGTGGCACTGAGAGAGGCCTGGGAAGGAGACATTGCGGCCTTCTAAGATGATGACTGGGCAGAGGCCTTACAAAGCCCAAGAGAGGTGGTGATACAAACATGTTTTAGGTTAGTACATTTGAAGATCCTGCATAGACCATACTAGAGTGCTTCTCCACAAGAGAGGGAGGGGGGCACTCTGCACTATGTCTGTGGGCAGAAGGGCACCTTTTTCCACACCCTTTGGGGATGCCCGATAATATAACTCTACTGGGCAGATGTGCTATGAAAAATGACCGAGACGCTTGCTCTAGTGGTTCCCTGGATGCTAAATGGCTCCTTTTGGCTATAACAGGGGCGGCAACGTAGTCAAAATACCAGAAGATTTGGGTGGTGGTTGCGGCAGGGGTGCCCAAGTGTAACATAGCATGTGCTTGGGGCACATCGATTCGCCCCGAGTTGACAACTGGGAGTCTGACATGGACTGGTTCCAGCGGGCGGAGCAAGTGGTCTACCAAAGAAGGGCTGCCCTAGGAAGTGGGAAAGGGTGAGGTGTAACTGGCGTACCAATCAAGGTTATTGACAATGTGGGGATCGGTAGAGAAGAGGGGGAACCTGACATCTTGGTGTGCTACCTGTTTGGGATTGAGAATTCTGAATGCCATAAAACTCAGTTTCAAATGACTGTCCGTGTCACATATATGATGTTGTCTGCTCTGCTTAAAGTGTATTCTGAACGATTGCTTCAAATAATGTATTCACTGTATGATGAGCAAAGTTTACTAAAAGAGTTTTTAAAAAAAAGAGAATAGCGGACAACATCAACATCTGTATCGATCTACAGCAGGTGGCTAAAATGGAGGACCAAAAACCCTCCTTCCACAGACTCAATCTCCGGTTCAATTTGGACCAATTACATTTCATACCTTTATAGCAAAAACATATTTTGGAAGTAATCAAACTATTTTACAGTTCACAATGAATATCTCAGAAGAGGTTCTTCCCACAAGACATGGTGATCTCAAAAATAAATAAAAAGCAAGAGCTTCTTCAGCTATGGGTCCTGACGGAAGTCTGGTAATAGTTCTAAAAATAGACCGTGAGGCATAGGGGCAATCTTTAACTCCTTTCCATTTTCTGTTTTTTAACTGGTCAAGTCCCAAACTCATGGGAAGGCAGTATTATAATTCTCCTTCGTAAGAAAGGGTCACGATCCCTTCCTTGTAACTTCCATCAGAATGCTCTTCTGGACGTAACGGGGAAAATATTTGCTGGCTGAATCCTTGAAGGACTGGATTTTTGCCAAGAGGATCATACCTTGGGGACAACAGGATTTCGTCCCAAACATTCTGTTACAAACAATATTGCGACTGTTCAAACTTTAATAGATAAGTACGTTATTGGAAAGTCACAAATCCTGTATACTGCATTCGTAGATTTCTCCACAGCCTTTGATAAAGTTGATAGACCTATACTCTGTGGAATAACTACAGAGGCTGGGCATTCCACTGATCCTGTTGAGAGTAAATATAGCACTGCACTCCTCAACATGGTGTAGAGTGCTGATGGGGGGGGCGAATAAAAGGCTCATGACTAAAATCAGTACTAGGAATGGATTAAAATAGGGATGTCTATTGCCACCTCTTCTATTTTCCATCTACTTACACAATTTACCACATCAATTTATAGATGTAAGGAACTTTCCCCTACACTGCGCCGCCTGCAACCTTCGTATACTGATGTATGCTGATGACGTTGTTTTATTTGGTTAATGGCTTGCAACAACTTGAGTACACTGGAAAGCTATGCCAAGCAGAATTTTTTAAATATCAATGTATCTAAAACAAAAGTTTTAGTCTTTAAGGGAAGAAAAGTATGTTGCCCCTATTCCTGGAGGGTCAGATTAAACAATGTTGAAATAGTAAAAACATACATTTACCTTGGCTGGGTGTTTTACCAAAATATGGGAAGAAAAGTACGGCTTCGCCATTTAAGTGATTGGGCTTTAGCACGGGTTGCTGTCTTAAGAAAATTTTATATAGCCTCAGGCAGGAGGCATTTAAAACTTTTATTGGAATTTTTTTTAAAGTTAAGCGTCTGCCCATGCTCACTTTTTCACTGGAACATATCCCTTTTGAACAATGATCTCACTTCACCTACATGAGGAGAAGGCCCTGTGAAAAATTGCAACTGTCAACTAAGCAATTCCAATTCAGGTGTTACATCTAGTATTTGCAATCATTAGTTCTGTTGCTTTTGCTATGGCTGGCATTATATGCTGGGCCTACAGTTTGTTACACGCTCTGGAAGGTACACTTAGAGATTTGTTCAAACAGGAGTATTTTGGTAATTCTAACCCAAATTTAACTTTTACTATAAATCTTAGGTATGTCCTGGAAAAACGAAACTGTAAATTAGATGATCTATATGTTTGGTATCCTGGGAAACTCAAGCACTTCCCAAAATATGCTATTCAAAGATTCAGTTTTATGGAGGATAGTAACTACTGTAAATCATTAAAGATACATTCCTGCTTACTAAATAAACTAGAGTACATGCTACCACAACAGAATATCTCATAATGCTGATATAAAAAATACACAGAAAAATGGCCGCCAAAGATTCAATAGCGGTGCCACACAATTTGGTTGAATCTAAGAAAGAAACAATATACAAAGAGCAGTTATAGAATAAATTTATGGCAGTCCAAATTAACTAAATAAAGGTCAACTTTTCAGCCCAGCGGTAGAATTGACCAGGGCCATCATCAGGACAAAAGTGTTGCGAAAAATCCAATAATAAACAAATGATCTGTACAATTGCCTGAGAAAAGGCATACAGACAGAGTAGTCATTCACCATTGATTCGGTTTTCTCAAAATCCACAAGGTTTTACTTTCCTCGTTATCTAAGTGAGTCTGTGTTTTTCATCACCATATCTTAAATTGTTTGATGCAATTGATGCACGCCATGTGATTTGAACAAGTATCTAGAACGTGGCCTATACCTTAGTCCTTGCGGCTGCGGTGAATGACTACTCTGGCTGAGCGTGTTTTCTCAGGCAACTGGTAGAGTTGTTCTTTTAATTCTAAAGCTCCACTAGAACACTGGCTTGTGCCGGTAGTTCAGGTCCAATTATAATCTGTTCCAGCTATACTTGGGTATTTATTTTGAAGGGTGTCATTACCCCCACGAGAATTTTGTAATATATTGCACAGATAATTTGTTTATGATAATATTTTTTTGCAACACTTTTGTCCTGATGATGGCCCTGGTCAATTCTACTACTGGGCTGAAACGTCAACCTTTATTCAATTAATTTGGACTGCCATAAATGTATTCTATACCTGTTCTTTATGTATTACTTATTTCTTAGATTCAACCAATTGTGTGGTACTGTTTTTGAATCTTTGGCAGTCATGTTTCCTTTATATTTTATATCAGCATTATATGTGTTGCTATGTAAGTCTTGTTTTTTTTAATTAAAAATCATTTGTCATATTATTTTTTGATTTCTGATATGTAAAGCCTTGTGGACAATATTTTATTGGTGGGGACAAATTGCAAGCTTTATGAAATATCTTTGTGATTATCAGAGGGCGTATCTTTTCTGTGTTAGGCTTTATGAAACTCTTTTTTTATATTTTATTTTTCATATATATGTTCAATTTAATTATGTAGCTTGACTTCGATGGGTTAATGCTATCCCATGTGAACCACAGTCATTTGTTCTGATATAACTACCCTGGTTCTTAGGATTACTGGGCTGACTCCGTAAATTGTTACTAATCTATAGAGGCAGGGTTCTCTCCTATTCCTCCACCTCATTCCTGTCAACAATGGGTCAGTTTTCAAGAAACTCCTTTTTCAAAAGTATATATAATGCAATTTCCAGGTCTTCTTCTGAAAAAGGAATTCCACTTAGTGTACACGTTGAGAATGATTAGGAATTGAGCTCAGTCTGAGTTATGTACTCAATGAGATATAGTCTACAACAGGGATCTCCAACCTTTTCTGTAAGAAGAGCTACTTATATCCAATAAAAACCAACCCGAGCTACTAATAATATAAGTGTTGTAAAAGTGACCACATCAGGCACGATAATATTTGTGGCCACCCTATGCAAGTTTACCAGCAGTAATCACCTCAGTGCATCAGGAACGGTCGCCAGTAGCAATGTGCACAAAGCTTTGTCAATGTGGAATGCCTCTCCATGGGTATTGTATATAAGCCATAGCTGCAATGCTCCGACACCAAGGCACTAATATTAGTAATAAGGGTCTCCAACGCCTCATGATTAATCACTCAAATATCCACTTTAAATATATTTTGGAAATGTAGCCATTTTTCTCCACACTTCGGCCTTTGAGGTCTGAAAATACACATAGTTTTGTCTCAAATACACAGGTTACAATATTGATTACATACACTAATTTAGCCAAGAAAAAATCTTTGAATTCAGAGGGCTGCACACAGGAGAGATACTTACAAGTAGCTGGCGAGCTACATGTTGGAGAAGCCTAGTCTACAAGTTTAAAGTCCCTCGTTTGGCATCTTTCACAATTCAATACTAAAAGGCTTGTTCCTGAAAACCACGGACTCCAGCAATTCAGCAGTAGAAAGCCTATCCTCAGTGCAATAAAATGCACTCAGGTATTAGTTCCACATATGATCCTGAATGAAAGGAATACAAATGTTTTTCTACTCCGATGTGCACAAATTTGTTATTGTAATCAAATTGTAATCATTATTTGTTTAAACCTGCCCCTACCATTTGTATATGTTATTTTGAACAATACTTTGTTGGGTGCTTTAATATGGCACATGAGAATCTTACTGCACCATATATGAGCAGTCACAATCCAGCATGAAAGCCATTTAGCTCATCCAAACTCTAGTAGTATTGTAACCTAGGGGAACTCCCTCGTAATTATTCAGTGATTAATGTGAAGTTCGACAGCTACCCTACCCCCATCCTCTTATTTCACACATATTACCACAGACACATGCCACAACTCTGGGGTTGCTCACCACCGGCCTCTCACTGGCCCTGGGGAGTCCCACTAACCTCTACAACCTAGGAGCACACTGACAGCTTGTATCTGTCCATAAACAGCTCCATAAGCCAGGCATCACCATGTGATCGAGAAACCATTGGGAATCGTCACATTTCTGACAGCAAAATGCCAATAACCAATCTCAAACACACTTCTGAAACATCATATTAACCTAGACTAGAAGTATATCATAATTAGATCCCAAACTGAAATCACAGCAAAACATGCTGTGACAAATATAACACCTAGCAGTCTATGAAAGCACCAGTAACACTCTCTCTGTAGCCCACATTAACTATATAACTAAAGGTACAAGCAAAACGGACTCCCTTTTCCACAACAGATCTGGGTGTCAACCTTTTTGGATCTTTTCAAACTTTTCCCAGCAACGTTCATCCTAAATGGCAGCAAAGTCAATCTTGTGCAACAAATGGCTCATGCCCAACATCGGCATCTAATCAAATATACTAATATTACAAGAAACCTTAAAGAGTTGTGATATCACATGTAAATACCTCCACTCTCCAAACGTCTCCCAGATGCTCAAAAACAGATGACTAGCACAACGTATTATCAACCAGTCTCAACCCAAGTTATTCACCCAGTGGAAAACCAAGAGACCTGTACCACATAGAACCAAAATTCCCTGGCTCTGCTCCAACACAGCTAGAGACAAATCCTGAACGTGAATGCCCCCAATTAATACTAGTCATAAAAACACAAAAGAGTAAGGATAGGCACAAAGCATCTACATCTGAAAATTCGCAGGGCATTATTTCCTCTACTCTTTCACACATAATGAAAGCCCAGTCCAACAGAGTAAAAGTAATCCTGCTAGAAAAGGCCTTGTTGAACCCAATCATCTACTGGGAGAAATTACACCTGTTATACCTCACCAAACACCAACTAAAAGCTCAGGCTCAACTGTTCCATCGTACCTCATCATAACTTAGAAGGGCCAGACCACTCAAAGGGAGGAATGAGGCTTTAGCAACGGGCAAGAAAACAACAAATGTAAGATAAGCAGAAGGTAACAAAAAGCCAGTTCTTGGCCCTTGAAATCTCTCAGCATAAAAATATATTTAAAGGTTAAAACAAAATTTGCAAAATCAGAGCACTCACACTCAAGAATACAAACTCAGTAAAAGCAAGATTCAACTTGTCTGTAAAAGCTCTAGTAGTAAGAAGGGAACAGGGGATAGATAATGGATACCCTCCATATACCACTCCAACACCCTTGTATTATCTAGTCTGCATGCCAACACAACCTCTCTTACGCAAACTGAATATCCAAGGACCAGTGCCACCCATAGATCCGTACACTGGCAGAAAAGCAACCAATAAGAGAGGTGATTCTCAATATACAAGTCACCATCAGCTCCAACTCGCAGATACCCAAACAAAACACCAGAGCAGCCATTGAGATAGGGTGTCAGCACCTTCTCCCACTCAAAATAATCTACAAGACTTAAAGACGACATTGTTAAGCTCACAACAGCAAAGAAGGGTAAGAAAAAGGTTACCATGAAATGAGCTCCACTATTACCTCAATAACCACACCCTTGCCATTCAGACCACTAAAAAAGAAATACATATACTCGAGATGCCCTAACAATTGCTAACCGCAAACTTACATTCACTTATGGTTTTATCATTGCTCTCTAGGGCTGGCAATTACAATTTCCTTCCTACTATAGCTGAATATGAACCCTCCCAAATCAGGAAAACATTACTATAGGAAAATAACTCTTTAACAACCCGCCTACATAAGACTGGAAGATATGTGCCAACTCCTTTACCTTGAAAAAGCACTCTGTAGAAGAGTACAATGTAATCATGGATCTGATAAACAAGTTATGTATCTTTGGCAATGCTCTTTTTGGTGGATACACTAACTGCAGATTACTCAGCTTGTTAATTTCCGCCCCAGGCAATAGGCACAATGGACAACTGTGCTATGGTTCAAAAGGGGTATACATTACAAACACGAGAACCAAATTTAAGTCCCACTATGGCATCACAAAAGATTTAGGTTTATAGGTGCTGTAAACATTTTAGGAAATGCATCACAACAGGTGATTTGAATAAAGATGGTTGGTTGGCAAAAGTAAAAAAGCCAAAAGAGCTGACAGGTAACTTTCAACTGTGCCCAGAGCAAGACCTTGCTGGACTAGAAACAAAGCAAACATCACATCCAACAGATATGCCTCCAATGGGTCCAACTGATGCAGGCCGCACCAAGCCACAAACTTGTCCCAGCATCCCGCATACATAGATTTCGTTAAAAGAAGTCTGACTGTCAAAGTGATATTAACTATCTTGGGAGAAAGTCCCATGGCAATTAATCAACTGACACTGCTCAATTCCCACACCTGGAGGTACAGGTTGTGTAGGCTTAGATGAAGGACCCTACCCTGCAGCAGTGACAGGAAGCTTTTCTAAAGTGGGAGACTGATTGGAAGATGGATGTTCAAGAACAGAAGTTCTTAGTATCACACTCTCCAGGCCCATTCTGGAGCCTCTAAGTAATTTGGACCTGGTCGTTCCTTATATTCTTTAGAACTCAGGACAGCAGTCCTGTTCTCCAAGAGAGAGTAGTCTTGGGAACTCCAGTGTGCAAATGTGCTGACACTGAGCATTCTTGACAGTGGCAAGGGAATCAAGCCAGGGTTCTCCTCATTGCTGGAAGATGCCCTGTGCCACTTCCGGTTGTAACTGTCATCTGTGACCTACTAGGTGCCACCGGATGGGTTTGTCCACCCTGGTGTTTAATGATCTTGCTTGGTGGTGTATCACAAGGAAAATCTTCTAACAATTCAGCCAGCTGCAGGGCCGGAGAGCTTGTAGGCCAAGAAGCCTCAGAGCCATCCTCACTAAGAGCCAGGACAGAGGTTGTCACTTGGGATTCCTAGCTTGAATGCACTGGACTTGTTGGGCTGAATGGTAAGCTCAAAAGCACACCGTATCTAGAATGGCTCAGATTAAAGCTCAGACTCGAGTCAGGTGTGACTTCGGCAGGCTGAGTGAGAACCTCAAAGATGTCAAGAGGGCTACCATCATCTGGAGGTGGTTCGCGACTAACTGTGGTGAGCCTGCCTTCAACAGCCAACCATCAAGGTAGGGGAAGACTGGTACCCCTGAAGATGGACAGTGACCACCATCATCACCTTTGTGAACACCCGAGGTGCACTGGTGAGGCCGAAAGGGCACACAGCAAGCTGAAAGAGGTCATGGCCCACCATTAACTGCAGGTAGAGTCTGTGGCCTTGCTGGATGAGGATGTAAAAATGAGCATCCTGAAGGCCCAATGGTACCATCTAATCCCCAGGATCCACAGCAGAGAGTACCTGAACGAGGGTAAGCATTTTGAATCTGTCCTTGAACAGAATAGCATTGAGAGGGCGAAGATCTAAGATGGGGTAAAGGCCTCCATTCTTCTTCGGCACAAATAACTAGCTGGAATAGCACCCAGTTCCTACTTCCGAGGTTGGTACACTCAACTTCAGAATTCTTTATTGGAAGATTAAACCAAACAGTTTATAGGAGAAGGAGGGACAGGGAACATAAGGTACCATATGTGAAACAGTAATACTGTACTGAAAAAACACAATGCATGATGAAACAGAGCGCTATGTACATAGCATGTGGTGTTCCCACCAGACAGGAGCCCTTGAAGGCAAGGAAAGCCAATATCAAGGAAGGCACGCGGGTCCACAGCTGTACACAGAATGGTCAGAGGGCTAAAGGGGGGGGGAGGCAGAAAAATGTGACATGACAAAAAGAAATAAAAGAAATGAATAGAGGGAAAGCAAATGGGGAACCCATATTCGTATCCACATGCGGGGGAGGGAAGGGGGTTAAGGGGAGAGACTAGGAAGAGATGGGTGAAGAGAGGAAAAAGATGAGAGGCACAGAACAAGTGAAATGTAGACAATTGCAATTGGGAGTGAGGGAGGAAAGAGAAGTGAGGAAAGTAGGCAAGCACCCTCAAGGATCATGATCAGTACACTTTCTTTGGTCTGTGCTACCAAGCTTTCAGGTGCTGGATGCTGTATTAGGAAGTCCAGATCTCCTGAAGCTGGTCTATGGCTGCGGGCAAGCTGTCGGCTGACTGGGGGACCACACAATGGTTTAGCCCAAGTGCCGGCAGTGTGTCAGTGAGGGCTTCATTGTAGTGCTACAGAGGTACGTTTGGTGCCTGGACAGGTTATAGGGCCAGTCAATATGTTTGTTTTTACCTCAATTGTGGGTAGGTGAAGAACAAGGACCTCCTGATGACTAGCAAAGGAAGTACTTTCCTCTGTTAGTGGCCCAGAGGGCAACCCAGTCCAGTATTGGTTGCAGCTTCCAACCCACTGGCATCCTGTAGGTCCATGTACCAGTTGTCATTAGCATAGGGTGGGGCAAACTCTTTCCCATCCTCACCATGTCGTCTCTATAAAGCTGGCTAAGGTGAGAGTCCGAGTAAAAAAGTTGGCATAATGTCTGAGCGTGACTGTGTGGCAGTGGAATCATGTTTAAGTCAAATGGATTAAGTAGAGGCTGTGGCACATCAAGATCTAGATGTGGCCTCGGTGAAGACGCCAGCTCGGAATCAGACACCACAATGGGTTAACAGTCTTCCCCCAGCGCTAGTGGCATCTCTTCCAGTGTCAACGCTCGAGGAAACTGGTGCATGTCCCAACACCTACATGAAACCCAAAACGGGTTAAAGGAGCCCAGATAACCCGACCGGGAGTCTCCCTACGGGTCCTTGGGTCCGAAAGCGCACCAAAGGGAGCCAGAAGCTCGTCAAAAATGCACAGCATGCCTTTTGAAAGGCCTCGACCTGCTACAACATCCCCGATCGACCTGGAAACTCAGGGTACATCAGCACCAAAGATGGAATTAGCTCCTTGGTGGAATAAGAGCAAGACCTGGAGGTACAGTGACGGCCTTGCGTCTTCTCGGGAGATATAAAGTGGCGAGGAAAGGCTGAGTCCTGCTTGGACTTCTTATGTTTCTTCTTTGACTTACCAGAAGACTTCGACCGTGAGGAAGATCTGCCTGGGGAACAACTTCAACAGTGAATGCAGGACCTCACCTTTCACTTTAACCTGGAACGGGACCAGTGCAGAGCCTTTCGGCGTTTTGCCACATATTGCTTTACCTCATGGTCTTGGATGGCGTTAGGATTCTTCTGGGTTTAGTCGTTGCAGGACTTGGACATGTGTAAATTTGAGCACCAGGGCCTCACCTCATGGGGATCTGTCACAGTCATCTGTTTGTGACAGCTTCTACAGGGTTTGAATCCTGTTTTAGAGGGTGACATCCCTTGCACACTGGAATTAGCAGAGTTCCAAATCCTCGTATGAAGGCGTGGAAAGAAACAAACTGGCGTCAGTGCACATTGGTGGTACTATATACGGCTCTGTTCGTCACTTGTAGAGCGAAACAGCGTAAGTGCAGAGTCACATGGCACCACCTACCAATGCACAGGGGCATTGCTTTTGAGTTTTCCAGATCCAGTCTGACAGACGGTGTAAAATTCATAATGTGAGGAATCTGCAGGTAGATGCGCCCATCAGAACCACATGGTATGTCCCCATTCAACAAGAATAGAATACTTATGTTTCCATGATCACCAAGAAAAAAAACTTGCTGAAGAGATGAAAAAGGTTTAATGTAAATATATTTACATGAACTGGGACCCTCAGTACACCCAAAAACCAATGACTTGCAACCTAAAGATAAGTTTTTGGAAAGAGTAGATGGGCAGACCTCCAACAACCAAGTGTTCCAAACAGTTTGATCTCTTAACACATGGCCACAAAAGAATCCAACATGAACCTCAACTATCCACATCAACAAATCTTATCCTGGGATAACTAAATGATCATATGAATGCAACAAACAACTAGAACTGTCCAGCAAAGAAATACAATTAAACATTAACCTGCAATCCATGGCATCCACAACCCAATTCTGCATCAGTAATATGTGGAAATCAGCTGTGGCACACCACAGGAAACTGGCAGGCACCATCCAAGAGAAATCACTATTTACCCCAACATACAAATGATCTCAGACTTGCAACTACCATGCAAAGGTAAATCAAATGGCTTGGGGCATGATTCAGAGTTTGCCGGACAAGTACGCCACTACAAATGTAACGGATATCCTGTCAATCTTATTACAAGCGCTTTATATCCTAATGCACTTGTAATAAGGCAGGTGGGATATCCGCCACATTTGTGACAGAGTACCCGTCCACTAAATGCTGAATCAGAACCTTAGCTTCCACGATGCACAAAAGAAATTTGAATTACAAGTGCACTCCCAATCATTCTCCAATTTCCTATGCCCCTAGGAAAAAGTACTAGCATATATTTTTTAGAACACGAGGCAAATATTTATCTTCTGAGTATCCAAATGCTCTTACTACAGCAATGTATCATTTGCAACAAAACAAATCTGAACAAATCCTTAAAAACCGAAACCTGGTAAGATTCAAAACGTTATTTGTAATCCCAATTCTCCACTATGGGAATTTGTTTTCAACATAAAGAAATACACTTGTGAGGCTTCTGAAAGCTCTTTAACAAAGTGAAATTCTCCCCCAAGTACAAGAAAACATATTTTTATGTGCTCATTATGATTATTTCAGGCAACACTAACTAGTTTCTTACATTATTTTTTTCTTTCAAAATACAGGCAGTCACAATAAAAAACACAAGGCTTAGATTTTACTGATGCCTTTAAAGAAAACAATGAAATAAATGCAAGTGGGTAGAATAGAGCAACACGAAAGAACTGAAGGATCTGAACAGAACACTGCTCCTTTATGAAAGCCATCCACTCCATTGCCTGAGAATACACAGCAATGGCACTTTGAACTTCAGTAGAAGAACTTTCATCCTTACTTGAGACCACGATCTGACTGCAGCCACCGGGGAGGGAAGTGAATGGCTCAAGATGCAGATGAAGACTTCTATGATGAACTACAGTAACCTTTTCTTCTGAATCAGAGGAATCTTACTTCATAGCTGACTGTTGGGAACTGAGTAATATAGTAATATATTTGACAAATTAAAAGAAGATTAAACCAAACATATTATTCTAACTGGCCTGATTCCCTTGAAGTCTAAATTGTCTGGTAAATCTATGGAATGGACCACTTCACAGACTTTCTCATGGGCAGATTTCTCAGAAGAACTAAATTTTCCTTGCATGCAATGAGCCACTGGGGTCTTGGGAAGGGGCTTACTTGCTTTCATATAATATTAATACATTAAATGACCCATCTCTCTATAGACTGCTTAGACATTCCAAGCCTGTGCACATGGGCCCCACAGTTGACAAATAGTGCTCGGATTCTCTGATGTATCAAGTTATCATTTAGTAGTGACTTGACATGGTTCTCTTAAATCCACATGTATGTAGGCATATCTTGGCAGGTGAGGAGGATTCTGGAAGACTGCCTTTGATTTGGATTGTTTATATGAAACTCGGAAACAACCGTGGAAAGAAATGACAGATGTATCGACTGTAAGCTTCCTATATGTAGAAATGAAAGCCACTAAGGCGGCAGCTTTCTGAGAGATGTTGAAGAGAAGACGTATGCATGAACTTAAAGGGGCGGGCAGAAGTTTTCATAGGACAATGTAAAGTTTCTACTGAGGTCTTCTGAAAATGGACACCTGTTTACAAAAATATATTTGAACACTTTCTTGTCCTTCCACCCCTTGATTATTCAGTTAATATACTGTTGTACTGTTCATTTGAACAAGAATGTCAGGGCTTTCTGCTCCAGAAAACTGATGTCATATGCAGTTTCCCCATGGGTCCGACTTAAATTGATTCAGCGTTTCTCCATGTAAGTTCCAATCTCACAAATGAATCACCTATAACTGCTCGGCAGGTCCTGACTAAATGAGGCGCCTTCCAGACAGACATTTTTTTTTTTTAGAGAGTTTTATATAGCACGAACTTGACCCGAATCGGGTATCAGAGCGCTTTACATAGCACCAGTTGCGTTACATTAGGACACATTCATTTTTAGGTCTCGCCTAGGCAGCGCGCATGCGCTGTCTCTCCGAGACATCTAGTAGTCTATATGGGTGGTGAAACTCCGCCTATTGCTTTGTTATTTCTTGCCGCTTGCCATTGGTTAACTTTGGCATTTTATTTGTTAGCGGGCTTATTATTGGCTCTTTAGCCGATAGGTAACTTCCCGTTATTCCGGAAGCAGCACTGCCTAACTACAGTATTGTAACGCTTACGCAGCGCAATTGTCTTTTTTTAAAATAGTGCGCAGTCATTTTGACTTGCACCGGAAAAGAACCCTCGATTGCTCCGGAAGCAGCACGCTAGCTCTGCTCTGTTTACTTTCCTGTTCCCGCCCCCTCCCGATGTCCGCGTTCCTTTTGTTCCCGCCCCCCTCCCGCTGTCCGTTGTCTCCCAGCTCATGGGCCATGGACATGCTTGTTGGCGCTGTGACCGCGCTGCCCTTCCCCTGCAAGCGGCTCTGTCCACTGGGGCTGAGCGCTCCTGGGTGCTTTTCATTTTATAATCCCTGCTCGGTGGGGGTTGGAGCTCTGTATAGCCGCAGTTTCCCTGCTGCAGTCGCCCGTGGTGAGCGGGGGCGCCACCGTCTACATCCCGGCTGCCGGGGACAGCCGCTCATCCTTCTGCTGCCGGGTGCTGCTGCTGGACGGATGTCAGCGTGGATCAGCCCCCGGGACTCGTCCAACAGGCTCGACTGGGCAGAAAGTGAAGTTTTGTTTTCCCAACAGTCGGTCAGGTACTGCAGTGTCCCGGCCCAGCCCTCGCCCACCTGCAGGCTCCTCTGCACACACAAATTCATGTGTTTCTCCTTAATCCTTGTTATATACGTTTTTGTTTCCTCTCTCCATTTTCCTCTTGCTCACTTCCCTCCTCTTCCAGAGCCCCCCTTTGTGCCCCTCTCTTTAGAACGCGCCCTTCCCTTTCACCACCCAGTCTCTTCTGCCTTTCTATGGCTTTCCCTGCCTTCCCCCATTCCACTTCCCTTCCTCTCCCTTCATTTTTCTCCCGTCCCTGTCCTTCACTTTTCCTATTTCGCTGTTTATCTTTTTCTTTACGCAGCGTGTTTCCTCCTTTCTGTTCCAAATGTTAGCTCAGACGTTTGTTGGTTGTGCATTTTGCTTTGTTCTGCACGGTACACCACAGAGTCCATAGAGCAGGGTGCGCGCTTTGTTAGCGCTGCCATTGATAGCGAGCTGAGTGCCCTTAAATGGAGGCTGGCAGCGTCCTGCCCGTGTCCGCTGCACATGCTGCCAGCACTGGGTCATTATAAAAAGGGTAACACCGCATGCTTGCGTTCAAAGCACCATTTCTCATCGAAAACAACTTCATTTTGCAAACAGCGCAGTCCCACAGTTGTTGGTAATAACTTTTTTTTTCTAATTGTTGCACTGTGCACCCTGCACTGCATTCTTTAAATATGGTGGGCACGCTTTGCTTTGTTCTGCGCAGCACACCATACAGTCCATGGAGCAGGCCGTGCTCTTTGTTCACGCTGCCATTGATAGGAAGCGGAGTGCCCTTAAATGGGAGGCCGGCAGCATCCTGCCCGTCTCAGCTGCCAGGCCTGGGTCATTATGAGAAGAGTAACATGCTTGCGTTCAAAGCACCATTTCGCCATGTGTCATCAAACACACCTTTGTTTTGCAAATGGCGCAGTCCGCCGTTGCTCCTAATCCCTAGGGAGTGCCCTCACTACCCCCACCACCTCCCACCCATTATTAAAAGCACCCCTCACCCCTGCAGGTAGTACCCCACTTGGTCCGTTATCACAGTGCAGCAATCCAGGTGCTGTGCAGTGGATGCGGTGAGTATGACTCACTTGTTAGGTCTCGCCTACGCAGCGCGCATGCGCTGCATAGGAGACCTTTAGCCGTCGTTCAGCTCTTTTTCCAAGCACATACTCGTGCTTGTGGCAGCATACACCTTGCGGGAGCGCGCAGGGGCGCGCCACAAGCACGAGTATGTGCTTCCAAAAAGAGCAGACTGCTCTCCCCAGCGTGCGCGCGCACCACTCGCGGGCTAATTAACTTTCGCTGCCGCGGGGCCGCGCTTGTGTTTCAGGGCTTCTTCTCTCTCTCTCTAGGTGCTAAATTGCCAAAACATATACAAAGCAACAGAAGAATTAGCCTTTGAATGCCATTCCCTAGCGTGGCCCGGCATGGTCTAAAAACTAACAACGCCATAGCGATAATAAATAATAATATAGAGAAATATTCGTTAAATGAAAAAGGCGCCTCTGCGTGCCTATTTGGTTTCAGCCTGAAATTCCGAAGACCGAAATACTGAACGTGTAGGCTTTAGATTTCTGTCTCTCCGGGAAGCATTTCCAAGCACATTTTCTGTATTATTTCTTCCAGCCGCAATTTCTCCCTACTTCTCTCCCTGCATTTCTCCTTCCCTCCCTTTCACTGTCCTATCTTCTTTCCCGTTCCCGTTCCAAACATCCTCTCTTCATTCTTCCCTGGTTTATCTCACCCTTCCATGTTCCATTCCTTCGTTCCTTCTTACATGTTCGCTCCCTCGCTTTCTAACACTCTTCTCCGTCGCCACTGCGTTTCTTAATTTCCAGCCTGTCGTTCCCCTTTCTCATTTTCTCTCCTGCTCTCTCAGTCACCATCTCTCTTCTCCCTTAGACCTACCATCTCATCTTACCCGTTTCATCACTTTCTTTATCGGGGTGTCTCTTCTTTTGCTTTGATGCTCTCCCGAACTCTTTTCTGTCCCTGTCGACCCAATCTACCGCTCTTTCACACACTCGCATGAACCGCCTTTTCTCACCCTCTCCTGCTCCCTTGACATCTCTTTCTCTCCCCTCTTAGACCCCTTGTTCTCGCTGGTCTTTTTCATTCCAGACTCTCTTCCCTTGCTCACTGGCTCTCCCCACTTTTCCTCCCCTCACTCTCCCAGAATCTCCGCTCCATACGTGAAGGCCCAGTCCACTACTCTTCCATGGTCTCACTAGCTCCTCCTTTTCTCATTGCTTTCCCTATCTTCTCAACCTCAGCTCTCTTCATACTTTGCCCCGTCTCCACCTTTTGTCTTTTTCATTCCAGTTTCCCGCCACTCTGTCCCCCTTTACATCTCCTGTTCATCACTCTTCTGAACCCTTCTTCTCCCTGGTCCTGTTTCTACTTTGTGCTTTCTTCGCCCCCTTTTATCCCTCACTTCACCATCTTCTCGGAACCTCATCTTCTCCTCTTTCCCTTTCCTATTTTTTTTATCTGCATTGTCCTGCATCACTCTATCCCTTACGTTGTCGCCTACCTCTCTCCCACTTTATATGTCTATTCTCTTCTGACCGCTCCTTTCGTCACACCTTTCTTCCCCTTTATAGCCCATCTCTTTATCCCGCCCGTCTTTCATATTCTGCCATATTTTTCCTTTTTTACATTACCTTCCCGTGCTCCCATCATTCTCCCTTCATAAATTCCTTATTGTCTTGCACACTCTCCAGCCCCCTCTGCCCTTACCAATCCCACCTCTCTTTCATCTCTCTTCGCACCTCGCCATGACACTTCTCTCCCACCTACTCCATCTTCAATGACGTCACTTCATTTCAAGAACCTTTGATGTTCCTAAACACACCTTGCCCTCAGCCCACTCCCTCACCCAACCCACCTCGCTCTCTCTCTACACACTCTTATTTCACTTCCTGTCACTCTCTTCCTCCTGCTCCTTCTCTCCTTCCTCTGACTCTCCATCTGTCTTGTTCTCTGCCTGCCCCGCCCTCTCTAGCCTCTCTTCAACAGTCAAAGCCTTCTCTTTCTCCCCCTCTCTCGCTCTTGATCCCCCACCCCCAGCCCTTCTCACTCACACAGATATCTAAGCCTCAGAAATCCATTTCTGGGGAACCTTGGTAAATTGTAATTGCATTTATATAACACTTACTACTTCTGGCGAGGTGCTGAAGCGCTTTACCCTGGGCGGCATGCTGCTACCGAACCCAAGGTTAGTGGCAAGTCATGTTATTGGGGTTAGTTTAGTGACTCAAGCAACTATTCCATGCATTCACTAAAATTTCCTTGGGGTAGATGAAATAAATAGCAGTTGGGTGTTAACATTAGTGGGGTGGGGGAGTGGTTGAGGTATGTGAGTTGATGCAGATGTTTATTGGGATTCTTCATGCAGATGAATGCAGATATTCTGAACCCTTTCCATGTTACAAGCAATAGGCAGTTCTCGGGCACAGCCTCCTTGTCCTAGCCTCATCGCAGCCCTGGGCCCTTTGTTCAGCAAACCACTCACTGGTGTTGTTTGAAGACCTAAACCTTTCCATCAAATAGAAAACAAGCATTGGCATAGCCAATAGGTCTCGCCCTTGGGACCTTATAAGTGTTTAGCCATGCAACAGTTGATGTTGTTGCACCAAGGATATTGTGCTGCATAACTAAATACTTATAAGGTCCCAAAAGCGAGACCTATTGGCTATGCCAATGCTTGTTTAAATGTATTTATAATTGGTAATAAATGCTTGCAGCGTGTCACATGCTTTATCTTTACCTTTACCCTCTCTAATTCTTCCTCTTATTCCCTCTCTTGATGTCTCCTCCTCACTCACTAAAAACAAACACTTTGGCTTCTCCTGCTCTCTCGCTATCAGCTTCCACTCCCCCCTCTCTCTTTGATCCTCTTACCACCTCTCCTGTCTCTGTGTCAGTCCTCCTCAGTGGTCGCAAAGTGCCCAGATTGGTTCAAGATCGGGTAACAAACTGCACCATTCCTGGAGGTACTATAATAAGTGGTGCAGCCTCGGGACAGACACAAAAAAGGGTCAAAATATCAAAGGATGCCAGATTAATTGTATTCACAACCACATTCATTAGCGCCACGACAGAGTTTTCCTGTGAAGCGTTACTTTCGTTTTATCGTGTTTGTTTAAACAGCACTGTTCACTTCTGCTTTGCCACTAATAGCTGCCTCTCTCTCTTTCTTCCAGGTATTGCCTCTCCTTCTGTTTCTGTCTCGCTCCTCCTCCTCAGTGGTTGTAAAGTGGCCAGATTGGTGTTACAACCACACACATTAGCACCACTTTACAGAGTTTGCCAGTAGAGCTCCACTTTAGTTTTCTCCTCTTTCTTAAAACAACATTGTTTTCTTCGGATAAGGAAGTGCACCATTTCTAGAGGTACTGCAAAACCTGGTGCAGCCTGGGCAGAGAGAAAAAAAAAGCATTTGCAATGCAATAGGTCTCGCATTTACGCGAGTTTAAGGTATTGGCATTGTAAATGACAATCCCTTTAATTTATGTTTTAAAAACCAAAAATAATGCGCATTGTCTTTTACAATGCCAATAGCTTAAACTTGCGTAAATGCGAGATCTATCGCATTGCAAATGCTTAGGTCTCGCATTTGCGAGAGTTTAAGCCTTTTATTTATGTGTTTTATAAACAACACATAAATAAAGGCATTGCCATTTACAATGCCAATAGCTCAAACTCTCATAAATGCGAGACCTATTGCATTGCAAATGCTTGTTTTGTTAGGCACGGGGAGATTAAGTGATTTGCCCAGAATCACAGGATGTTCAGCGTCATTGCCGAGACTCGAACCCAGTTCCCCAGATTCGAGGTCGACCGCCCTAGCCCTTAGGCCAACTCCTCTGCTACTGGAGAAAAAACACAAACGTGTCTTCTAAGTTGTCAGAGCCTAGCTTTATTGCTCCTTAGGCCCTCATATTTAGGTTATAGAACTATAAAAATGCAAAACACCGTCAAGCACAACAGTGACCTGATCTGGCCTGCTATTGAATAGAGAATCAGCTTAAAGAATTACATTTATTCCAGATAAATGATTTCTATATCCAATGCGTCTATCGAAGATACTGTTCCAGGGAAGGAATGCAAGTCCAGAGCTCGGAAAGCTGTGGACATCCACACATTTTTATGGCATTGTGCAGTGGATTGGCTGTTAATTTAAAATCTTGCTGAGAATTTTATTGAGAGGATGCATTCGTAAGTCAATTGTCCAGTAAACTGTCAATTAATATGTTTGTTCTTCTGCCAACACAACCTTGTAGTTGGGGAAACATGCGCGAATTTCAGTCCCAAACGCAACATTTTGTCTTTATAGTGTTGCCTACCTTTCAGAAAATGCAGACACCAGTGGAACGAGGATGTAGGTATATTGGACACGACATTCCTGATGGCCCCCTATTTCTTTACACTAAGAAGTTGCAAGAATAAGTGCCCTTGCCTTTCTGGACTGAAGGAATGGGTTGCAATGCTTGCATCCATAGAAAAGTCAACATCTTCCAGCGGCTAACTCTGAAGAAGGAGCACATATTTTAGAGGACTCAAAGGTGAAGGGAACTTTAATCCAAGAGGATGACATCCACAACCTCCAAGGGCAGATGGAAAGCAATTATATTGCACTTCTCAATTTCCAAACACGAAGGGTAGAAGCTGGAAAGATTCTAGCAGGGTACTCTGTCCCCCTCTGCAACAGGAGGTCTTCCCGGAGCGGAAGAGTAAGGCAGAGGCACACTCCTAACAGTTCTGAATCCAACCCTCTTTAACTAATCTGGCACAATTCCGCACCTGGTTCTGCAGCATCTTCCTTAACACTGAAGGAATCAGAGGAGTAGGAGGGAAAGACTAAAGGAGTCTGAAATTCCACCTTACGAGAAACGCATTTCCTAGGCTCCACTGCAAAGGAAACTGCAGGGTATTGAACAGTGGACAGTTGGCATTCTCTAGAGTGATGAATATGATGGAGATCCCACTTGTGATCGTAAGATGACCTATACTCAGTTTGTCCACCCTCATATTGTGAGAGCCTGCCCGACGACTCACAGACAGAGAGATATTGTGACTGACGGGCCAACTCCACAACTTGGACCAACAGTACAGCCAAGAAATCAACACCACAACTTTAGCCACTCTAGACACAGGTGATGAAAGCTCATAAAGCCCTTCTCATTGGCATACCATATATTAGCCATGTTGTCACTGAGGATCTGAACTGTCTATCTGCGAACTGAAGGCAGTAAACTCAAAGGCCCACCAAAGCACCTGTATCTCCATGTCATTCAGAACACCACCAATATAAGACAAAAGGTGCACAACAGATTTGAAACTTCAAGGCCAGAACTCTACAAACCAAGGACCCTATAGCAGCTGAGTCACCAACCCACCTCCTGATCACTTTCTCAGAAACCCTACTGAACCCAGAACCGAAAACAAGGTATAAGTGGCAAACACCCAAGCAAGAGAAAGCTGCCACTATATCAGCAAAGAAGATGTGTAAAATCAAAATAAACAACTCCAAAGTAGCTCACCTCAATTTCCAAAGTGGCATGGGCCAGAACAATATTGAAGATCTTTAAAATGGAGAAGTTATTTGTCTAATCCGATACCCTCACAATAATCTCATACACATCAAAAAATCCTGAAGTTTCTTTCCTTTCTTTTCAGAAAAAATCTAAAAGTTCAGACATCGGCCTTCCACTACATCACTAATATCTAGTAAGAAAAACATTGTTGAAATCGCAAGATCCAACCCAGTCTCATTGAAAGCTTTTCAAAAACAGTGGGACTGCTAAAACATACCAGATTCCCAAAAAGTCTCAAAATCACCCACATTTTCACTTCACTTCTCCGTTAAAGTGCTCATCCGCAGGCTGGGGGCATTTCAACAGTATATGCCCTCCCACTGGCATCAGGTGTCTGGGAAAGACAAGAGATGTATATTTGTATCTCGTATGTATTTAGAGCAAACACTGACCACATGGTTATTTACAGAAAGATCAGGGGCCAATATCACTTGTGTATCTAATATACGAGGGAAAAGCAAGGTCTCCAGGATTTTCCTGAATTGAAAGAGGGAAGATTTTCATTTTAAGGATTGGGAAAGCAAGTTCCATATGGCAGCAGCAGCTACGGAGAACGCTCTTCCACCGATCGTGAGAGTGGTGAACATTGGGTACTTGCAACAGAAATGCATCTGGTTGGTCGGAGGTAATAAAGAGCTTTGTGCTCTAAGCAGAGATATTCAAACAAATCTCTTTCTTTTACAGGTAACTAGTGTAAGGTGGCCAGACCGGGGAAATTAGTTCCTTCTCCTCAGGCCTAGGACTAATCTGGCACCTGTAATCTGTACTAATCACAATTTAAGTAGAACATAGTAGGCATATCTAAATAAAGGTTTTACAAACCTATGCAAAGGAATGCATTCAAGATTTGAATTTTGCGCGACAATAGAATAGATAACTGATAGGTTTCACAGTCTGAAGTTGGACCATTAGAGTTGAGTCAAATTTAACTCCAGGATTTTTTTTTATTTCAAAAGATTTTATTGAACATTTTTAAAGTTAAATGAACAGAGGAGGGAGAAACAACAAAGGAATACAAATAGGTGCATACTGAAGAGTCCAGACCTGGTGTAGAGGAACCGGGATAGTAGGTTAACATAGGAAATCATGAACACATAATGAAGCTAATTTTTAAGACATGATGCAGGTTAGGGTGTTGTCTCTAACTCAGGCCTGTTAGAAAACGAGGTCCCAAAAAGGAGATGCTCTATATGGTAAAATATTTTGCCCCATTTAACTTTAGATAATTAAGATTGGGCAAAATTCACGGGGTTACAAAAAATCTCTGCGAGATTCCGCAAACGGGTGGAAATAAACATGTCACGCTGCTTGCACTGTGATTTAGCGCCAGGAGCTCTTTCCACACTGAAAAATCAGTGCGAATGGCACCACGCAGTGCGTCAAAGGGCGCAGCTCCTTGAGTTGATTTTGCTGCTGCTCGATTATATTTTCTACTCAAGCGGCAGCTTTCTGACCGCAAATGGTCGAGACCGCCCGCGTTCGAGAAATCTCGCTAGGTGCCCAGCTAGCATCCGAAAATCAAGCTAAGGGACGCCAAATCACGTTTGCCAACTTACTGCTTTCGAGCCATGCACAAGAAAACAAAGTCTGCCAAGTGGTGGTTGGCGGAATTTGGCCGGAACTTCGCGTTCTGTGGTCAACATTCTGCCAATTCTGCTGGCGGAGTGGAATATATCACCCACTCCTAATTAAGAAACATCCAAGTCTCAATGTTGTCAAAACAGTGAAGCAGGTTAGTGGCACAATATGTTGTGAGAAAGCGCCATCTTTCTTGCATGGTATGCCCCCACTTTTTTCTGAATTGCTGATGTGCTTTGACTGAGTGTGCCCTGGGCTCCTGCCAACCAGGTACCCAGGGCCTGTGTTCCTTCCCTAAAACTGCATTGATACCTACACCCAATTGGCATCCCTGGCCACAGGTCAGCCCCTGGTAAATGGTACCATGGGTACCCAGGGCACTGTGACCAGGGAAGGCCCCTAAGGGCTGCAGCACTTGTTGTGCCACCCTTAGGGACCCTGTACCTTTACACACACACACTGCCTTTGCAGGCTGCGTGTCTTGGTGCAGAACAAAAGTGAAGAGTCGACATGGCACACATCCCTGTGTGCCATGCCTACAAGCCACTGCCCTGGCCTAGGTCAGCCACCCCTCTAGCTGGGTGCACTATGCCAGTGGTGAGGGCATAGAGGCATGAGCCCTGTGCCCCTACAGTGCCCAAGTCCATTCTTGGGCATTGTAAGTGCAGTGCTGCCATTAAGAGTATATGGTGCTGGGAGTCTGTCATTACGAACTCCACAGCACCATAATGGCCCCACTGAAAACTAAGAAGTTTGGTATCAAACTTCTCAGCACATTAAACCCCCACTGATGCCAGTGTGGGATTTAATGTAAAACGCACTCCAGAGGGCATCTTAGAGATGCCCCCTGAAACCAACCCGACCTCCAGTGTCCGGACTGAGTGGCTGCCCAGGCTGCCACCACCAGACATGTTTCTGGACCCCTGGGTCGAGAGCCTCTGCTCTCAGGGGCCTGAAACAATGCGCATCCTGGGGCGAGGTGCCAAAGCCTCCTCCCCAGGATGGGCAGGGGGAGCTTCAAAGGCCTGCCGCCTTTTGAGCTTCCCCAGACCATTTGCTGCTTCCAGCAAACTGGTCCCCACTGGTTCTACCCCCACTTCTGGCGGGAGAACCGGCGGGAAAACCAGAGGCAGGAAATGGGTTGTGCCCACCTCTGCCAACTCCACCCCTAAGGTGGGGGAGGCGAGGTGAAGCACAAACTCGAGTCCCCGCCATCTTGAGGATGGGGGGACCCAGCCAACCAGGGACAGGCTCCTGCCCCCTCCCACTGGAGAGGAGCAGAATAGGGGTGTACCCACCCCAGGGAAGGGACCCATTGGTCCCTGCCCTTACCTACCTGTAACCACCCCTAAATTTAGTATTTAGGGGCTCCTGAACCTTCCTTCCTCAGTTCCCGAATCCGAAAACAAGAAGAGAAGACGAAGCAAGAAGACCAGCCGTGCAGCTGCTAACAAGGAGGCGACGACAACTGACTTGGCCCCAGCCCTACCGGCCTGTCGACCTCTGAACCTGCTCCTGCGGAACCCCGGCCTCAGCAACCTCAAAAACCCCGGAGGACCTGACTTCTCTGCCACAGCCTTCAACCCAGGGACTCCCACGAGCAGTGGTACTGCCCAAAAGAACAAACTACAAAAGACCCAGCCCTGGCACGGAACCGCGAAACCTGCAGCCTCTGCACCCGCCGAGCCCGGCCTGTGCCTGAGTGAACCAAGACTCTGAGGACGTCCCCCGGCGATTCTGACCTGGAATCCAGTGCCCAAGGACCCTCCTCGACGACCCAGACGACGCCTGCAGCCTCAGGACAAGGGACCCCTCCAACCGCGACCAGCAGGGGGTAAGATTTCCCAACCTCAAAAGACACCCCTGCACCCGGCGCCCCACGGCCCCCTGTGCCCAACTCCTGGGTGTCTACCTATCCTCCAAGACCCCAACTTACCTCCCGAAGTGTTGATCGCCCCTGAAGAGTCACCGTCCCCGAGCCTGCAGCCTTTTTTCACCGTCCAAGATCTCCATTGGTTAACATTGAGCGCCCGACGGCTCAAAAGCACCCTGCCGCCCGAGTGCCCCTGGAAGTGAAACCTCTACTCTAACCTACTTCCCCATTTGCCCTGAGCAAGTGACCAGGAGCCCAGCTCCCACAGCCGCGTGGTCTGCTTGCCAGCAGCCACCAACCCGAGGCCCCCTGCCTGCCATAGGATAACATTGGGCCTACTCACTCTGCACCCGGCCGCCCCTGTGCCGCTGAGGGTGTAACAACTGTACTTACCTGATACTGGGGGACCCCTGAGTCTATGCCCAGAACCTTAACTCTGCCAGTCGAGTACTTACCCAAAGACCTATAACTCACTTTTCTTCCATAGGGTAACACTGACTGGCTCCCACCTGGAATTTCTTCTAAGTGTGGAGATTTGAAACTTTAAAATATTCACCTAAAATCAACCGAGTCACGAAAACGAAAATACTCACCTGGCATTATAAGAGGCCCCAGTGCCGGACCGGGTGCCCAACACTGGCCCTAAAAAGTAATCACAACGTTACTTACCGCTAACTCCATTTTCTTCCATAGGGATCCATTGACTGGTTTTCTGTGAAATTTCTTCTAAGTGTCTACTTTTGAAATACTAAAATATTGTTTAAAAATCACAACAGTAACCAATTCCGAACTACTCACCTGCTATCAGGAGAGACGTCAGTACTGCCTCTTTTAGCCAAGTACCAACCATGAAAAGTAATTTTTACCGTACTTACCAGTAACTCGAAATTCCTCTCATAGGATATCATTGCCTGCTTTTGTTGAAAAAGTTTCTAAGTGTCGATTTCTGCATTTTACAAATATTCTTTAAAAATCGTGCCAACGATACAAACGTAATTACTTGCCTGTTTTAGATAGATACCCCAGTGCTGAACCATAGAACCCAGCACTGGATTACAAAAGTAACGTAAACCCACTTTGCTTACAAACTGCATTTCCTTCCATAGGATAACATTGGTAGTTTTGCCCAGAAAAGTTTCTAAGTGTCAACTTTTGAAATACAGTAATATTTCTCAAAAATCACTACATTAACCAAAACGCTTTTTCTTACCTGTTTACAGGAAGTGTCCCAGGACTGAATCCAGGATCCAGTCCTGTGGTTAGAAAAGTAATCTACAAAGTAATTAATTGTAATTAATCATAATTTTCCATTAAGCTCAATGTTGCATTGTATTTGACCCTGTGTTGCCTCTTGCACCAACTGTGATTATTACAATCAAAAAGTCTATTGCCTATTTGTAAGGTGGTTAACCAAAGCATCTCATACTGAGAAAGTATATTTTTATCCTATTGTTGGTTCTAAAATAAAACAAGCATATATTTTTTTTTATACAAACCATTGGCCTAGAGTTCAGTTCTTGAGTGTGTGGCTTCATTTGCTGACTGAGTGTGTACAACAAATGCTTTACACTGTCCTCTGATACTGCCTTACTGCTCGACCAAGCTACCACTTTAGAGAGTAAGGTTATATCTAACTTTAGCCTCTACCAAACCTCTGGGGACTGGGGACTCTGTGCACACTGAACCTTACTTTGGTGCAGTATATACAGAGCCACTTTCCTACATTGGTGGATCAGCGGTGGGATACAAACTTGCATTTGTTGGACTACTTGGTTACCATCTGATCACACGACAGAACTCTTAAATTGCCTTTAGAATTCTGATTTTTTTTTTAAATTGGCATTTTTTTTTTTACCAAATTACTAAAAGTCTTGTTAGGGCCTTGCTTAAGTCCCTTTAGCATCTTAGAAAATAAAAAGTCACTATAGTCAAGGGTAGAGGGGTTTGAACTCTTTGTTAAAATGTCTCAAGACAAGAACCCAGCTATTAGTGAAGATAATAATGACATACAGGAACTGGTTGAGGAGCTCGACCTCACCCCTTATCTTCACTTGTCTTTCAAAGAGATAAGGTCCTTATGCAAACTTAAAGATATACCAATGGGCCAGCATCCAACCAAACAAGGGCTCCAGGAGCTCCTGGCTGAGTATGCTAAGGCCCACCCCTCTGAGCATGGGGATGACCCAGCAGAGGAGGAAAGGAGGGAGGAGGATGGGGATGGTAACCCACCTCCACCACTGCCTAGGGAAGATAGGGTCCCTGCACCCTTACCTCCAAGAATAGACCTCTGGGGACCTAGAGGCCACATAGGTGGTTCAGGTCTCAGAGAGGACCATGAGGACAGCCTCAGGGAAGAGGACAACTTTTTAGCAAAGTTGGCCAAAAGACTGGACCTAAGACCAGACTCCTGGCTCTAGAGAAGGAAAGAAAAGAGATGGGTTTAGCACCCATCAATGGTGGCAGCAATACCAATAATAAGGATAAGGAGGAATCCTATGATCCTAAAATCCCCAAAGGGATTGTCCCTAAATATGAGGAGGGTGATGACATCACCAAATGGTTCACAGCCTTTGAGAGGGCTTGTGAAATAAGAAGGGTGAAGAAACCTCTCTGGGGGGCACTCCTGTGGGAACTGTTCTCTGGTAACTGCAGAGACAGGCTTCTGACCCTCTCTGGGCCAGATGCAGGGTCCTATGACCTCATGAGGAAGACTCTGATTGAGGGATTTGGATTCACTACTGAGGAGTATAGAATTAGATTCAGGGGGCTCAAAAACCCAGACCCAGTCCTGGATTGACTTCGTGGACTTCTCAGTAAAGACACTGGATGGGTGGTTAGCTGGACATGGTGTGCAGGATTTTACTGGATTGTACAATTTGTTCATGAAGGAACATATATTAAGTAACTGCACAAATGAAAAGTTGCATCAGCATTTGGTAGACCTAGGTCTAATTTCTCCCCAAGAATTGGTAAAGAAGGCAGACCACTGGGTCAAGACTAGGGTGACAAGGACAACCACTGGGGGTGACCAAAAGAAGGTGGTCACCAAACCTCCCCAGGGGAAAGGTGGTGAGAATCCCCAAGATAAGAAGTCTGAGTCTTCCAAAGGGCCCCAAAAACCTGTTCTGGGGGGTGGGTCCCAAACTACTCCCTATGTGCCTCAACCCTATAGGGGGAAGAACTTTGATCCCTTAAAGGCCTGGTGTAATAACTGTAAGAAGTTAGGACACCTAACTGTAGATAAATCTTGCCCCCACAACAAAGCCCCTAAGGCACCCAGTACAGCTACTCCTGGGGCAGCAAGTCTACAGATGGGATCAGAAGAGTGCCCTGAGCAAATCTGGGGACACACTCAGGCGAGTCTAGTCTCACTAGGGGAAGTGGAGTTTGCCACTGTAGCTGTGTGGCCACCCAACTTGAAGAAATATTTACAATACCCCTGGGTGAATGGAACTAGGGTAGAAGCTCTGAGGGATACAGGTGCCAGTGTCACTATGGTGAGGGACACACTGGTTTCCCCTGAGCAGTACTTGATTGGGAAAACTTACCCAGTCACCAATGCTGACAGTGTCACCACTAGTCATCCCATGGCCATGGTGACATTAGGCTGGGGGGTTACTGGCCTGAAGCAGGTAGTGGTCTCTCAGAAGTTACCAGCTGCATGTCTGCTAGGAAATGATCTGGAAACCTCAGCCTGGGCAGAGGTGGAGCTAAAGGCCCATGCAGCCATGCTGGGCATCCCTGAATTGGTGTGTGTAAAAACAAGAGCACAGAGCAAAAGGCAGGGTGAAGAAATAGTGTTGGAGCCTGAAATGATGGCCCAACCTGCCAAGAGAAAAGGAAAGAAGACTGGGGGACCAGCTTCTACACAGCCACAAGAGCAGGAGCCCTCTCCTCAGGGAGAGAACCTGGAAACCCCAGAGGGAACTGAGCCCCTGGAGCTTGACCCTTACCAGGTTGAACTCTTGGGCCCAGGGGGACCCTCTAGGGAAGAGCTGTGCCAAGGACAGCAAGACTGTCCCACTCTTGACAGCCTGAGGCAGCAAGCTGTTTCAGAAGCCAAGGGAGATGTCAGTGGTACCCACAGAGTCTATTGGGAAGAGGGATTACTGTACACTGAGGCAAAAGACCCCAATCCTGGAGCCACCAGGAGAGTGGTAGTGCCCCAGAAGTACAGGGAGTTCCTCCTAACTTTGGCTCATGACATCCCCCTAGCTGGACATCTGGGCCAAACCAAAACTTGGGAAAGGCTAGTTAGCCACTTTTACTGGCCCCAGATGCACCAAAAGGTGAAGGAGTTTGTCAGCTCCTGTGTTACCTGTCAAGCCAGTGGCAAGACAGGTGGCCATCCAAAGGCCCCCTGATACCACTACCTGTGGTGGGGGGTTCCCTTTGAAAGGGTAGGTGTGGACATAGTGGGTCCACTGGAACCTTCCACAGCCTCAGGGAACAAATTCATACTGGTGGTAGTGGATCATGCCACTAGGTATCCTGAGGCTATTCCCCTTAGGACTACTACAGCTCCTGCAGTAGCCAAAGCCCTCATTGGTGTCTTCACCAGGGTAGGGTTTCCTAAGGAGGTGGTTTCAGACAGAGGTTCCAACTTCATGTCTGCTTACCTGACCCACATGTGGAAGGAGTGTGGGGTGCAGTACAAGTTTACTACACCCTACCATCCACAAACCAATGGCCTTGTTGAGAGGTTCAAGAAGACATTGAAAGGCATGATCATGGGGCTCCCTGAAAAACTCAAAAGGAGATGGGATGTCCTACTACCATGCCTGCTTTTCGCTTACAGAGAAGTGCCACAGAAGGGAGTAGGTTTCTCACCCTTTGAACTTCTGTTTGGCCATCCTGTGAGGGGACCACTCTGTCTTGTGAAGGAGGGCTGGGAGAGACCTCTCCAAGAACCCAAACAAGACATAGTGGACTATGTGCTTGGCCTAAGGTCCAGAATGGCTGAGTACATGGAAAAGGCATCCAAGAATCTTGAGGCCAGCCAGGAGCTTCAGAAGCACTGGTATGACCAAAAAGCTGCACTGGTTGAATTCCAACCTGGGCAGCAGGTATGGGTTTTGGAGCCAGTGGCACCAAGGGCACTCCAGGACAGATGGAGTGGCCCTTACCCTATCCTAGAGAGAAAGAGTGAGGTCACCTACTTAGTTGACCTGGGCACAAGCAGGACACCCAAAAGGGTTATCCATGTGAACTGCCTAAAACTCTACAATGACAGGGCTGACATCACCATGCTGATGGTGACAGATGAGGAACAGGAAGCTGACAGTGAACCTCTCCCTGATCTCCTCTCCCACAGCCCAAAAGATGGGTCAGTAGATGGAGTTGTCTTTTCAGACACCCTCACTGCCCAACAGCAGACTGACTGCAAGCAAGTCTTGCAGCAGTATGCTGGACTCTTTTCCTTGACCCCTGGTCTGACAAACTGGTGTACCCATGATGTGGACACTAGTAACAGTGCACCTGTCAAAAACAAGATCTATCGTCAGTCAGACCAAGTTAAGGAAAGCATCAGAGCTGAAGTCAGCAAGATGCTGGAGCTAGGGGTTATTGAGCCCTCTGAGAGCCCCTGGGCTAGCCCAGTGGTTCTGGTCCCCAAACCTCATCAACAGGGTGAAGAGAGAGAGATGAGGTTTTGTGTGGACTATAGAGGTCTCAACTCTGTCACCAAGACAGATGCACACCCTATCCCAAGAGCTGATGAACTGATAGACAGATTGGGTGCAGCCAAATACCTGAGTACCTTTGACTTAACTGCAGGGAACTGGCAGATTGGCATGGCCCCAGGAGCCAAAGAGAAAACAGCATTCTCCACACCTGATGGGCATTTTCAGTTCATTGTTATGCCCTTTGGTTTAAAGAATGCCCCTGCCACCTTCCAGAGGTTGGTGAATCAAGTCCTTGCTGGGTTGGAGTCCTTTAGTGCAGCCTATCTTGATGATATTGCTGTCTTCAGTTCCACCTGGCAGGATCACCTGATCCACCTTGGGAAGGTGTTAAAGGCTCTGCAAACTGCAGGCCTATCTATCAAGGCATCCAAATGCCAGATAGGGCAGGGCACTGTGGTGTACTTGGGCCACCTGGTTGGTGGAGGCCAGGTACAACCCTTACAGCCCAAGATCCAGGCCATCCTGGACTGGGCAGCTCCAACAACTCAGACCCAAGTCAGGGCATTCCTTGGCTTGACTGGGTACTACAGGAGGTTTGTGAAGGGATATGGGTCCATTGTGACTCCCCTCACAGAACTCACCTCCAAGAAGATGCCAAAGAAAGTAAACTGGACAGTCTGTTGCCAAAAGGCTTTTGACACTCTGAAAGAAGCAATGTGCTCAGCACCAATTCTAAAAGCACCAGATTATGCCAAGCAGTTCATTGTGCCAACTGATGCCTCTGAGCTGGGGATAGGAGCGGTCCTATCCCAGACCAATGATGAAGGCCAAGACCAACCTGTTGCTTTTATAAGCAGAAGGCTTCTCCCCAGGGAGCAGCGTTGGAGTGCCATTGAGAGGGAGGCCTTTGCTGTGGTTTGGTCCCTGAAGAAGCTGAGGCCCTACCTGTTTGGGACTCACTTCCTAGTTCAAACTGACCACAGACCTCTCAGGCGGCTAATGCAAATGAAAGGAGAAAATCCAAAACTGTTGAGGTGGTCCATCTCCCTCCAGGGAATGGACTTTGAAGTGGAACACAGACCTGGCACTGCCCATGCCAATGCAGATGGCCTTTCCAGGTTCTTCCACTTAGACAATGAAGACTCCATAGGGCAAGGTTAGTCTCATCATCTTTCGTTTGGGGGGGTTGTGTGAGAAAGCGCCATCTTTCTTGCATGGTATGCCCCCACTTTTTTCTGAATTGCTGATGTGCTTTGACTGAGTGTGCCCTGGGCTCCTGCCAACCAGGTACCCAGGGCCTGTGTTCCTTCCCTAAAACTGCATTGATACCTACACCCAATTGGCATCCCTGGCCACAGGTCAGCCCCTGGTAAATGGTACCATGGGTACCCAGGGCACTGTGACCAGGGAAGGCCCCTAAGGGCTGCAGCACTTGTTGTGCCACCCTTAGGGACCCTGTACCTTTACACACACACACTGCCTTTGCAGGCTGCGTGTCTTGGTGCAGAACAAAAGTGAAGAGTCGACATGGCACACATCCCTGTGTGCCATGCCTACAAGCCACTGCCCTGGCCTAGGTCAGCCACCCCTCTAGCTGGGTGCACTATGCCAGTGGTGAGGGCATAGAGGCATGAGCCCTGTGCCCCTACAGTGCCCAAGTCCATTCTTGGGCATTGTAAGTGCAGTGCTGCCATTAAGAGTATATGGTGCTGGGAGTCTGTCATTACGAACTCCACAGCACCATAATGGCCCCACTGAAAACTAAGAAGTTTGGTATCAAACTTCTCAGCACATTAAACCCCCACTGATGCCAGTGTGGGATTTAATGTAAAACGCACTCCAGAGGGCATCTTAGAGATGCCCCCTGAAACCAACCCGACCTCCAGAGTCCGGACTGAGTGGCTGCCCAGGCTGCCACCACCAGACATGTTTCTGGACCCCTGGGTCGAGAGCCTCTGCTCTCAGGGGCCTGAAACAATGCGCATCCTGGGGCGAGGTGCCAAAGCCTCCTCCCCCAGGATGGGCAGGGGGAGCTTCAAAGGCCTGCCGCCTTTTGAGCTTCCCCAGACCATTTGCTGCTTCCAGCAAACTGGTCCCCACTGGTTCTACCCCCACTTCTGGCGGGAGAACCGGCGGGAAAACCAGAGGCAGGAAATGGGTTGTGCCCACCTCTGCCAACTCCACCCCTAAGGTGGGGGAGGCGAGGTGAAGCACAAACTCGAGTCCCCGCCATCTTGAGGATGGGGGACCCAACCAACCAGGGACAGGCTCCTGCCCCCTCCCACTGGAGAGGAGCAGAATAGGGGTGTACCCACCCCAGGGAAGGGACCCATTGGTCCCTGCCCTTACCTACCTGTAACCACCCCTAAATTTAGTATTTAGGGGCTCCCTGGACCTTCCTTCCTCAGTTCCCGAATCCGAAAACAAGAAGAGAAGACGAAGCAAGAAGACCAGCCATGCAGCTGCTAACAAGGAGGCGACGACAACTGACTTGGCCCCAGCCCTACCGGCCTGTCGACCTCTGAACCTGCTCCTGCGGAACCCCGGCCTCAGCAACCTCAAAAACCCCGGAGGACCTGACTTCTGTGCCACAGCCTTCAACCCAGGGACTCCCACGAGCAGTGGTACTGCCCAAAAGAACAAACTACAAAAGACCCAGCCCTGGCACGGAACCGCGAAACCTGCAGCCTCTGCACCCGCCGAGCCCGGCCTGTGCCTGAGTGAACCAAGACTCTGAGGACGTCCCCCCGGCGATTCTGACCTGGAATCCAGTGCCCAAGGACCCTCCTCGACGACCCAGACGACGCCTGCAGCCTCAGGACAAGGGACCCCTCCAACCGCGACCAGCAGGGGGTAAGATTTCCCAACCTCAAAAGACACCCCTGCACCCGGCGCCCCACGGCCCCCTGTGCCCAACTCCTGGGTGTCTACCTATCCTCCAAGACCCCAACTTACCTCCCGAAGTGTTGGTCGCCCCTGAAGAGTCACCGTCCCCGAGCCTGCAGCCTTTTTTCACCGTCCAAGATCTCCATTGGTTAACATTGAGCGCCCGACGGCTCAAAAGCACCCTGCCGCCCGAGTGCCCCTGGAAGTGCAACCTCTACTCTAACCTACTTCCCCATTTGCCCTGAGCAAGTGACCAGGAGCCCAGCTCCCACAGCCGCGTGGTCTGCTTGCCAGCAGCCACCAACCCGAGGCCCCCTGCCTGCCATAGGATAACATTGGGCCTACTCACTCTGCACCCGGCCGCCCCTGTGCCGCTGAGGGTGTAACAACTGTACTTACCTGATACTGGGGGACCCCTGAGTCTATGCCCAGAACCTTAACTCTGCCAGTCGAGTACTTACCCAAAGACCGATAACTCACTTTTCTTCCATAGGGTAACACTGACTGGCTACCACCTGGAATTTCTTCTAAGTGTGGAGATTTGAAACTTTAAAATATTCACCTAAAATCAACCGAGTCACGAAAACGAAAATACTCACCTGGCATTATAAGAGGCCCCAGTGCCGGACCGGGGTGCCCAACACTGGCCCTAAAAAGTAATCACAACGTTACTTACCGCTAACTCCATTTTCTTCCATAGGGATCCATTGACTGGTTTTCTGTGAAATTTCTTCTAAGTGTCTACTTTTGAAATACTAAAATATTGTTTAAAAATCACAACAGTAACCAATTCCGAACTACTCACCTGCTATCAGGAGAGACGTCAGTACTGCCTCTTTTAGCCAAGTACCAACCATGAAAAGTAATTTTTACCGTACTTACCAGTAACTCGAAATTCCTCTCACAGGATATCATTGCCTGCTTTTGTTGAAAAAGTTTCTAAGTGTCGATTTCTGCATTTTACAAATATTCTTTAAAAATCGTGCCAACGATACAAACGTAATTACTTGCCTGTTTTAGATAGATACCCCAGTGCTGAACCATAGAACCCAGCACTGGATTACAAAAGTAACGTAAACCCACTTTGCTTACAAACTGCATTTCCTTCCATAGGATAACATTGGTAGTTTTGCCCAGAAAAGTTTCGAAGTGTCAACTTTTGAAATACAGTAATATTTCTCAAAAATCACTACATTAACCAAAACGCTTTTTCTTACCTGTTTACAGGAAGTGTCCCAAGACTGAATCCAGGATCCAGTCCTGTGGTTAGAAAAGTAATCTACAAAGTAATTAATTGTAATTAATCATAATTTCCATGTTGCATTGTATTTGACCCTGTGTTGCCTCTTGCACCAACTGTGATTATTACCATCAAAAAGTCTATTGCCTATTTGTAAGGTGGTTAACCAAAACATCTCATACTGAGAAAGTATATTTTTATCCTATTGTTGGTTCTAAAATAAAACAAGCATATATTTTTTTTTATATACAAACCATTGGCCTAGAGTTCAGTTCTTGAGTGTGTGGCTTCATTTGCTGACTGAGTGTGTACAACAAATGCTTTACACTGTCCTCTGATACTGCCTTACTGCTCGACCAAGCTACCACTTTAGAGAGTAAGGTTATATCTAACTTTAGCCTCTGCCAAACCTCTGGGGACTGGGGACTCTGTGCACACTGAACCTTACTTTGGTGCAGTATATACAGAGCCACTTTCCTACATATGTCAAATCCCCATCCACCTTCAAAATGATTTGTGCGTCATCTGCACAGAACAGAGAGAAGTGAAAGAACAGGATAAGGTGCACCAAAGGAATTATTTATATAAAGGTTGAAAAGTAGCAGGGCAAAATTGAGCACTGTGAGAGGCCACAGGTCAATGAACTAACCTCAGACAGAAAAGGGGAGAGAAACATTTGCTGAATTTTGCTTGTAGGACAGTCATTAGGCCATGCAAAAGCAGCATCTGTCATAGATGGCCTCACCAAGGTGTCAAAGGCTGAACAGAGGTCTAGCACAATTAAAGCAGCTGGGACATCCAATTGACAGACTGTTGTCACTTATCAAGTGCAGCCACCCATTACAATTTCAGTGGTGCACCTGTGTAGAAAACCAGCCTGCAATGGGAGCAGAAATGTATTCATTTTCGCATGCTTAGGCAATTGGTTAAAAATATCCCTCTCCAATAGTTAAGATAAATATGGGAGAGGAGAAAAAGGTCAGTAAATGGGCAGGTTTTCTAGATTCAACACAGAGTTTTACAACTGTGGAATAAGACTGGACAGCTAAGTTAACACATGACCCAAAGAATAAGTCACATCCCTTCGATGATGCTCTTTTTGGTGGACACTCTGACAGCAGATTCCTCCCCTAGTGAATACCCTCAGGCACCAGACTGGATTCGGACATTTTTAATAGCATTGCTCCTGTGTGCTGGTAGGCAGCATCATGCAGCTCCTCGTCAGCTTCGCCCTGCTCCAGAAGTGACATCAGAGAGAATATAAGCACCATCCCTGAGTGCTAACATTAGTTTCTTTCTTGTCTCTATTTGCGGCCTCTGATGCGGAGCTCAATAACTGATCAGCTGTACAGCATATAGATCTATAGATTTAGATCCTTTTGTGTATGAAAAAAAGAGACCATTTTGCAGAATGAGGAGGTGGGAGGTTCGGTGAGGAATCTCTGGTTACAGTATCTGCAAGAAAAAGTGTTTATGTAGGTAAGTAACTTGTTGTTCTGATGGATTCTTTTAGCCACAGCTACTTGTGAATAGATACAAAAGTAGTACCTAGTAAGGTGGTGCGTCTGTGGAATGACTCAATCCAAAAAGTCATGCAGGACAGAACAGGCAAAGATCCCTTCCAGACGGATGGACCAAGGCACTACTGCTTCCTGAATGTGTGAATTGACACCTATGTTACAACCTGACAGAAATCTAAGACCGGTACTTATGGTGCCAACGCAGTGTTAGTTGCTTTGACTCTGGTCGAATGATCCCTGCAACCTTCCGGAGGCTACTTCTTGGCCAATGTGTTTCAGATCTTAGTACAGAGGACTATCCACCTCAATATGGTCCTTTTCTGCCTTGCTTTACCCTTCGTTGCTAGAGAGAACCCCACAAAGTTGTCCACCCGATGGTCCTTAGTACAATTAATGTAAAAACACAAGTCATATTTGGGGGCCAAGGGATAGAGCCTCTCCTCCTCTTTTGATAGTTGAGGTGAAGAAAAGAATCCGAAAGAGTGATGGATGGGCCGACATGAAAGGGAGTCACAAACTACGCTAGAAATGCTGCTGTGGTCCGCAACACCAGTTTGTCCAGGAAATGGGTGGTGCATGGAGGCTGAATGGACAGAGCTTGCAGTTTACTTACATGACCAGCTGAAGATTAAGTTATCGCTGTTTTAAAAAGTCAGCAAACACAAAGGACATCTGTGCATCTGTTCAAATGGGGTACACATAAAGAACATGAGAACCAAAATAAGGTCCCACTGCATAATCGGAAAAGGTTTGGGTGGAAACATATGAACTAAACATTTAAGAAAACAAATTACAACTGGTGATTTAAATAAGCACAGTTGTCCGGTAAAATTCAAAAATGCCAAACGGTCAGACAAATGAGTCAGCACAAATAGCAAAACACGCAACAACGTTGCATGCAATGTGTTTGTATAGTGGGAACTACACCAGCCCACAACCTTATCCAGACGTAAATATATTTTGAGAATGGTTGCCTGGCCGCTAGAATTACATCCATAACTTCAGGAGGGAGTTCAAAGCAGTCTTCTGTTGCAGCTAAATCTCCACACATGGAGGTGTAGATTGTTCAGGCCCGGCTGCTGCAACAGAAGATTCTCCTGAAGCAGAAGCTTGATTAGAGAACAGATGTTCATACCCAGAAGTTCTGGGTACCACACTCTCCTGGCCCAATCCAGAGCCACTAGGATGACTTAAGCCCAGTCGTTCTTGATCTTCTACACAACTTGGGGCAGGAGAGGCAGCAGTGGGAAGGCTTACAAGAGTATTATGATTGACTCTAGGCAGAATGCATCTCTGTGAGAAAGCCTTGTTGGGAACTCCAGCATGCAAAAATGCTTATATTGCGTGGTTTCAGCTGTGGCGAAGACAGTGAACCAGGGATCTTACCACTGGTTGAAATGCCCTCCGCCAATTCTAGATGAAGATGTCATTTGTGATCCTCTAGGAGTCACTGGCTGAGTTTGTCTGCCCTGGTATTCAAAGATTTTGCCGGGTGATTGAAGACGAGGGAGATGCGTCCTGGCATAGGGCGCAGCACCCCACGTCACCATGCTTATTGCAGTAACACATCGCAGTGGTGTTGTCTATGAGGACCAGAAACTGCCTCCCTTTGATGGATGGTAGCATGGCATTCAGCGCCAACCAAATGCCCCGCAACTCCAACAGGCTGATGTGGGGGTGGGTTTCCCCTGGAGAGCAGAGTCCTCCGATCTCCACCTCTCCCAAATGCTGTTAAAGCAACGCGATGCTATTACAATGCGGTCGTTACAACGACCGCGTTGTTAGTACGCAATACCTTTACATCGCAAGTCATTACAATGACTTGCTGTAGGGGGCGCAAAGGTATTGGATATAAAATCCAACACCTTCCCTGCTGTTGCGCAAACTGGAGTAGGAATAGTAAATAATACTATTCCTAAGTCCAGCGTGCCCCCTACAGCAAGTCGTTGTAATGAATGACTTGCGATCTAAAGGTATTGCGTACTAACAACACGGTCGCTGTAACGACCGCGTTGTAATAGTATGCAATGTATTAGCATGCGTTGTAACATGCTATATTCCTCCCAAATGGGTGCCTCAGCCCAGCAGTGACACATCAGTCACCACCGTCAGCTCTGGGTGGGGTAGGGAGAGGGGTCTGACACCAGTGCAACTGAGGTCGAGAAGCCACAGCTGCAGGTCATTTCCATCGGACAGGTTTCTTTGGTGCTGAGCCCACTGAGACTTCGGATCCCACTGCAGAGTCCTTATGTGCCATCTGGCGTAGCCCACAAGCAGGATGAAGGAGGCTAAGAGTGCAAAAATTGTCAGAGCCACTCTTACTGAGACCCAGGACTAATGCTGAAACATCAGGATAATAGCGCAAATGTCTTAGACAGAGTAAACCAAAGGGAGGGCTCAAAACTGCACCGTATCCAGAACAGCTCTGATGAATGGAAGCCACTACAGATAAGTCAGGTGCAACTTCAGCACGTTGATCGAGAATCTTAGAGATGTGTAGTGGTCCTGCGTCATCTGGAGGTGGTCCACGACTGACTGCGACAAGCCTGCCAGTTGTAGAGGAAGGGAAAACTGGTATACCTGTCCTCCAAAGGTGTCTGAAACCACCACCATCACTTTCGTGAACATCCGAGGGGCACTAGTCAGGCTGAAGGGGAGCAAGGAACATTGAAAATGCTCTTTGGCCACCCAGAACCCCAGGTAAGGCCTCAAAGACTGCATAACAGGGATGTAAACATAGGCAACCTGTAGGTCCAGCGCTACCATCCAGTCTCCTGGATCTAGAACAGACAGAATATGGGCCAACGTGAACATCTTGAATTTATACTTTTTCAGGAAGAAATTGAGAGGGCGAAAATCTAAAACAGGACAAAGGCCTCTGTCCTGCTTTTCACCAGGAAATAAAAGGAGTAACAGTCAGTCCCTACTTTCAGTGCCAGAACCTCTCTATGGCTCCTTTGTCCATAAGAGTCTGGACTTTCCTTTTACAGAATGGACAATTGGTCCTCTGAAAGCGGCTCTGATGTGGGTGAGATATGCGGCGGGTCTGACAGGAATGGTACCATGTATCCTTGCTGAATGATTTGGAGCACTCATTTGTCGCATGTGATGCTCTGCCACCTTTGGAGGAAATAACCTATGTCCTACTGGGTGGGCATGTGCCGCTAAGGCAAACTACAGAAGCTTGGGAGCTGATGCAGGGAGTGGGGGACGCATGTGCAATATGCTGCCCCTGCTGGCCTGGACGTTGTGGGCTAGATCACAGACTCTGGCCTCGAAAGGTTAAAAGGGGTCTGTTGCTGGAGGGCCTTGGCAAAATTGCTGGGGATACCGCCGTACGGGCGTAAAAAGGTCTAGGAAGCATGCTATGGCGCTGCTTTCCTTGAGGTTCTTCAGTGCAAAGTCTGCCTTACCTCCAAAGAGATGGTTGTTGTCAAATGGCTTGTCCATTAGCAATGCTTGGATGCCACTAAAGAAACTCATGGATCTCATACTCCCATGGCGCTGAAGCACCCTTTACAAAAAAATAGATTTGTTGAAGTTCCTGGACAGATCCATAAGCACATTTAAAAGGAATAAACAACTGTACATACAGCACTATAAAACTAGCACACCTCCCCACACAGGTGATTGAGACTAACTGCAATCCCGCATTTACATGTCACCCATCTTCCATCACTTCCGTTTCGACCGGATCATCCCCAACAACTCTCCTATTGCACATTAACATTTCAGGTGTGGATCTCACCTTGCTAAAATGATTCCATGACCCCCAGATCTTCTGATGTATTTGAGGACACCCCCTTTATTTATATACAGATTCTTCGGCTGTTGCACAATAGTCAATGCCTCTCAACCATTCTCATATCGGAGGAGCTGCCTAAGACTGCCAATGATGGGCAATGTCTCTCTTGGCCACAATTAATCCAATTCCGATCAGCATGCTCAAATTCTGGTTGCCTTCCCAGCTCTGTAGTATATTTTGTAGGACTGTTTTTAGCTATTTTCCAATGGGGAGGCCAAACACCGTCCCCAACGTAGTGACTATTCTTGACCAATAATCTTGGATAACAGAACAGTCACACACTGTATGTATGTATACAGCACTGTCAGTTCAGTGATGCGGTGTCAGGGAAAGAGCAACCTGTAGCCGCCAAAGGTAATGTCTAGTCCTCCATCATGGCATAAAGCCATTTTGGTCCCGATTTACGAGGGACAAGATTACTCTGATCAACCAAGGCCTTTGAGATTAACATCAACTTAACATTATTTAACGATATTGTCCTATACAAGGTGTATTATAAGACCAGTTTTTTGGGCTTGGGTACTACTGCATTCGTAGCTCCAAAAAGACATTGAGGTAGCTTATTTTGTGTAGCTTCATCAAACATAGCCAGAACATGAGGAATTAAATGCGAGGTATTTGCTTTTATGAATTCGATAGGAAATCTATTAGGGACCAGTGCTTTTCCCGTGGGAATCCCCTGCATGGCCTCACTCAGCTCCTTTTCAGTGAGTGGATGGTCAATATTCATCATATCTTTCAGCGAAACTGTGGAAGTTATGAGGTCTTGTATTATCAGACGCACCATCTCAAGCTTCTCTGGGGAGTGCGAGGCATAGAACTTCTCATACAAATCTGCAAAGACGTTCGCAATACTCGTAGGATCAGGAATACAATTTCCCACTGGGTCTCTGAGCCATGGTACTAGCTAATTAGCTATATCCCTGTATGTAAGCCAATGAATTAGTTTCCTTGTCTTATCTCCATGTTAGTATATATTGTGTTGTGAGGCAGTCCATGTCCCTTAGCCAGGTTGGTCAAATGCGTCCAACTGACATTGAATATCCTCATCCAGGGAACCCAAATACTGAGACTCCCGCTGAGCAATTTGGTCTTCCAGAGAGGCAATATCTATGCCTTTCTTTTGACCCCTTAAGTGGGATACGATTTTGTCCCGCATAACAGTCTTTTGATGCCTCCTATAGGATGACCCTTGAGGGCACTTATCCTGCATTCACATCGAAATAAGTATCTATTTCCTCCCTAAGGAAGTCAGTTAACTGGGCATCCAGCAACCACTTTGCGGGTAACCTCCACCATCCTCAGTGTTTTCCATTGGAGCGCCTCAATTTCAATTCAATGGGGGGAGTGTTCAGACATACAACACGGAAGAATACAGGTTCCTGTCACTTCTCCCATGTCTACTGCTGGAACAAGCAAAAAATCTAGTCTTGAATGAGAACAGTGAGAATGTGAGTAGAATGTGTAATCCAGTGTATCTGGATGCCACTTGCACCATACATTTATTAGGCACAGTGATAAGGACCACTTAGAAAGTGTTGTTGATCTCCATTGTGGTGCGGCAGTCATGGAGTCCCTTGCCATATCCATAAGCGTGTTGAAGTCCCCGCCCAGGATGAGATTTCCGCTAGGGGATTCCAGTAACAGCTGTAAAGCAAAGCAGTATCAATGAATTTTAGGGAGAGATACACTATTGTCCAGGGCACCCTGTCTAACATTCCTAAGATCTGCACCAACCTTCGACCTCCCAGTGTCAATATATGTTGGTTATCACTAGTGAAAAGGATTGACATAGCATAATGACCACTAACCTGAAGCCCCCGGTGAATCCTGAGTGATAGACTGTTGTCCATGTCTGCCTAAAAAGGCACAGCTATTGCAGAGAAAATGTGTCTCTTGCATAAGCAGCACTTTAGGGGAGAGGTTTTTTTTTTTTTACACATACTGCATGGCTGTCCCTCCTTTAAATTTATCAATCTGTCACCCACATAGTGCAAATATAACAAGGAATAAAGAAACTAAACTAATAAGAATTGTCCCTCAGAAACTTGACTTCTTTGACAATATATTTATGCAGACCCAGGAGTCAGTTATAATTCCAGGACAGACATACTTTGCAGATCTCCCAATCACAGGAATCCCCCCCATTTCTGTGCTGACAATCCCATCACAGAGAATTGGCACATATCAGATGAAAAGGATACACAGTCACACAGGAGATGAGGGGGGGGGGGGGTCGTCGTCATCACTGCGTCCTGGTGCAGAGGTTTCCCTTTCTTTTACAGTTTTACATTTCTTACAGCCTAGCCGTCTTTGATTTCTACAAGGTCATCGTCTCTTCCTCGGGCAGCCATAATTATTATTTTGTGTTTTATACGTGGATTGCTCACTTTCTGCTGAGGCCTTCACTTTTGCAACCATTGCTATGTCAACTACAGATGTCAAAGAAAAAGGATTTCCCTTGATGTAGAACCATAAGCTTGGCTGGATAGAGCAGCATATACTGAAAATGCATAGCTTGGAGCTTTTTCATAACATCATTGTAGGATTTTTGCTGATGCTAGGCCCTAGCTGTGGAGTTCTGGAAAAGAAGTATTCTTGCTGTTTCACAGTGAATATCGCCCACCTGGTGGGCTCTCTTAAGAATGGTGTCTCTGTCAGCAATAATTCACGGAATTCACAATTCCAGGACACAGAAGGGCCCCGGGAGGGAGCATGGGGTCTTCAGCGCTTAGGGCACTCTTTCGAGCACAAAACATGGCGAGAGATAGGCCTCATGCATCCACAATTTGAACCAGCTAGTGAGAAACAGTTCAGGCTTTTGTCCCTTCTGGGGGGATGACCAGCCACAAATTGTTTCTGCGTGACTTCCCTTCCACATCCTCTGCCCATCTCTACAGCTGAGTGGTGACCATCTGCAATTTCATAACTTCCTTTGTATAGGACTAATAGTGTTCTCTACTGTAGAAATGCAGGCCTCTGCCCCCTTAGTGCAATGAAACAAGTTCTGCAAGTCTTGTCTGAGATGTGACACCTCCTCACCCACCCCTCCTATGCTCCCATCGAAAGCACGGTCGGTATCCCATATGGCTAGAAGGATGGGTGCTAATGACACATTCTCTTCCGTGTGGTCTCCTATGTCTCCTTTTTTCTCCAAGAGGGGTTCAGATTTAGCCTGAGTGGGCTTTGTGTGCTTGTTGATATTACCCTGTTGCATTACTTCTTGAGCATTGTCTTTATTCATTGTTGAGGGGCACCTCTACTTACCTAACTCTACAGGCTAGTCTTTCTAGAGCCTCCGCTAAGGCTCAGGGCCAAGGAGTACGAGTAGTCCTCTCCAAGGTCGACTGTAAGGCCAACTAGATCCACCAAAAAGTGAGGAGGAGGCAAGTGGAGCATGACCCAGCCTCTGTCAGCAGCCAGGCAAGCTCTCCATCTGCCAGTCCAATTGAGTAGATATGTCCCACACTGAAGGGAAATTAGCGAAGGGCCAACAGAAGCAAGAGGGGTCCCATCTCAGCAGGCCAACTGCTTTACCCCAAGCCACGTGGTCAGAGCCGCTATCTCTGCTGAGTGCTGCCCGTCCTGAATCAAGGATGTCTTGACGACTTGGTGGGTGGCGGGAGAGCAGGATTTCTAACATAAGGTCAGCGCATTCATTCCTTCTCTGCTGCTCCTTAGCCTGTCATCAGTGTCCAACGTTTTAATCACTGTGGCCCTGGCCTTAACTCCTCACTGCCATGTAGGCATCCTTCAGAGCAGAACTTTCCTGCAAACCCACCTCAGCCATATATCCGCAAGCACACCCCCTCAAATTTGCCGCAACACCCCTTATCTTTTCTGGGTCCAAGCTTTTCCTTCTCACAAGCACATTTCTTCTCAAAGAAAGATGGATCCACCTGCAGCTGTTAATGTAATTACCAGTGTGGGAACAGCATGTGAGCATTGCTTCTAGGGCTCATTTGGAGCAATTCTCAGGCCGCATCCCAGCTTCTTCTGTAGCTGACGTGGCAGCAGCCTCAGGCCCAGCACCACTGATTTCCTCAGATTGGTCTTCAGAAGATTCCTACTCCGTTTCACTCGTGAGGCCTATTACGCTGGTCGAGGCTCGTTTTTTCCTGAAACTGCGTCTCCAAAACTGTCAGCTGTGCCCTATCGCGTGGATTGGTTCTTGTTCCCGGCGGGGCCAGGCTTCTCTTCCATAAGTGGCCAATCCTTTCTTCAGCAGGCCCTCCACTTCATTCCTTCAAAAAGGAGGTGGGTTGGGACAGCCAGGGGAAAGGGCACCTGCTCTAAGTTATTTGCAAGGACAGGATGATTAATGATTCAGCTGAGTGTAACAGGTATAGCTCTGAGCTACTTCAGATTGTGGTCACTATCTTGGCCCACGAGCCTCATTCCGCCTTTCTCTGATTTACCATAGGAATTCAAATGAGAAGAGGATTTGTTGCTAAAACGAACTTAAGAGCAGAAGTGGATCAGCTCCCTCGACCAGGACTTCTTTCTATGTTCAGCAACATAAGAGTTTGGCTTTGCAGTTTCGAATCGCAGCGGGGTGCATCCAGGCACAGTCCTCACAAGCCTTGGAGCTGTGCAATGAACCAAGACACCAAAGGCAGACATTTGCTTGTGACAGTCCCCACAAGGATTAAGCCCTGTTGTTTTAGGTGGGGGCATGCTCCCCTGCACACTGAAGAATTTGGTTAGCAAATAAACACGTCAGAGATGTCAAAAACATTTGGCAGTGAGCTTGGGAATCGCGTCCAAAAAAAGTGATATCAAGATGCCGGGGTGGCGCTTATATGCGCCCCAATGTCACTTCTGGGGCGGGATGAAGCCGAGGTGAACAAAGCTACCAACTGGCGCCCAAGAGCAGTGCTACGAAAATGTTCTTGATCAAGTCTGGTGGCTGGGGGCATTCACTAGGTGAGGAATCTGTGGTAAGAAGTATCCATCAGAAACAACTTGTTACAGGAAAAGTAGTCACCATTCAGATAAAGCAACACCACCAAAACTGCATAAAGCAAGGGCGTAGTGTGCATGCTCAACCAAAGGAGCCTATTTATTTCACTTTCCAATACATTGTGTTGTGTTTCATACAGCAACCCAAAAGACAAACCTCAATACAATGAAATTCCACAGAAAAATAGAAGACATCCTCAAATAGTTCACTTCATGTATTACTAGGAGCACAGAGTTCAAAATCACCACAGATGTCAGACCTTCATTGCCTCCAATAATTTATTCTCATCTAGCGTTGCTCAATATGTAATTAGAGCTACTGAGAGACCTAATTGGAAACAATGCTTTGCCACAGAAATCAGCCAGCAACACCCAAGTGTATCTCAAAGCCTCAGAAGAACAAGATAATGTACACCTTGACAGCTGTCTGAAGTAAATTGTCTAACCAGGTGAAAGAAAACAGCAGGCCTCAAAAATAATAAAAATGTTACTAGACCTGCAAGTCTAGTAACTTGAATAATCTACTCCACCTAACTGTAATGTACTTGACCTATAAACTGGTCTCAAATTGTGTGATCTAGGCAAATATTTTATTTTAGTCGCCTTTTTTCTTCATTGTCATGAGAGCACCTTCAAATATGTGAGTTCGGCATTTCTGCTGCACAAAAAAACCTCTTTTGTTTGATTTAACAGACTAAAAGTTTGCTCTATTCATAACACAAATCTAGCTCACATATTGGGTACACATGACCCATGGCTTGTCTCTTAGTTCTCTAATCGCATTGCCATTAGGGCCGGGGCAAGAATGTTTCTCATTCATGTGTAAATATTCACTTTTAATAAATATATTACTAAAGCATACTGTCATTTACAGACAGCACATTTTGAATTGAAATGGCCACAAACGTTTGCACTAACATGCAGTTTTACTGACAAAACTATATAACATATTAACAATACTCTTTGAAAATTGGGTTTCAGCAAAAATGATCATTTGCACATCACCAGTGTTCTTATTTGTTTTCATCCTATTAAAATCTTGTTTTTCATCACGAACGTTACACAAAAAGTGCTTTCATACCTAATAAAATATAATTTGAAATGTTTGTACAGTTCACTTATTAGCTATTTAAATGTTGTATGTTAGAAAACTAACCTGCCACTCAACAGCCTTTCATTTCACACTTTTTAGCACGATTTTCAGACAGTTCACTGTACAAAATCCTCTACTTTCTTTCTCTGACTCCAAAGTTAATGGTACAAAGACATTAACTGACTTTAGGCCTTTGTCACTGAACTACGAGCAAATGTGACAAGATAAAAACAAGATTTAAAGGCATCTTTACTGCTCATTCACTTTGTGCGTGAACAGAACACCTCTCTTTGTCAGCTCGCCTGAACGGGCCAGTAGGCCCTAAAAGTAGCCCGCCCTGATAAAATCTGACTCGCCATAGGGAGTGGGTGAGTAGATTTCTCGAGGCCTGAACAGGTACTCACCTCTTCATCCATATTAAACCACCTGATACTTAAGTGAATGTTGGTTCTCACCAAAAAGGAGATAACACTAGTAGTGGTCTCCAATGGCAAATCTTTCTGTATTATATTCAATAACAAGTTGTAATTAAACTTCCACAAACGAGAAGTGACGAAATACCCAATTTCAGCAAGGATTCCTGAGATGTACTAATGAACTAGTTACTTACCTTCGGTAACGGTAAATCTGTAAGAGACATATATTAGTTATAGATTCCTTACCTTAGAATTACCCCCAGGCGTCAGACTGGATCCAGAGATTTTTTCTTTAGCAGTACCCCTGAGCGTCAGTAGGTGGCGTTGATCGACTCCGTGTCCGAAGCTGGCATCGTGGTCGCCGGAATGACATCGCGGCGTCTACTTAGACGCCGCCCCTGCACGCTGAAGTCAATTCTTTACACGACATTCCACGCCAGAAGCGAAGAGCCATGCAAGACACTGACCACTGGTGCACATAACTAGGGCCCTGAAAGGGAGACCCTTACTCTAGAAGCCAGTTCGCAGAACGTGGAGGATGGGTGGGGCAGTAAGGAATCTATAACTAATATGTCTCTTACAGATATATCGTTACCGAAGGTAAGTAACTTGTTCATCTGAAAGAGACTATTAGTTATAGATTCCTTACCTTAGAATAGATACCCCAGCAATACCAACCCCGGAGGTGGGTTTGCAAACTAAGTTCACACCAGAAAGTCCTGGAGAACTGAACGGCCAAAGAAGCTGTCTCTCCTGACTTGACTATCCAGGCAGTAATGTTTAGTGAACGTGTGCAGTGATGCCCACGTGGCTGCCTGGCAGATGTCACCGAGGGGGACTCCACGTCCCATAGCAGTAGAGACTGCCGTCGCCCTGGTGGAATGGGCGCGCAGCCCTACCGGAGGCTCCTTTTTCGCCAAGGAGTAACAGATCTTAATGCAAAGGACGACCCATCGAGAGATGGTCTGTTTTTGCACTGCCCAACTTTTCTTGGCACCCACATAGCCAACAAACAGTTGATCATACACCCGGAAGTGTTTTGTGCGATCCAGATAAAATGATAACGCATGTTTTGGATCCAGACGATGGAGTGTCTCTCCTCCTCCTTCGAAGGATGCGGGGGCGGGAAGAAGGTGGGCAAAGTGATGGTCCGTCCTATGTGGAAAGAGGTAACCACTTTGGGAAGAAAAGGTCTAGTGCGAAGGACAACCTTGTCTGGATGGACAGCAAGGAAAGGAGGTGTAGAAGATAGAGCCTAAAGCTCACTCACCCTGCGAGCAGAGGTGATGGCAACCAGAAAGGCAGTCTTTAAGGTGAAGAGTCTGAGAGGACAATTATGTAGTGGCTCGAAAGGAGCACACATATGGTAAGTTAAGACCAGATTCAAGTCCCACTGGGGCATTACGAAAGGAATAGGAGGAAAGAGATGACTAATGCCATTAAGAAACCTATTTACAATAGGGGACTTGAAAAGAGAAGGCTGATCAGGATGTTAGATTTGAAAATCCCATTCCTGCTATGCACTCGTATCACGCTACATTAGGTTAGCAGTGTGTGGCTAAATAGATGCCATTTGTATTCACGTTATGCAACCCACTGAGTTATCCCTGCAACGTGCAAGCTTTAGTTAGCAAGTGTGACTCCATTTTGTATTTCGCAATCCCTATTAGGCTGTGTCTGAACTAGGCCTCATTATTCGTACTGTTTGCCTCAGCAGAATACTGTGTTTAGTTATTATTTTCCTTTCCTGTTCAAGGCTGCATCTCGACTTACTAATGAATAGGCCATTCTGCCCTCGCATGCCTATCCGAGTGTGTAGTTCTGCTCCCAAGTTAGGAGACGCTGAGACTCAGCGCGGTGACCTTGAGTTGCCGATAGCATGTACCCATCTGGCAGGTGGTAGCCCATCCTTCTGTGCCTTCTTTGTTCATCTTCGGTTCAGGCCGGTAACTTTCCACTGTGGGCGTGGTTGGGGGGTTCTTGGAGGAATGATCATGCATTGTAGGCCGATGGGGAGCCAGTCCCTCGGCAGACATCTTAGGGTGCAGGTCAGATTGGACTCCTCTGCAGAGTATTGCTAATAAAGGTATATTTGTATTCTCTACTGTCTGACCGACTCTTCATTACTTGGGAAGGCCTAGCAGGTGGTTGTAAGTAACCCGGGTGGCCCCTAAGGGCCACTTCCTTCAGTTGGCGCCCAAACAGGGACCGCGCAAGGTGATCCAGCTCGCCCGTAATCGGGTTGCGTCTGGTCGGTCGGGCGGATCGGGGTACCCCACACGATCGAGCTTGGTTCTCACAGCTGCCCCGCCCGTCTGATCGGGCGCCTCCTCGTCTAATGGTCACCAGCTGGGGTCCTGAGAAGGCGAAACCTTGGAGTTGACCGTTTGGTCCGAAGAGTCGGCAGTGGAGAATAACTTGACACGACCTGTGTGCACCAGGTGAGTGATATGATTCTTGGAAAAATGGCGCCATTCTTGAACGGCACGAGCCTACGGGCTGTGTCTTGGTACAGTCTCAGGACTGTCTTGGTGCAGTTTTCGGACTGCCTTGCTTGAACGGCACGAGTCGACGGGCTGTGTCTTGGTACGGTCTTCGGGCTGTCTTGTCTTGAACTTGGTGGGTCTGCGGACCCTTGAGAAAGTTGAGCAGTTTACCAGAACAACTGGAAATTTGGCCCGCCCTTGAAAAGGTCTGAGACTGTTCGCGAACAATCTGCCAGGCCAACTGGTAATTTGGTCAATGCTTGAAAAGGTCTGGGGCTAGAGCCTGTCTTCTTGAACTTGGTACAGTCTCCGGACTGTAGGGAGTGGTCTTTGGAACATTTGGTTTGTGAATAATTTTTATTATTTATCTTTTCTTTATATTACTGTTGCTGGTGTTTTACTTGTCCTTTAGGGACAGTGCATGTGTCTTATATTAAGATGCCTTGCTTAAGCAAATTGGGGTGTTTTGGATGTCGGTGTTGTTATACTGAGGCTCGATTGGAAGAGAGTCAGCCTGCGCCTCCGGAGGGTACCCCAAATTTTGATGTATGCGTCAAGCATGGTATTGGCCCTATTATGTTTAGCACATTGTGGAATAAATATACGAGGGACAATACTGAGTTACAGTGGCCACTTACTGGCTCGTTTGATGAGCAAAAAATGAATTTCTTGCAGGACAAATTGTTCACCAAAAAGAGCAGGCAGTCGATGTTTGATTCTCTAAGAGTATGGCAGAAGGAAGCAAAGCAGCGGCGTATGAGAGCAGAGAAAGAGGCCCGGAAGAGGCAGACACAAACCATAAGGCAGAAAGCAGTGGCCTATGAAAGGGCAAAGATAGAGAAAGGCATAGAATGTGCAGATAGAAAGTTTCGATTGCAGACAGATAAATGTTATGTCACTAGAGAGGAAGGTGATGTTTTCGTTGAAGAGCTATTGGATTCTCGCCCTCCTCCACCTTATGCTCCTGAGCGGATATACCCAAGGGTCCCCACATCTCAGTCCCCGGCCTCTGGTGCCGCTCTTCCTAGCATTTCAGCCCCTAGTTAAACTGCTTCGGCCCCAGCCCTGCCTTCTTCCTCTTTGCTCACACCAGTAATAGGGGCGGGAGCTGTTAGCTCTCCTGTTCCGTCTACTGACTCTGTATCTACTGCTACACCACCTTTCACCTCTACAGCATTGTCTCCTTTCATGATGATACCTGTCTCCTCATCTGCTCTTTCTCCCTCAAGTATGACACCCCTAGCACTGCCGAATGGCGAGACCCCTGTACGTGGAATGCATGAAGGGAACTGGGCGGAAGAACAAGATCGTATGGACAAAGTGTTGGTGCGTTCTGCTGTGGGTGATGAGAAGCAAATGGTGGCGAATCAGGCGGTGTGGAAGATGTGTGGAGTGTGATGAGAGATTATGAGCCCTTCATACAGCAACATGCCCGTAAGCACATGTCGGCCACGCTAATAGGACTAAGGGAGCAGTGTTTTCAAGGTATTGCACCGCAGATCATCTATGACATATGGGACAGGGTATATGCAGCAGATAAGGCTCCTAATGAGGTTTTTAGCAATGTAACGACATTGGTGGGTTATCGGGGCAGATTGCACCAAAAGGTTCCGACGATGGTGACTCAGTACCCCATGAGAGAGGTCCATCCCATTTATCATCCTGAAATACCAGAACTGCGCGACTCCACAAATGCTGTAATTAGGCCGCGAGTCGATGCTCGGTTCCAGGAACAGTGGATCTATACTCCTTGGAAGAGGAGTGAGGTAATATCCCTTAAAAGTCAGTTGCCAGACCCTTGGAAAAACGCGACTGCGTATTATAAGGAGTTGACAGAGAGGGCCTCCTCCACAGTGATGACGTTAGCAGATATTGAGTTGTTCTTTGGCTTGTTGGTACCGGTGGATATTTGGAGGCAAGTGTATACACAGGATCATGTGGTGGAATTGGGAGGAACATGGGATCAGATCAGGGCGTGGGATAAGGACCGCAAGCCCGGTGACAAGCCGAGGGAGGAGATATTGGCTTTACCGGGCCGCATTATCACCTATATGCATTCCCTTATCCCGCCGAGACGGGTGGATTGGGACAAGTTGAGTGCATGTCGTCGGAAGAAGGACGAGAGTGTGTCTGATTTCTTTACTAGGTTTGAAGGGGTGTTTCTCGACTTTAGTGGCCAGGATCTGTCATTGGAAGGTGGTGTCTGGTTGTCAGCAGGTTCGTTACCAATTTGCTTCCTGAGATTGCGACTAGGTTGCAGGCTTCAGAAAGCACCTGGAGCACTTCTTCCCCGTCAGTAATTTTGAGTATGGCACAGTACTACGAGCATAGAGAGAATGAGGACAAAGAGAAGGTGGAGAAAAAGTCAAAGGATTTGAAGACGAGGGTGGTGATGCAGCAAGTTGCGAGAGGAAGAGGTTCGGCTGCCCCGGACTAATAGGGGTGGTACTTCGAATGCACCCCTTGGGCTCAATCAATGTGCATATTGCAAGCAGGAGGGACATTGGCGGAATGAGTGCCCGGAGTTGTCGCAGAGAGGTGAGGGGTTTGGAGGACGTGGACGGGGAGGAGGTGGCCGCGGGGACATGCGATCAGAGAACACATCATCCAATAGACAGAGCGGGAACTACTTTAACGACCCCCGAGGGAGACAGTACTATCATGACGTCTATGACATGGACGAAGTAACAGGGATGTCTCACAGCTAGGACAACCAGGGACAGGGTAAGGGACCAGTTCCGGGGCCTGTAGATCAGAGTGGACCCTATGTCACCGCAGATTTACATGGTAAGACCGAGAAATTCTTAGTTGATACAGGGGCTATGAATAGCTCTGTTTCCCGTTCACTGGTCCCGGGGGCAGCTCTGTCTGGCCAAAATAATGTTTCGGTGGGTTTCTCAGGCGTGCCGGTTGTCAGCCCCATTTCCAAACCTCTTGTTTTGACTATTGGCCCCTTCACGGTTGATTCACCATTTCTATTAACGTCAAATTGTGGGGAAAATTTGTTAGGGTTGGATTTGTTAAAAAGGTTGCATGCGACAATCTTTTGTTCCCCAGACGGTGTTTACCTGACAATTGGACCGCACGTGGCCCGTGCCAAACAATGCCTCGCAAAAGATGCCCCCCTCCCCGCTGAGTTTCAGGATGTGCCACGTACACTGTGGGCTACAGGAGACTCGGATGTGGGGTTACTCCAGATCCCACTGGTCTCTATACAGATCAAAGACAATGCTGTATTACCACGTATTCCCCAGTACAAGATATCCCAGGCAGGAGAGAAGGCCTTATTGCAAATAATACAGGATTTGATTAAGTCTGGTGTGGTTGAAGAGACGGCGGCGAATGTGTGTAACAGCCCTATTCTTCCTATTCTTAAAAAGGCACCCTTGGATTCTTCTGATGCTCACCCTGACGTTTACCGCTTCGTAATTGACCTTAGAGAGGTGAACAAGATAGTGGTTCCCCAGTATCCTGTAGTCCCAGACATTACCACGATTTTGACAATGATTCCCCCGTCTGCAAAATTCTTTTCAGTCATCGATTTGAAGAATGCTTTCTTCAGCATTCCAATCCATACAGATTACAGACATCTGTTTGGATTTGCAATAGCCGGAAGGAGCTTTAGATTCTGCCGTGCTCCACAAGGCTATACAGAAAGTCCGAGTATCTATAGTCAAGCTTTGAAAGCTCAATTGGATTCTTTGGAACTTCCCCCTGGTAATGTGCTGTTGCAGTACGTTGACGACCTCCTGGTGGCTTCAGACACTGAAGATTGTTGTAAAGAGGCCACGGTTAAATTGTTGTTACATTTGGCACACCATGGACACAAGGTGTCACTTTCGAAATTTAAATATTGTCGACAGGTCACCTATTTAGGTCACCTACTGTTGAAGGAGGGTCGCAGACTAACACCTGAACGCATAGCTGCTTCTACTAATATGCCTGTTCCTAAGACCCAACGAGAGGTACGCGCCTTCATTGGCATAACTTCGTATTGTCGGCACTGGATCCCTAACTATTCCTTACTAACGAAACCCCTCATTTCCCTGACCACTAAAGATGTGCATGAACCCTTGCCTTGGACATCTGCATGCCAGCAAGCTTTTGAGCAATTAAAGGTTGCGCTTTGCTCTGCTCCTGTGCTTGGTACTCCTGATTACCAGAAGCCTTTTGTGCTCCATGTACATGAGGCGGACGGTTGCGCGCTTTCTGTTCTAACACAGGGTTTTGGTGGTAAGCAGAGACCCTGCGCGTATTTCTCTGCTATTCTTGATAACGTCGCCAGAGCTCTCCCGAGCTGCCTGAGGGCTGACGCGGCGGTGGCAGTTTCTATTAGACAATCGGCAGGGCTCGTCCTTGATACTGATCTCACAGTCATGGTACCTCATGCTGTGGACACACTGTTGAATAATACAAAGACACAGCACCTTACTAGTGCGCGTCTGACTGGATATGAGTTAACCTTGTTTGCTCCGCACATTACCATCAAAAGATGTGCTACTCTGAACCCAGCCACGTTACTGCCCCTCCCTTCGGAAGAAAAAGACAATGAGGCCCATGATTGTTTATTTCGGACTGAGGAAGAAACGAAGGGACGGGTAGACCGGACTGATGTTCCCTTATCTGACCCTCAAGGGGAACTATATGTCGATGGCTCTTGTTTCAAACTACCAGATGGCACTAACACTGCAGCTTATGCAATCACAACGTTACACACTGTAGTTGAGACATCCCGTATTCCATACCAATCAGCCCAGGCTGCATAGTTGGTTGCCCTCCTTAGGGCTTGCGAGTTGAGTGAGGGACTGACTGTCAATGTCTACACCGATAGCCAGTATGCCTTTGGGGTGGCCCATAATTTCGGGCGCCTCTGGGCGGAGAGAGGGTTCTTGACCTCGCATGGGTTGCGCATACAGCATGGTCCATTGATACATAGACTGTTGACAGCACTGACACTTCCTGATAAGTTGGCAATAATAAAATGTAGCGCTCACAAAGCAGTAACAGACGATGTTGGAAGGGGCAATGCTTTTGCAGATCAGACAGCTAAGGAGACAGCTAGATCGAAGATGAAAAAGATGTTCGTGGCAGGTCCCGCTAGGTGGGTTCCAGACAATGGAATGTTCGAGGACACATTAGACAATGTCAGGGAAATACAGAGTGAGGCGACAGCAGATGAACTGGCAGAATGGGAGGAGAGGATAGGGCGTTTGGACGAGGATGGGTGTTGGACTGACTTGTCTGGGAAACAGAGATGGTTGCTGCCCAATGCATATGTGCTCCCTGTTGTTACCATGGCCCACGGCCCAGCACACATTAGTGCCAAAGGAATATGTAAGCTACTGGACCCAGTATGGCGAAATGATAATATCCCTAAGGTAGCCACACACTTAGTGAAACACTGCATCATTTGTCTGAAACATAATCCTGGGAAAGGTACTCCTACACCCGCAGGTAATTTTGCACCGCCTTCTTTCCCTTTCGAGGTTCTCCAGATGGATTTAATCGAAATGGAACGAGTTAACAATTTGAAGTATGTGCTGGTAGTGATTTGCGCATTCAGTAAATGGATTGAGGCTTACCCCACTAAGGAGAATACGGCCATGGCGACGGCGAAGGCGCTCTTAAAAGAGTTCTTCCCGCACTATGGATTACCACGTGTGATCTGGAGTGACAACGGAAGTCACTTCAATTCAAAGGTCATTGAATTGGTGTGTAAAGGCTTGCATATTAGACAGAAGTTTCATGCAGCGAACCACCCTCAGTCAGCAGGCTTGGTTGAGAAGTACAATGGTACTCTCAAATTAAAGTTAGCAAAGATTCAAGAAAGCACAGGATTGCGATGGCCCGATGCTCTACCTTTGGCTTTGTTATCAACCAGAGCGACAGCGCATTCTAGAACAGGGTTGTCCCCGTACGAGGTGGTCTTTGGATGCCCCGCCAACGTCTGGGGCGTCCCAAGACCCAAGCGCTTCTCGGAGATAGAGTACCCCCTGCTGATAGATTATCTGTATGAATTGTATAAAGATCTCCGTTCTGTCCACCAACAGATTCACGCCACGCTGCAACCAGTACCAGAGGGGCCCGGGCATCAGCTACAACCCGGGAACTTTGTAATGGTCAAGAATTTTCAACGGAAGAACTGCCTGGAGCCGAGGTGGAAGGGGCCCCTGATTGTCCTGCTCGCCACCCGCACCGCAGTGAAGCTTGAAGGCCGGAAGCACTGGGTGCATGCATCGCATGTAAAAAGGATACCTCTACCACATCCGTATGATCAGTGGGTCCTCGACGGCATTGCTGACCAGGAAGGGGAGCGCGTGCCCCGTTTCATTCCTTTCTCTGACGCCTGATTGAGGTGGGCGCAGACAGACGAAGAAAGCGACGAGGCCTTACTTGAGGCGGTCCCCCCAGAGATAAGGGCCGCCCGGATGCTCCTGCTTCTGGTGCACAGTCACCTGAGTCTCAATGCCCTGCTGAGCCTGAATTTCTTCCCCTTTTTGTTGATGAAGAAGTGCCTGGGGTTGCCAGGTACAACTTGCGGCCCCGACGGAAGGACAGTGCGCCAGTAGGGCAGACCAGGAGTTAGGGAAGGACTTGAGCTTAGGGCGTAGGTGCTATGCCTAAGGTGCCTGCTTTAGATTAGAGTGAGTTACACTGGTGCACTGCCCTGGACACTGGACAGGATTAGCTGAGGGTGTCTTCCAAGGAGGGCGGGTGCCCTATCCTGAAAGAAGAGGATTTGTTTTCCAGCAAGGGCTGCGATCGCGCAGCTCCCCCGTGGGAGTGCTTCATAGCACCGTCGTTGATGAACAATAGGAGTCTACCAGTGAGGCTCTGAAGGACACTGGGTGATTTGTACCCCTCTGGTTGGTTGTATTTTTGTGGCTCCAAATTCCTAAAGTTTCTTTCTATGTACCCATTTTGCTGCTCAATTATGAAGGAGGAACAGCCTCTGGTGGCCCCACCATTACAGCAGAATAGTCCTGTGTGGTCTAGTTGGTCTACTGGGAGTAAGGTGGTAGTGGTCCTTCTCATCGTAACGATAACACTATTCGGGGTGGTGTGGTACTTAGAAGAACAGCATCCTGTGCACACATTGATAGGGACTACATCGGCTCCATCTGAGCATTCATTTGTTACACTGGCCCTGCACATAGAGAGGCATAGACAGACCTATGTCGAGAACACGTTTTTGCAGATGCTTCATCAGGTACACAGTACCACTAATGCCACGAATTGCTGGGTATCTGGGTTACTTCCCTCCGTTATGCACAAGAACGATCTATTGGTGTCATTGCCCGTCATACTTGGGTAGCTGTGAGGCATGGTTCCAATTGCTTTCTATGGTGTACATGCACTACTATGCTGGCGCGCTGAATATGGAACAGTCTGATTACGAAGCAGTGTTGGAATATATAGTGGTACACCAAGGATATACACCTGGGGCAGATGGAAAGGAGGGTACCCTAAATCCAGAAGCTTGTATGAATATTTTCGAGGATAATAAAAATGTCACTTGGTTACAAAACGAAATGCTGGATTTTCAAGGGTTTAATGTTACTGAATATTTTAAATGTTTCCAGGAACGAAATATAACTGAAGACAAAGCCATGCCCATCCCTGTGATCAATACAGCAGCCAGTTTCTGTGTTGAAGGTACAGGGAACATTCCAGTAGGCCAGAGCAGTTGTAACTATACATACCGATTGAACACTGATAGTAGCCCACCTTTGCTCACACCTCCAAATGTATACTTTGTTTGCGGGGAGCAGGCCTATACCTGGCTCCCCAGGGGATGGTCTGGCCGGTGTTATGTCTCTTTTCTCTTGCCCCCTGTTTATATTGCACCATCTAACTATCACAAGGATCACAGACTACAGCGTAGAGATCTCCATTTGCATCGAGCCAAGAGAGTTGTCAATACAGAAGATATAGATCAAACAGATACTTCCCTACAGCAATTTACTGATATCATGAAGGGCATTCTGCCGTTCTGGGGCCCCATGTTCAATAGCCGTAATATCCGTCGCCTTGCTAGAGTAGTTGGAGTTATTAACACTACTGCAGGTATACTGACTAATATTACAGTCGAGCTTCAGGCTACGAGACTCGTTGCTCTTCAAAACCAGATGGTTTTAGACGTCATCCTTGCTGATAGGGGCGGAGCCTGCCACGTCATCGGCAGCAGCTGTTGTGTTTACATTCCTGATACCGCCCCTAATGTATACTCCGCCATACAGAAATTACAGAGGCTTGCTTCCGATATCCATCAGGATAATGGTTCATGGTCCCTCACAGGGTGGTTCTGGGATCTGCTGACATCATGGGGTTGGAAGATACTACTTGCCCTCATAGCTATCGCAGGTGTCATCTTCACAGGGTGTCTATGTATTAATTGCCTTCCAGCATGTTGCACCTATTGTATGAGCAAGCTCACCCCTACCCCTAAATTGCCAGAACGTGATACTAAGGTCTCTGCAATGATGATGCAGGATATCCAGGATATCATGCTCATCGATGAAGGTATTTTTGAGTACTAAGTAGATGTTGATTCTCATGTGCTGTTTTCTTTTTTCTTGTAACGTGAAGTGAGCATGCATTTTCTTCCTTCCACTTAGAATTGTAAAGACCCTACCGGATAGCCCAATAAAGCATTTAGCCACCCCTGCTAAAAGGAGGGTCTGTTAGATTTGAAAATCTCATTCCTGCTATGCACTCGTATCATGCTACATTAGGTTAGCAGTGTGTGGCTAAATAGATGACATTTGTATTCACGTTTTGCAACCCACTGAGTTATCCCTGCAACGTGCAAGCTTTAGTTAGCAAGTGTGACTCCATTTTGTATTTCGTAATCCCTATTAGGCTTTGTCTGAACTAGGCCTCATTATTCGTACTGCTTGCCTCAGCAGAATACTGTGTTTAGTTATTATTTTCCTTTCCTGTTCAAGGCTGCATCTCGACTTACTAATGAATAGGCCATTCTGCCCTCCCATGCCTATCCGAGTGTGTAGTTCTGCTCCCACGTTAGGAGATGCTGAGAATCAGCGCGGTGACCTTGAGTTGCCGATAGCATGTACCCATCTGGCAGGTGGTAGCCCATCCTTCTGTGCCTTCTTTGTTCATGTTTGGCTCAGGCCGGTAACTTTCCACTGTGGGCGTGGTTGGGGGGTTCTTGGAGGAATGATCATGCATTGCAGGCCGATGGGGAGCCAGTCCCTCAGCAGACATCTTAGGGTGCAGGTCAGATTGGACTCCTCTGCAGAGTATTGCTAATAAAGGTATGTTTGTATTCTCTACTGTCTGACCGACTCTTCATTACTTGGGAAGGCCTAGCAGGTGGTTGTAAGTAACCCGGGTGGCCCCTAAGGGCCACTTCCTTCAAGGAAGGTGAAGAAAGACTGAAATGGCCGAAAGATAGCCTTTAAGGGTGCCCAGAGCAGAGCCCTGCTGGGCCAAAGATAGAATGAAGAGGAGAACCTCTGAAAGGGGGCAGAAAGGGGATCCACAGCCTTTGCTGTGCACCATGCCCTAAATGTGTTCCATCTACAGGCGTATACCGTTTTAGTGGAGAGACGCCTGGCTGCCAAGATAACATTACAGACTTTAGGAGGAAGGTCGAATGCTGTCGCCGGTCAATCTCCACGCAAGGAGGTGGAGACTGGACAGGTTAGGGTGGAGGACCGTCCCCTACTGCTGTGACAGAAGATCCTCCCGAAGAGGCAGTCTGATCGGAGGATCGATGGCCATGTTCAAGAGCTCGGGATACCAGACTCTTTGTGCCGAGCTATAAGAATGACTTGGGACTTCTTCAGCACTCTGGGCAGAAGTGGTATAGGCGGAAAGGCGTATAGAAGACCCCAACTCCACTTGCGACGAAAAGCGTCACTGAGCAAGTGCCGCCTTGGAAATTCCAACGCGCAGAACTGCTGACATTGCGCGTTCTCTTCGGTGGCGAACAGATCTAACCAAGGCTCTCCCCACTGCTGAAAGAGACCTTGCACCACCTCCGAGTGGACGCCATTCGTGATTCATCATGCACCGGCGGCTGAGTTTGTCCGCCCTGGCGTTCAGACCACCTGCCAGGTGTTGAACCATCAGGGACATGCCCTGATGTTCCAGCCACGTCCAAAGGCGAGGAGCTTCTTGACACAGGGTCCACGACCCCACCCCGCCCTGTTTGTTGCAGTACAACATGGAGGTGGTGTTGTCCGTGAACTCCTGCACTACCCTTCCTTTGACAGAAGGAAGGAATGCCTTCAGTGCCAGACGAATCGCCCGGAGCTCCAGAAGATTGATGTGGAGCGCGGACTCTGCCGGAGACCAGAGGCCTCTGATCACCGCCTCTCCCATGTGGCCGCCCCATCCCAGGAGTGACACATCTGTCACCACTGTGAACTCTGGTTGGGGAAGGGAGAGGGATATGCCGTTGACCCAATCCTAGTTCGTTAGCCACCACTGCAATTGGTGTTCAGTGCCTTCCGAGATTTGGACGCAATCGGAAAGATTCCCCTGATGCTGCGCCCACTGGAACTTCAGGTCCCACTGCAGAGCCCGCATATGCCACCTGGCCTGATCCACCAGCAGGATGCAGGAGGCCAATGGGCCCAGCAGCCTCAAGGTCATTCTCACCGAAACCCGGGATAGAGGCTGAAACATCAGTATCATAGCCCGAATATCCTGGACTCACTGCTCGGGAGGATAAGCCCGAAACTGCGCTGTATCCAGAACTGCTCCGATGAAAAGGAGCTTCTGAGAGGGGATCAGATGTGACTTCGGCACGTTGAAAGTGAACCCCAGCGAGTGCAGGAGGTCCGCCGTAGTCTGGAGGTGGGAGACGACAGCCTGGGGCGAGCCCGCCTTCAACAGCCAGTCGTCGAGATAGGGGAAGACTGGAACCCCTGATCTGCGCAGATGAGCTGTGACCACCACCATCACTTTCGTGAACACCCGAGGGGCGCTGGTAAGGCCAAAGGAGAGCACGGTAAAGTGAAAATTCTCGTGGCCTACCGTGAACCGTAGGTAACGCCTGTGGGCTGGCAGGACGGGAATGTGGAAGTAAGCGTCCTGCAAGTTCAACACTACCATCCAGTCTCCATGGTCAAGGGCAGACAGGACTTGAGCTAATGTCAACATTTTGAACTTCTCCTTCCGGAGGAAGCGGTTGACGTCCCTGAGATCCAATATAGGACGCAGGCCTTTGTCCTTTTTGGGTACCAGTAAGTAGTGGGAGGAATAACCACGACCTACTTCTGGGACAGGGACTCGCTCAATAGCTCCCTTGGCCAAGAGAGCTGTAACTTCCTGACGGAGAAGGGCCAAGTGATCCAACATGCGATGGAGTACTGGTGGCATGGAGGGAGGGGTAGTCTCGAAGGGGAGGGAGTAGCCCCTGCGGACTATCTGCAAAATCCACCTGTCCGACGTGATGTTGTGCCAGTGGGGGAGGTGATGGCGGATCCTGCCGCCCACTGGCAACTGGTGGCCCTGAAAGGTCGGACTAGGAAGGTTTGGAGGCTGCTGCAGAGGGGGCACTGGTGGACTGGCCCGCCCGCTGGCCCCCAGACCCACTGCGCTGGGTTCCACGTCCCCGGCCGTGCAGAGTCTGGGTAGCTTGCGCCGGCCTGTGGCCCTGGGTGGAACATGGTGGGGCACCCCTTCCGTAGCCACGAAAGGGGCAAAAGGCAGACTGAACGGGGCGAGAGGTGGCAGCGGGGCCCAAGGATCTGGCCGTAGCTCTAGAGTCCTTGAAGCGCTTGAGCGCATTGTCCGCCTTGTCGCCAAACAGGCGACGGCCATCAAAGGGCATTTCCAAAAGGGTCGATTCGACATCCCCGGAGAAGCCAGTGGACCTCAGCCAGGCGTAGCGCCTCTAGACTACTGATGTAGAAATCGTTCTACCCAGCGAGTAGGCGGTATCCAGCCCACATCGAATGGCCAACTTTTCTGCGCTGAAACCTCTGCGACTGAACAGGAGAGTACGGCCCGGGCCTCCTCCGGGCACTGTGGCAGCACTTGCACAACCGTGTCCCACACAGAGTGGGTGTACCAGCCCAAGAGACATGCAGTGTTCACCGACCACAGTCCTAAGCTGGTGGAAGAAAACATCATCTTCCCAAGATGGTCCAGCTTCTTGGATTCCCTAACTGGGGGATCAGTATCGAAAGCGCCTTTGGATGTTGAGGCTTGGACCACCAAGCTCTCGGGGGAAGGGTGTTGGGAGAGAAAAATCGGGTCGCCCGGGGCTCGGCGGTGGTGTCAGGCAATCATCCTATCCACAGGAGCCCCTGTGCTGGGCGTGGACCAAGTGCCCTGAAGGATGTCAGTGAGGGCCTCATTTACGGCAGCAGGGGCTCCGAAAAGGCCGCTGCCGGCTGAAGCACCTCAGTCAGGAGGTTAGTCCTGACTGCCTAGTAGGAAGCTCAAGGCCCAAGGCCTCAGCAGCCCTACGCAACACCAGAGCGTAGGAGGCTCCCTCCTCCAGGGCCATGGTAGGGGGAGAAAGCATACCAAGGTCGAGGGAGGTATCCAGACCACCGGCCTCACCGAACTCCTCTGTCTAGTCCGGCTCTTCAAGCTGGTCTGCCAGAGGGTCAACAGACCCCTCCAAGTCCTCCTCACCCTCCTCTGACTGCCACTCAGGGCGATAAGGAACGCCAGGGTAGAACAATGGTACAAAAGTACCGGTCTGCGCCGGTACTGGCGTCGGTTGACGCAGGTCCAGCTCCGTGTTCAAGTCGAGGGGGAGGCCGAGGTCGAGGGGGAGGCCGAGGTCGAGGCCGGCCGGGGACACAACCGGCGTCGGAGGCGTCGTCAGAGGAATCGGTGCCGGGGGATGTGTCGTGAGGTAGACCAGCACCGATCCGGAACCAGGCCTGAATCCCTTGGTGCCCTGCAGCGCCGAGACCAGAGCCACCGGCATCGAAGGCCTAGAGCCCCCAGCCGAGTCCGCGGGGCCCGAAGGCGCGCCGGCGGAGTCGATCTGCCCAAAGATGGAGTGGAGGGCTTCGTAAAATGCACGAAGCTGGGCAGGGGATGCTCCGGCTCCCGGGAAGGGAGGGAAGCTCGGAGCAGTCCCAGTAGGCTCCGCGGGTGGAGCTGAAGGACGATGACCTTCCACATCGCGTTGGCCGACGGACGGGGAGAAGGCGAAGAGCGACGGTGTTTCTTCGCCTTCTTCTTGTGCTTCGACTTAGCAGATGACGAAGACTTCGTCGAGGAATGATGGTGGTGACTCCGCGACCGGTCCCGCGACATCCCTCTCGAACGGGACCTCGAGCGGCGCGGAGCTGACTCCAGAAGCTTTAGGGACAGCTCCCACAAAGACTTTGGGTTCATGGCCCAACAGTCGGAGCACGACTTCGGGTCGTGGTTGCGCTCCAGGCACCAGAGGCACACGAGGTGCGGGCCCGCGACCGACATCAACTTGTGACAGGAGTCACGAGGTTTGAAGCCGGTCCGACGATGGGACATCCCTACGTGCACCAGGAGTGAAACGACTCGAAAAAGATGGCGACAAAAGTCGAAAAAGTGTTAGTCAAAAAATGACTAAGGGTACCGCTCTCTCCGGATCTGCGCTGGCTGAGTAGACACCGCGATGTCATTCCGGCGACCACGACGCCGGAGTCAACCGACGCGCAGGGGTACTGCTAAAGAAATAATCTCAGTATTCAGTCTGCCGCCTGGGGGTAATTCTAAGGTAAGGTAGTCTCTTTCAGATATGTACACGCCAGAGACAAGACTGGCTATCAGTATATATTGACAGGTCACTGAAATAGCAGCTCAACAGGTCCCATGTCCCTGGGCCGATCTCAGGAGTGTGACCATCTCGCTCCTGTCTTGAACTCACTCCACTGGCCTCCAAAAGATACATTTTCACTAATGATGACTAACTGTGTGACATACACAGCTCAACAGCTAAATCCTCCAGAACATGTGGCTGACAAACTCACCATCCCCAGGGTTCCTTTGTAATTTGCATCAAAGTAGAGCCCTAACCGCAAAGTCCACATTTCAATAAAAATGTAATTCAAGGCAATCATTCATTTTCAGGCTGTGCATCAAAAATGTGAAATCCTTCCCCATGAGCACCTTTGTGCAGCTCAAAATGTATCTGGTTAAGACAATTAAAACCTCTCCTCAAAAACACCTCAAAGAAGGAACTGAAGACAGTCACCTCCAGGAAAGGTGTCACACACTTATCCAATCAGAAATTCTGCATTTCTCAAATCTCTCATTTTGTAAGTTTTGCATCACAGGCAAGGTCCATCTTCCATTCTTTAGAACGAGTGATTTACAGATCATGTGTCAAAGTTGAACACACTCCTATGCCAAGCCATTGTTAACCTCTTAGAAGCTGCTACCTTTTTCAGGCTGGATCTAATTCCCTGTCCCTCCATCAACACACAAGTGCCAGGTACAGATTATTGCATGAATAAAATAAATATCGATAGTTCACCAAGGACACTCCCTGAGCCTGACCCTCTTCAACGCATACATGATCCCTCTAGCTAGCATCATCTGCTCTCATGATACCAAAATCCTCTCCTACGCCAATGGCACATAACTCCTCTCCCTCACGGACAAAACGCCCAGTACCAAGAGCAAGCTCAATGCCTAAATGACTGAAAACGCCCACTGGATGAAGACCAACTATCTAAAGCTGAACACCAACAAGGCAGAAATCATGATCTTCGGGAAGAGCACATCACCATGGGACTCCACCTGGTGGCCAACAGAGCTAGGACTGATCCCGAGCCCCACCACACACAAGAACTTCAGGATCATCACCGACAGCAAACTCTACATGACTGCCCACGTCGATGCAGTCACTGCCTCATGCTTCCATACCCTGAAGGTGCTGCGAAAGATTTTCAAATGGCTCCCAAACAGCACCTGGAAAACTATCATGCATGCCCTGATCACAAGCAAGCTGGACTTTAGGAACACCCTCTATGCCGGGATCAACAGAAAACTCATCAGAAGGCTACAGACCATTCAGACATCGGTGGCCAGAATCACTCTCAATGTCCCATGCCGCATTCACATCACACTACACTTGAAGGAGCTCCACTGGCTCTCCATTCACAAACGAGCACAATTCAAACTCCTCACCCACACTTTGAAGGCACTACATAACACTGGTCCAGCATACCTGAACAATCGCATCTGCTTTCACAAACCTTCCAGACACCTCAGCTCGTTCGGACTCCTACTTGCACAAATCCAATGCATACTGAAAACCAGATCTGGCTTTAAGCCTTCTCCTATATTGCTCCTAAAGCATGGAACAAACAGCCCCACACATAAGAGCCTCCTGCACACTTATTGAATGCTGCATAAAGCTGAATACATGGCTTTTTGAGTAGTACCACTAGGTCCTAGGTGTACCTAGTCTCACACCTGCACAGCGCCAGGATACCCTCCTGGGTGATAGGGCACTTTACTAATCTGCTTAAATTAACATCATTGAAAATGTGTATTTGCATTATCTACTACTGAGCAAAGGCTACTAGGAATGTTGCCTTTTATGACAATTTATAATCCCACACTAATGTATATAGGCTTAAAGGGTAGCCAGTAACCTCAACTTGGTGCTACGATCTTTACACCCTCCCAAAAAAAACAACTAGAATTTTGCAGTGATCCTTTTGGTTGTGTGTCCCATGTGCCAGAGATGCAGGCAAATTTATCCTTCGGTATACATAAGCCTCCTCTCAAATACAGTAGGCAAGTTAATTCAACATCACTAAAAACTTGTGATATCAATCTCTGTAAATATTTAAAGACAAAACTTTTTGGCCTGCAGAATATTAAGGATTTTAGTCTCCCTGTCAACTTAAGAATGTGCAAGTTCCAAGCAAGGAAACTGTTACTGAAGTACCCAAATGGCAAAAACGGAATCATTTGTGATCTACGTGCAATGCTGTTGCTTTTTGCTTTGTAAGAAGGTGAATGTGAAGCCTCTTTTATGGACATAAAGAATTTGGCTTGAGATGAGATAACCATGGCTGGCACAATCATAATGAACTGGAGTTCATGGTAATTGATAGCTTCCACATTACCTATCACACTACTGCTATCAGATCTGCTGTTAGGGCGGCTTACCTGTTTATACCACGTTGATAAACCTCTGGTTCCTGTCTGGTGAGCTGGGGAGCCCTTGTTCCACCTTTTCATGATTGTGTTGCTTGGCCTAATATATACCGTCTTGTTGTGTAACACATTCAGAAAAACTATAATTGCAAATTTTATTGTAGTGGTTCATAGTTCTAATTAGCATGTGAAGTCCTACATATGTGACTCAATATGTTATTGATAAAAACAGAACAATAGTCACCTGAGACTAAAGATATATGAATATTATCCCTGTTTGGAGATTATTTACCTTCCATCACTTCAATGTTTTTACCACCTTTGCTGTTAGAACTAATACAACTTTCTAGACTTCAGGCCTTATGGTAATTGGCTACCAACAACCCCTAAAGAGGTATTTTATTGAGAATGGCACTGGGCATCAAGAGTAAGAATGAAGTAATCATCCCCAAACTCTTTGCCAATCTCACTGTTGCAGTCTGGGATATGGTACTAAGAATAATCTTCTGAAACAGCAATTTCACTTCTTGTTAAATGCAAGCTACTCAGTTCCACTGTTTGATTATACTCCCAATAACGTTGTTTAGTGTAAAACATTTCTGTGTTATATATGAACCTTTATGATGTAGAACCTCTAATGTATTGATGGCTGTTTGCCAACTTTGTAGAAGTAACAAAATGCTCTTTTAGAAGTCAGTCATTTATTTAAGGACTGACAAGGTATCTTTTTTCAGGAAGGCTCCCAACAATTACAAACCTGTATATAATATTAGTGCACACTTCACTCTGAAAGGTAAATAAAAACACATGCAATGCCTACTTTCCTCTCAGATCCATGATCTTAGCATAACAGTACACAGTTCAGATTGACCCATTTGAATATTGTCAGAAAAATCTTGCAATGCCCTTACAGAGTTTCTTTACACTGTCAGTAACTCGCATGAGGCTTGGCTCTTATCTTCATTCTCCCAAAGGAAGCTTATCTTCATTAGCGGCTCCTCCATCTGGATGCTACGGATGGTGGCTGATCTCTGTAAACTGCAAAGACATGTGGAGGGAAGAACCTCAAAAGACAAACTTTCTTCTCAGATGGGGACTAACTCCTTAACTCAGATACTGTTTTCTCAAACACATAGGAATCCACATCCCACAGTCTATCACTTTGGCAAATGGAAATATTTAGCGCCACACCTAAGTCTCCACTACCTGTTTGGTATTTGCCCTCTCCAAACTCCATGCAATATAGGAAAATATTATTTATCTGTAACAATCAGTTTGCACCCTGCAGGGCAGTAGATTCAAAGGCTTTGCACGCTTCTGCCACCTAGTTTTGGGCACAAATGTTTCAAACTGTTTTTCTTTAAAGTACTCATTTTGGTTTTGATGTGACTCCTGACTCCTCACCCAACCCCACAAAGCACCAAGTTTAAGAGAACACCATTGATTGTTCCACCCCAAAAAAAAGAAGGCATCTGGAGAAATGCGAAGTAGGACTAACTATCTGTACTGGTGTATTACTATAGTGCTAGACATAGGTTTTTATTATTAGAAACATCTTACCATAAGCTCGCATCTTGGGAAGGCAGAGACCCCTTTGTGAATCTACAGCACTGCAGGCTGCAAACGGATTCTTACAGGCAAGTAATATTTTCAATTTGCAGCATGCTGTAGATCACATGCTTTACATAAACTGAATATTTGTGCCCTTCTCTTAAAGCAGTGGCTAGCAAGCAGATGAGGAAGATGTTTGGAACAAGGTTTTAAGGACAGTTTGTCCAACCTGTGCCTCTGGGTGGGCATGAATGTCTAGAGAGTAATGCCTGGGGAATGTGCGATGTGTAGACTGTTTTATAGCTTTATAGACGTTTGCAAGTGAAATGAAATGAAATGAAATAGGGATTTATAAAGCGCACGGATACTCACAAAGAGTGTCCCGGCGCTTATCTCCAAAACCACCAGACAGAAAACCCCAACCTACTTTACCAATGTATTATTGCTGGAACAGCCATGTTTTAAGTAGTCTTCTAAAGGGCAGCAAGTCCTGAGTCAGTCTAAGATGAAGGGGCAGAGTGTTCCATAGACAGGCCGCTTGAACCTGGAAAGAACGGCCTCCAATCCGAGAACGAGTGAATTTGGGAATCACCATCAGGGATTGTCCCGAGGACCTTAAAACCCGTTGAGGCTGATAGTGCTGGATCCTACTTCTCAGATAGACCGCACCCAAATCGTAAAAAGCACGATAGGCAAACACCAGAGCCTTAAACTGAATCCTCTTTCTCACCGGGAGCCAGTGTAGTGCTTTCAAATGAGGCGACATGCGGGTTCTGGGGCTAACCATAAGGATAGCTCTGGCTGCGGCGTTCTGAACAACCTGCAGCCGATTGAGCAAATATTCAGGGAGCCCCAGATACAAGATGTTTACATAATCCAACCTGGATGTAATTAAGGCTTGCACCACGATCTTCCGGGATTCAACCGGGAGTAGAGGAAGGAAGTTTTTTGCCATTCTTATCAGCCCGATACAGGTACCAGCAACAGTTTGAATATGGGACTTCATTGATAAACTAGTATCCAACTTAACTCCCAAATTTTTTACTGTGTCAACTGGAGTAGCCGGAGGAGACATGTCACACGGCCACCATGAGCTCCAGTTGGCGCATGGGGACATCCAAAAACATGATTTCTGACTTTTCAGGGTTACACTTAAGTTGATCAAGTTGCAACCAGGAAAAACCTCCGTTAAGCATCTATTTATCTCCATTCCCTGGAAATTCGCCCCTTTGTCACACGTGAACAGTAATTGAGTATCATCGGCGTAAGAAATAATCTTCGCTCCGTGTGACTCAGCCAAACATGCAAGTGGGGCCATATAGATGTTAAAAAGCGTAGGGCTCAAAATAGCGCCCTGCGGGACACCCACTTGCATTGAGGGAATAACAGCTGTAAAGGGCGGGGCCCAGATTTCCTGCTGCCGCTCAGACAAGAAAGAGGCAAACCAATTGTACACCGCGATATTTCCTGTAGGAAAGGCTACAGTGGCTCCCTTTGTATGATCAGAATAAGCTCTGGGTACGGTATTTAATGTATGCTTGCCTTTGGCATAATAAACTTGAATGCTCATAACTATCCATCGTGCAAGAAAAACTTGGAAATGAGCTTCCCGAAGTGTGGCATAAGATAGTTCTGTTGAAAGAGTTCTGTTTTCTGAATGTACTTGATACAGTCAGTGTATTACATAGGGGCTCTTTTTACAACTAAAGTGTGTAAGGCGTTTTCTGCAACCACCTGCAGTTGTGGAAAGAAACTTGGTAAGTCAATAGCTTAGGTAACGTGGAACGGAGAAATGAACACAGACAGGAAGCAAATGTTTGTTGTTACAAATACCCGATTTTTGTGGAGGATCAAGATGGCGGCTGTGTGAACGCTGCGCGAGTTACCCACCTCAGCCTGCTGTATGTTCTTCATGGTCTTCTACTCTGGCATACTTTTGTACAGATGGTATTACCACAAGGCTTAAAAAGATTTCAGGCCGCCATTACGAGATAGATAGTTTCGGTGCCCGCCGGAGCCAGACAACTTACCCTGCTTCTGATCCGCACTGCATTGGAGGTGCTCAGCGGGCTTGACCGTCGCGTGCAGCGATATCAGCTGGACGGGATGCCTCTGAAGCAGAGCAAGGCTGATAAGGATCGAGCAGAGGCTGGAATCCCCACAGGAGCGCGAGGAGCCCTTCCGACTTGGAAAACTCTTGCCGGGCAAAAGACAGACAACGCCACTCCCCCAGTGGAGAAACGGGATGCAGAAGAAGCCACTGGCAAAGTAAAATCGAAGGAGCAGCGGTGTAGTGCTGACATAGCAAGCGGGAAACAGGCTGTAATCTCGGGGATCTTTGCCGGACGTACCATGGCTGGCAGCAAGAGAGCAGGTTCTATGGTGGCAACAGCCGAGATTCAGCAGGAAGCGGGAACGGTCAAACTCTCCTCATGTGAGTTCAACTCTGTAAATACTGGTACAACTCTTTTGATATCTATGGGTGGTCTCACCGAGGACAGAAATACTCAGAAGCCACCATTAAGTAATATAGGGGTTGGGAATGCAGATCATGACTTGCTGCTCAATCAACCTTTGCTATTGGAAAGTGTGGTGAGTCCGACTTTGAGGCTAGCAGCAAATAATGTTAACAGTCTTGGAAGGCAAAATCTGAAAGATAGGGGGACTCCGGAAGGGGCGAGAATTTTTTCCCCTCACCGACGAATCAGATGTTTCCGGGGAAAGCGATGTACATTCAGATTCGGATTCAGAGCTAGGTACTTCTGGTGGCAGCCCTGATAGCTCTTTCGCTAGGCCGGTCTCTCAAAAGCGATTGGCCCTACAAACAAGCATTGGCATAGCCAATAGGTCTCGCCTTTGGGACCGCATAAGTGTTTAGCCGTGCGGAGCCGGCTATGTCCGATAATAATAGATTGGGGGCAGGTGGGGTTGGTGCGTAAAATAAAATAACAATAAGTGAACTAAGGTTGCTTGAAGAAGCCGACAATCTGGTTCTCCAACTGGCCTTTCAGACCTTGGGCTGGGGCTGGCGCATGCCGATCATTTAGCAGTGTCCGATTTCTGTTTGTTTACAAACATACACTCGAGTGCACACCAGCATCAATCCTAAACACAAACTACATCCGCGAGAGCGTGGTCACGTGGGAAGGGAGCAACGTGGCCGAGGAGAAAGGAGCTCGGGGCCAAGGCATTAAGGACTGCACGAGTTAACAATGACTAAAAAGGGGCGGGGGCTGCCTCGTAAATGGAGAAGTAACAGAGATGCAAGAGTCCTGTCACAGAGATCTAGGGGGGACATAGGGGCATAAGAAAAAATATTAAAGGCACAGAGGCGGGAAAAAGAAGATAGATGGAGGGAGATGGCGCACAGCGCGTTAGGGAGTTTTGCAAAGTGAAAAACGAGTGAGTATAGACGTCATACTCTTGGATTGCAGGCTTGACTAATATGTGCATCTGTTTACTTTTCGGCTTTACAAATCCAGCAGTAAGGGCCCCTTTAATGGCTGTGCCGTGCATTTGCACTGCTTGGGCACATTGGTGACAGTGGTTAACGGCGTGGAGCTACATTGAAGTAACGCATGCGCCCTGGGTCGCCTGCCAGGGGGCTGCGGGCTGCTCAGATTTCCACGCGAGCGCAGAGGCACGGATGGAGACATTACTGCAGGAGGCGCAGTGACCCAGATCGGAGTGGGGCTGGGATCTCTAGCCGGGGAGTTTTATAAGGAATTAGAGAGATACTGTACGCCAACCCCCGGGAATTAACATCCACCAAAACACAACTGTTTGGTTGACAAACGGCTACCCCGAGTCCCATCAGCGCACAACAGTGGGAAGAACATAAAATGTATGGTGACAAGCATAACGGAGGCCCATGCGAGGCCATTAAGAGGGATAGGGGCACGGCGCGTGAGTGGCAGGTTTAAGAGGAGCAGAGGGATAAGAGGTGGAGGGGAAACGATTGAGTCAATTAGCACTGGCAAACAGTAACACCGGGGAAAAGGAAACAAGGAAAATATTTGCTGGAGGAAATAGAATCAAATAATGAAATAGACAGGAGGGAAAGAGAATGGAAACAGTGGCAGGGATAAGCGAATGCTAATGATGAAGTCCGGGGTGCCGGGCTGCTTTAAAAAAAAAAACAAGCCCGCGAGTGGTGCGCGCGCTATAAGGAATGCCGCTGCACGCGAAAGTGAAAGCTAATTAGAAACCTGATCCAGAACACATGGCACCCTGCGCGCTCCCGAGACCCCTAGGCCATGGGAGTGAAAGTTTTGAGGAAAGGCGGGACATGCACCCGTCTTTGGCCATTTGCGTGCGTTCAATTATTCAAAGCCACAAGCAAAGGCCAATGGGATGTGTGGGAGGAGGCACACCCACACGGAGAAGGCTCTTGGAAGTCTGAAGTGATTCCAAGAGCCCTCTCCTAGAGCAGCGCATGCGCGCTGCGCTAGGCGAGACCTAAAAAGGAAGAGTATGGGGAAAATAAGGTCTGGCGAGCTCAGCTTCGAATCTTATCGGAGTATAACCAGCCAGCTGAAATGGGATTATCCTGCATAAATCTAATGCAGGAAGAAGAGGGTCAGCTGCCGAAGGAACACGGCGGGTGTTATCTACGTTGGATCTTGAGACCGAGTCTGAGCCTCCCCCCTCGATGGGCCTAATTTATTCTACATTGAAACAAATGCAAAGTGAAGCACGCTTGGAGAATAGGAGGGCTCACCTAGATACAAAAAAGCTTCAAGGGGGCCTTGCGCAAGGTTAATAAAATTTGCACCGAAATATCAGAGCATACAACTGCGGTGGAGGAGCAGTCAGTAGCGCTAGAGGCTGGGGCTGAGACAATGGGCAGGCAACTATTATCACAAGAGGCTCAGGTGACAGACGTGCTGTGGAAGCTTGAAGATTTTGAGAATCGCCAGCGCAGGAATATGCTAAGACTTTTGGGCATAGTGGAGAATGAGGCGGGGGCGACAGTCGGGCTTTTGTACTGAGATTGTTGAAGGGGGCCTTCCCTGAATTGGCTCAATGGGACTGGGAGGCGAAGGTGCAGAGAGTGTATCTGTTTCCTCTTATGCCTAGAAAAACAAGCATTTGCAATGCAATAGGTCTCGCATTTGCGAGAGTTTGAGCTATTGGCATTGTAAATGACAATGCCTTTTATTTATGTGTTGGATTTCAAAACAGATAAATAAAAGGCATTGTTATTCACAATGCCAATAGCTTAAACTCTGCAAATGTGAGACCTATTGCATTGCAAATTCTTGTTTATGAAGATTTCAGATTATTGTGTAATAAAATGCACTGTTTTGTATGGTTTCTCCCAAAATATACCCCCTTCTGTAAAGTGTTTTTATATCCTAGGATATTTGGCCAATGTTAATGGACTGCTTTCATCTAGATTTACTAGAACACCGTTTGGGGTAACCACCCAGCCCCTCCAAGCTTCTACCATGCTGTGACAAATGCTACTGGCATATTATGGTTTAAATGTATCCCTTAACCGCTAAAACCCTTCTTATGGGTGACCCAGAGAAGGGTCTGATATTTATTTAGCGCAACTTATGAAATGTGACACTGCAGAAGTCAAATTCATCAGGTGCATACAACTTTTGGGAAATAACGTGTATTTTGGTGCAGTAAGCACGAAACTCTGCATGGTCCAGATCTTACTAGGCATTACATTCTGGCGCGTAAGACTACTAAAGCACAAGTTACTAACTTGTGTAACGATATATCTGTAAGAGACAGTAGTTAGTGATAGATTCCTTACCTTAGAATATCCCCAGGCGTCAGGCTGGATCCGGAAAGTTTTGCGTAGCAGTACCCTTGCGCGTCGGTAGGCGGCGTCGTGCGGCTCCGCGTCCGTCGTCGGCGTCGTGATCGCCGGGATGACGTCGCGGGCAGTACTTAGGCGCCGCCCCTGCGCGCTGACGTCAGTTCTGTACACGACTTTCCGCGCCAGGAACGCAGAGCCATGCAAGAAGCTGACACAGGTGTCTGAAAAATACTAGGGCCCTGAAAGGGATGTCCTTAACCCTAGAAATCAGTTCGCAGAACGGGGAGGATGGGTGGGCGGTAGGAATCTATCACTAACTACTGTCTCTTACAGATATATCGTTACACAAGTTAGTAACTTGTGCATCTGAAAGAGACACGTTAGTGATAGATTCCTTACCTTAGAATAGATACCCCAGCAATACCAACCCCGGTGGTGGGTCTGCGAACAAAGATCAGACAAGGAAGTCCTGGAGGACAGAACGGCCAAAGAAGCCGTCCCTCCGGACCTGACTGTCAAGGCAGTAATGCTTTGTAAACGTGTGCAGCGAGGCCCACGTAGCTGCTTGACAGATAACCGGCAGCGGAACACCGCGGCCCAAGGCCGTGGTAGCAGCTGTTGCCCTGGTGGAATGGGCACGCAGCCCAACAGGAGGCTCCTTCTTAGCCAAAGAATAGCAGGTCTTGATGCACAAGGTAACCCAGCGGGAGATGGTCCTCTTGTGCACCGCCCGACCTTTTTGGCGCCCACGTAGCCAACAAAGAGCTGGTCATCCACCCGGAAGTGGTTTGTGCGGTCAATATAGAAAGAGAGCGCACGTTTTGGGTCCAGACGGTGGAGCCTCTCTTCCTCTCTGGAAGGATGCGGAGGCGGAAAGAAGGTGGGCAAAGTGATGGTCTGCCCAATGTGGAAAGCAGTAACCACCTTTGGCAAGAAGGACGGACGCGTCCGAAGAACAACCTTGTCTGGATGAACAGACAGAAAGGGAGGTTTGCAAGATAGAGCCTGGAGCTCACTCACCCGCCGAGCGGAGGTGATGGCCACCAGAAAGGCTGTCTTCAGAGTCAGAAGACGAAGAGGACAGTTATGCAGAGGCTCAAAGGGAGCGCACATTAAAAAGGTAAGAACCAAGTTCAAGTCCCACTGAGGCATTACAAACGGAACAGGAGGGAAGAGGTGAGTAATGCCTTTTAAGAACCTGTTAACAACAGGGGACTTGAAAAGGAGGGCTGATCAGGGAGCCTGAGGAAGGCCGAGATAGCACAAAGATAACCCTTGATGGTACCCAGGGCAGAACCCTGTTGGGCCAGAGAGAGAAGGAACAGAAGGACCTCAGAAAGAGGGGCAGAAAGGGGATCCACAGCCTTTGCTGTGCACCATGCCACAAATTTGTTCCACCTGCAGGCGTATACCACCTTAGTGGAGGGACGCCTGGCTGCCAGAATCACATCACAAACTTCGGGAGGCAAGTCGAAAGGAATCAACTGCCGCCGCTCAATCTCCACGCAAGCAGGTGTAGACTGGACAGGTTCGGGTGGAGGACCGTCCCCTGCTGCTGCGACAGAAGATCCTCCCGAAGAGGCAGACGGATCGGGGGATCTATGCTCATATTGAGTAGCTCGGGATACCAAACTCTTCGAGCCCAGTCCGGAGCCACAAGAATGACTTGGGCCCGGTCGTGCCGAATCTTCTTCAACACTCTGGGTAGAAGTGGTATAGGCGGAAAGGCGTACAACAGACCGCAACTCCACTCGCGACGAAAGCGTCGCCGAGCGAGTGCCGCCTTGGAAATTCCAACGCGCAGAACTGAAGACATTGCGCGTTCTCTTCGGTGGCGAATAGATCTAACCAAGGCTCTCCCCACTGTAGAAAGAGTCCTTGCGCCACTTCCGAGTGAAGACGCCATTCGTGATCCATCATGCACCTGCGGCTGAGTTCGTCCGCCCTGGCGTTCAGAGAACCTGCCAGGTGTTGAACCATCAGGAACATGCCCTGATGTTCCAGCCATGTCCAGAGGCGCAGAGCCTCCTGACAAAGGGTCCAAGACCCCACCCCGCCCTGTTTGTTGCAGTACCACATGGCGGTGGTGTTGTCTGTGAACACCTGCACTACCTTCCCTTTGACAGAGGGAAGGAATGCCTTGAGTGCAAGCCGGATCGCCCGGAGCTCCAGAAGGTTGATATGGAGCCGGGACTCCGCCGGAGACCAGAGGCCTCTGATCTCCGCCTCTCCCATGTGACCGCCCCATCCCAGAAGGGACGCGTCCGTCACAACTGTATGCTCTGGCTGGGGAAGGGAGAGGGATCTGCCCATGACCCATTGCCGGTTCGAGAGCCACCACTGCAACTGTTTTGCAGTCCCCTCCGAGATCTGGACGTGATCGGACAGGTTGCCCTGGTGCTGCGCCCACTGGAACTTCAGGTCCCACTGCAGAGCCCGCATATGCCATCTGGCATGATTGACCAGCAGGATGCAGGAGGCCATGAGGCCCAGCAGCCTCAGGGTCATCCTTACCGAAACCCAGGATAAAGGCCGAAAGATCGGAATCATAGCCTGAATATCCCGGACTCGCCGTTCGGGAGGATAGGCCCGAAACCGCGTCGTGTCCAGAACTGCTCCGATGAAAGGAGCTGTGGAGAAGGAATCAGATGCGACTTCGGCACATTGATGGAGAACCCCAGCGAGTGCAGGAGTTCGGCCGTAGTCTGGAGGTGGGAGACGACTGCCTGGGACGAGCCCGCCTTCAGCAGCCAGTCGTCGAGGTAGGGGAAGACTGAAACCCCTGCCCGGCGCAGATGAGCTGCGACCACCGCCATCACTTTCGTGAACACCCGAGGGGCACTGGTAAGGCCAAAGGGAGCACGGTGAACTGAAAATGCTCGGGGCCTACCGTGAACCGAAGGTAACGCCGGTGGGCCGGCAGGACGGGGATGTGGAAATACGCGTCCTGCAAGTCCAACGCTACCAACCAGTCTCCAGGGTCGAGGGCAGTCAAGACCTGAGCTAGGGTGAGCATCTTGAACTTCTCCTTCCGGAGGAAGCGATTGACGTTCCGGAGGTCCAAGATAGGACGCATGTCCTCCTTGTCCTTTTGGGCACCAGAAAGTAGTGGGAGTAGCAACCACGCCCTACTTCTGGGGTCGGAACATGCTCGATGGCCCTCTTGGTCAAGAGGGCCGTGACTTCCTTCTGTAGAAGCACCAAGTGATCCCCTGACATGCGGTGGAATTGAGGTGGCATGGCTGGGGGGTGGTCTCGAAGGGGAGGGAGTAGCCCCTTCGGACAATGTCCAAGACCCACCTGTCCGAGGTGATGGTGCGCCAGTGGGGAAGGTGATGGCGGACCCTGCCCTCTACTGGCGTGCCGTGCACCTGAAAGGAGGGACTAGGAGGGCTTGGAGGCCGCGGACGGGTTGGAGGTGGTGGCCTGACCCGCACGCTGGTTGCCCGATCCGCCACGGCGGAATCCACGTCCTCGGCCACGCGAAGACGCCTGCTGCGCGGGCCGGTGGCTGGGCTGCTGACGTGAAGGGGCGCCCTACCGTGGCCACGATAGGGGCGAAAAGCAGAAGGCAGCGGAGGGCGTGTAGCAGAAAGGCCCAGGGACTTGGCAGTAGCCCGTGAGTCCTTAAAGCGCTCCAACGCATGGTCTGCTTTGGACCCAAAAAGACCGACTCCATCAAAGGGCATGTCCATGAGAGTATTCTGGACATCCCCTGAAAAACCAGTGGTTCTCAGCCAGGCGTGGCGTCGGAGCGCCACCGTCGTTGCAATCGACCTGCCCAGCGAGTCGGCGGTGTCAAGGCCACAACGGATAGTGTATTTGGCCGCATCCCTTCCTTCCGCAATGGCGCGGGAAAGCAGTGCCTGGACCTCCTCAGGGCACTGGGGCAAAACATCCGCCACCGAATCCCACAGAGAGTGGGTATATCGGCCCAAAAGACAAGCGGTGTTAACGGACCGCAAGCCAGCACTGGAGGAAGAAAAACCTTTCTTCCCAAACTGATCCAGGCGTTTGGATTCCCTATCCGGAGGAGCGGTAGGGAAGGCGGTTTGGGAAGCGGAGGCTTGGACAACCAAGCTCTCAGGAGTGGGGTGGACAGAAAGAAACAGGGGGTCGCCCGGAGCGGGGCGATGGCGTCGTGACACGTTCCGATCCACAGGAGCCCCTGTGTTGGGCTTGGACCAGGCGCCCAAAAGAACGTCCGTGAGGGCGTCGTTAAACGGCAGCACAGTCTCCGCAGAGGAGGCTGCCGGCTGAAGCACCTCTGTCAAGATGTTAGGCTTGACCGTCAAAGTAGGGAGCTGGAGACGTAAGGCCCCAGCAGCCCTACGCAACACCGTACCAAAATTGGCCCCCTCCTCCGTAGCCACGGGAGGAGACAGCATGCCAGTGTCAGGAGAAGTATCCAGACCACTGGCCTCCCCTAGACTCTCTGTCCAGTCCTCATCATACTGACAGTTGCGTGTCAGAGGGTCATCAGACCCCTCCCAGTCCTCCTGGTCCTCCTCTGGTTCAAAATAAGGAGGAGGAGGGACATTTGGGACCCAAGGTCCCATCGGCGCCGGAGCCGGCGTCGAGCGACGTCGCTCCGGGTCCAAGTCCGGAGCCGAAAGGAACTGGGGACGACGCCGCCCGGAGCCCAGGGCGGCGTCGAGAACGGCACCGGAGACATCGGCGCCGGCGGAGGTGTTGTGAGGTCGACCGGCGTCGATGGGGGTTGTGGAGCCGGGATCGAGGCCGGGGCCGGAGCCGGAGCCGGGATCGAGGCTGGAGGCTCGGGCGGCGCCGGGGCCGGAGCCGCCGGCGACGCCGGATCAGCCCCATCAGGGCCCGCGGGGCCCGAAGGCGCACCGGAGGGGCCTGAAGGCCCGAAGAGGCGGGCCATGGCCGACAGGAACTCCTGTACCTTGGCCGGATCCGCCCCGAACCCGGGAAGGGCGGGTATGACGGGGGCGACTCCACAGGCAAGTCCGGGGCCGCGGGGGCGGGGACGGTGCCGGGAGGGGCCTCAGCCGAGTCGCGAGACCGGCGAGGCGAAGTCCGAGAGCGACGATGCTTCTTGGACTTCTTGTGTCGAGACTTACCGGACGAAGAAGACTTCGACGCCGACGACCGGTGTGCACTCCGCGAGCGACCCCTGGACCTCTCACGCGACCGGGGCTTCCGCGGAGCCGAATGCCGGGCCTCGAGGAGCTTTCGAGACCGCTCTCGCAAAGCCTTCGGGTTGAGGGCCTGGCATTCGGGACAAGACTCGGTGTCGTGGCCTCGGCCGAGGCAGAAGAGACACTCCCAATGCGGGTCGGTGACGGACATCATCCGCGCACAGGCGCCGCATCGCTTGAAGCCGGGCATCCCTACGACACCTGAAGGCTGGAAAAAACAGTGAAAAATCACCAAAAAGTATGGTCAAAAATTGACCAGGGCACTGCTCTTCCCGGATCTGCGCTTACTGGCGCGGAAAAAGAAGAACTGACGTCAGCGCGCAGGGGCGGCGCCTAAGTACTGCCCGCGACGTCATCCCGGCGATCACGACGCCGACGACGGACGCGGAGCCGCACGACGCCGCCTACCGACGCGCAAGGGTACTGCTACGCAAAACTTTCCGGATCCAGCCTGACGCCTGGGGATATTCTAAGGTAAGGAATCTATCACTAACGTGTCTCTTTCAGATGAAGTTCTACTTTATGTACTGAAAAATGCTTCGTAAATTAGCCCCCAGATACCTTGATGTAGCGTTACGGCCAGAGGTGCAGACTTTGAACTAGGAAACCAAGTTCGAGTCATAGCGTCGGCTCAACGCAACATCCTGGGCACATCACTTCAAAAAAAATGTGACCTTGTGTAATAAAACTGGTTACTCATATAAAGCGCTCCAATAACCTCGGGTCAACATCGCGATGTATAAAGCTAAAAAAACAAAAAACAAGGGTTTATACGTGGACTAAACTGCTCCCATAACGCGCGAATTCATTCCCAAACTGATCAAATTCTTTACAAATGTCAAATTGAGAGTACAGGCACGACCCAGCCTGAAGACTGCATTCATGGGATATCTGTTTTTATTAATTTGTTTACTGAAGTGTAGTGGTACAATTCAAGACCAATAATCGCGCAATGTACGGTGTCTTTTTCTGCAGTTACATGCTTAGAGACAGTTGCGTATGTTGAAACCGTCTAGTCGTTAAAGGTAGCGAGATTTTCTTTTAGGCATAGGAATATATGAGCGCTGCGGGCAATTATTCAAGTCATTCCACCCGCGCACACTATGTACAGTGAAGTCCAAACACCTGGTTTGTAAACTCTTCAGAAAGCAGTTACGCTAAATGTAAACAAACTAATACGGGGCGTCCGCAGAAAGCGAAACCAGATCGTAATACGTTAGGGACCCAATCCGTAAACCAGTGAGAAACGCACGAACAATGAACTTCTTTTTAATTCACCGTCATACAGAAAATAACGTACCTCGAAAGCTACAAAACCAACGTGCAGCTCCGTCTTCCAGGGAGATCTGTCGAAACGAAACACTTCCTGTTAACCACAGCAAGGCTGCACACATTGCTGGGCGTGTGGACTATATTTAAAGCGACAGGCACTCTGAACCAGCGCGCGCGGTGGGAGCGCACGAGACACCGTGAGCGTGCACATCGGCTGTCCCGGCGAAAGCTGAGGATCGCAGGAGAAGACACGCCGTTTATTTGCGCTGAGGCTCCGAGTCTGAATCGGAGGCTGAACTGTCCTTGAGCCTGGCACGCTCGCAGCACGGCCAGCGTGACGGCGGCCGCATGGGCTGCGAGGTACACCGAGCACCCTGTGAGCTCTGAGGACACGCTGCAGGGCATCGTGCTCAAGCATGGCGGGACGACGGTAAGGTGGGTGTGGGTGGGTGGTGGTGGTTGGCAGATGGCGCATGGCTGACTGACCCTGGAGGGGGTGCAAGGACAGCTGGGGAGTGCGTGCACAGCTCATGTTTTGCGGCTGGAGAGGACGGAAGGGGGACAGGAGATGTGCACATCGCGTGTCTGTACGTGCGTGTTCACGGTTGCAGTCCGTCCTGCGCGTGCACATCTCCTGTCTCCCTTCCAAAGCAGTCAGTAACAATAAATCTCGCTAGCGACAGCGCTTTCGCGCTGCGTCGCTAGGTGAGACCTAAAAAGGGGCCAACCAGATTCAAATGCGAAACCTAGAGCCATAGTGATCTTTTTTGGGAATTTCCTCCTGCGCCAGGCTGTTTTTGAGAAAGCCAGACCAAAGGCCAGGCGCGCATTTGATAGACATACTTTCTTCGTTAGACCGGACTTTTGCCAAGAGACTGTGGAGAGAAGGTGGAGATTGAGGCAATTGATCGGGCCCTTTCAGAAACTTGGGTGTGAAGTTTACCTATTGAGCCCTGCCTGCCTCAAGCTCATCTTCAAAGGGAATCCCATGGTATTCTCGTCGGAGATCCAAGCTCAGGAATTCTTAAAGGAAATCTCGAATGGGTGGAGCAGGGGGTGACGGCGATAGCAAGGATGGTAGTTGAAGTTTTTTGTCTAGGCTGATTTGTTATTCCTTTCTTTTTTTCCTTCCTTCTTTTTTTGATTTTTCATATTCACCAGTTATAGATATTGCGGGTGATCAAGGGTAGGGTGGTGGGGTGTGATTCAGAGGGGGCACCGGGACTACAGGAAGCATCACAAGGGTCTTTGGACCTATGTTGCTCATGATGTGGGTGGTGGGGGGATAGAGGGGTCTGGGGTGTAGCAGGGGGGTGGGGTGACGTGTGGTTGAGGGTAGGGATGATCCAAGCATGTTTCTCATGGCAGATGGTGATGCACAAGCTGTTGTATAGGATTCCTGATATGCACAGATGGACAATAACCTAATTTAGATGGGTAAGCTAAGGATAACGTCAATTAATATTTGTGGGTTGAATGCACAAGTTACTAACTTGTGTAACAATATATCTGTAAGAGACAGTAGTTAGTGACAGATTCCTTACCTTAGAATATCCCCAGGCGTCAGGCTGGATCCGGAAAGTTTTTGCGTAGCAGTACCCTTGCGCGTCGGTAGGCGGCGTCGTGCGGCTCCGCGTCCGTCGTCGGCGTCGCCGGGATGACGTCGCGGGCAGTACTTAGACGCCGCCCCTGCGCGCTGACGTCAGTTCTGTACACGACTTTCCGCGCCAGGAACGCAGAGCCATGCAAGAAGCTGACATAGGTGTCTGAAAAATACTAGGGCCCTGAAAGGGATGTCCTTAACCCTAGAAATCAGTTCGCAGAACGGGGAGGATGGGTGGGGTGGTAAGGAATCTGTCACTAACTACTGTCTCTTACAGATATATCGTTACACAAGTTAGTAACTTGTGCATCTGAAAGAGACACGTTAGTGACAGATTCCTTACCTTAGAATAGATACCCCAGCAATACCAACCCCGGTGGTGGGTCTGCGAACAAAGATCAGACGAGGAAGTCCCGTAGAACAGAACGGCCAAAGAAGCCGTCTCTCCGGACTTGGCTGTCAAGGCAGTAATGTTTGGTAAACGTGTGCAGCGAGGCCCACGTAGCTGCCTGACATATATCCTGTAACGGAACCCCGCGGCCTAAAGCCGTGGTAGCCGCCGTTGCCCTGGTGGAATGCCCAACAGGAGGCTCCTTCTTAGCCAAAGAGTAGCAGGCTTTGATACACATGGTGACCCAGCGTGAGATGGTCCTTTTGTGTACCGCCCGACCTTTTTTGGCGCCCACGTAGCCAACAAAGAGCTGGTCATCCACCCGGAACTGCTGTGTGCGGTTGATGTAAAAAGAAAGCGCACGTTTTGGGTCCAAACGGTGGAGCCTCTCCTCCTCACTGGAAGGATGCGGAGGCGGAAAGAAGGTGGGCAAAGTGATGGTCTGCCCAATGTGGAAGGCAGTAACCACCTTTGGCAAGAAGGACGGACGTGTCCGAAGAACAACCTTGTCTGGATGAACAGACAGAAAGGGGGGTTTGCATGAAAGAGCCTGGAGCTCACTCACCCGCCGAGCGGAAGTGATGGCCACCAGAAAGGCTGTCTTCAGAGTAAGAAGACGAAGAGGACAGTTATACAGAGGCTCAAAGGGAGCGCACATTAAGAAAGTAAGAACTAAGTTCAAGTCCCACTGAGGCATTACAAACGGAACAGGAGGAAAGAGGTGTGTAATGCCTTTAAGAAACCTGTTAACCACAGGGGACTTGAAAAGGGAGGGCTGATCAGGAAGCCTGAGGAAGGCCGATATCGCACAAAGATAGCCCTTGATGGTACCCAGGGCAGAACCCTGTTGGGCCTGAGAAAGAAGGAACAGAAGAACCTCAGAAAGAGGGGCAGAAAGGGGATTCACAGCCTTTGCTGTGCACCATGCCACAAACTTGTTCCACCTGCAGGCGTATACCACCTTAGTGGAGGGACGCCTGGCTGCCAGAATCACATCACAAACTTCGGGAGGCAAGTCGAAAGGAATCAACTGCCGCCGCTCAATCTCCACGCAAGCAGGTGTAGACTGGACAGGTTCGGGTGGAGGACCGTCCCCTGCTGCTGCGACAGAAGATCCTCCCGAAGAGGCAGACGGATCGGGGGATCGACGCTCATACTGAGTAGCTCGGGATACCAAACTCTTCGAGCCCAGTCCGGAGCCACAAGAATGACTTGGGCCCGGTCGCGCCGAATCTTCTTCAACACTCTGGGTAGAAGTGGTATAGGTGGAAAGGCGTACAACAGACCGCAACTCCACTCGTGACGAATAGCGTCGCCGAGCGAGTGCCGCCTTGGAAATTCCAACGCGCAGAACTGCTGACATTGCGCTTTCTCTTCGGTGGCGAACAGATCTAACCAAGGCTCTCCCCACTGCTGAAAGAGACCTTGCGCCACCTCCGAGTGAAGACGCCATTCGTGATCCATCATGCACCTGCGGCTGAGTTCGTCCGCCCTGGCGTTCAGGGAACCTGCCAGGTGTTGAACCATCAGGAATATGCCATGATGTTCCAGCCATGTCCAGAGGAGCAGAGCCTCTTGACATAGGGTCCACGACCCCACCCCGCCCTGTTTGTTGCAATACCACATGGCGGTGGTGTTGTCTGTGAACACCTGCACTACCGTCCCTTTGACAGAGGGAAGGAATGCCTTGAGTGCAAGACGGATCGCCCGGAGCTCCAGAAAGTTGATATGGAGCCGGGACTCCGCCGGAGACCAGAGGCCTCTAATCTCCGCCTCTCCCATGTGACCGCCCCATCCCAGAAGGGACGCTTCCGTCACAACTGTGTGCTCTGGCTGGGGAAGGGAGAGTGATCTGCCCATGACCCATTGCCGGTTCGAGAGCCACCACTGCAACTGTTTTGCAGTCCCCTCCGAGATCTGGACGTGATCGGACAGGTTGCCCTGCTGCTGCGCCCACTGGAACTTCAGGTCCCACTGCAGAGCCCGCATATGCCATCTGGCATGATTGACCAGCAGGATGCAGGAGGCCATGAGGCCCAGCAGCCTCAGGGTCATCCGTACCGAAACCCAGGATAAAGGCCGAAAGATCGGAATCATAGCCTGAATATCCCGGACTCGCCGTTCGGGAGGATAAACCCGAAACTGCGTCGTGTCCAGAACTGCTCCGATGAAAGGAGCTGTGGAGAAGGAATCAGGTGCGACTTCGGCACGTTGATGGAGAACCCCAGCGAGTGCAGGAGTTCGGCCGTTGTCTGGAGGTGGGAGACGACTGCCTGGGACGAGCCCGCCTTCAGCAGCCAGTCGTCGAGGTAGGGGAAGACTGGAACCCCTGCCCGGCGCAGATGGGCTGCAACCACCGCCATCACTTTCGTGAACACCCGAGGGCGCTGGTAAGGCCAAAAGGGAGCACAGTGAACTGAAAATGCTCGAGGCCTACCGTGAACCGCAGGTAACGCCGGTGGGCCGGCAGGACGGGGATGTGGAAATATGCGTCCTGCAAGTCCAACGCTACCATCCAGTCTCCAGGGTCGAGAGCAGTCAAGACCTGAGCTAGGGTGAGCATCTTGAACTTCTCCATCCGGAGGAAGCGATTGACGTTCCGGAGGTCCAAGATAGGACGCATGTCCTCCATGTCCTTTTGGGCACCAGAAAGTAGTGGGAGTAGCAACCACGTCCTACTTCTGGGGTCGGAACACGCTCGATGGCCCTCTTGGCCAAGAGGGCCGCAACTTCCTTTTGAAGAAGCACCAAGTGATCCCCTGACATGCGGTGGAATTGAGGTGGCATGGCTGGGGGATGGTCACGAAGGGGAGGGAGTAGCCCCTTCGGACAATGTCCAAGACCCACCTGTCCGAGGTGATGGCACGCCAGTGGTGAAGGTGATGGCGGACCCTCACCCTACTGGCGTGCTGTGCACCTGAAAGGAAGGACTAGGAGGGCTTGGAGGCCGCGGACGGGGTTGGTGGCCTGACCCGCACGCTGGTTGCCTGACCCGCCACGGCGGGAGCCACGTCCTCGGCCACGCGAAGACGCTTGCTGCGCGGGCCGGTGGCTGGGCAGCGGACGTGCCTGGGCGCCCCTTCCGTGGCCACGAAAGGGGCGAAAAGCAGACTGTTGCTGAGGGCGCACAGCAGAAAGGCCCAGGGACTTGGCTGTCCCGCGAGTCCTTAAAGCGCTCCAGCGCATGGTCTGCCTTTGTCCCAAAAAGACCGACTCCATCAAAGGGCATGTCCATAAGAGAGTTTTGGACATCACCCGAGAAACCAGTGGTCCTCAGCCAGGCGTGACGGCGCAGCGCCACTGTCGTCGCAAGCGATCTGCCTAGCGAGTCGGCGGTATCAAGGCCACATCTGATGGTGTACTTTGCCGCATCTCTTCCCTCCGCAATGGTGCGGGAAAGCAGTGTCTGGACCTCCTCAGGACACTGGGGCAGAACTTGCGCCACTGAGTCCCACAAGGAGTGGGAATATCGGCCCAAGAGGCAAGTGGTGTTGACTGACCGCAAGCCAGCACTGGCGGAAGAAAAGACCTTCTTCCCAAATTGATCCAGGCGTTTGGATTCCCTATCCGGGGAGCGGTAGGGAAGGCGCTTTGGGAAGCAGAGGCTTGGACCACCAAGCTCTCAGGGGTGGGGTGTAGAGAGAGGAACGGGGGTCGCCCGGAGCAGGGCGATGGCGTTGGGCCACGTTCCTATCCACAGGAGCCCCTGTGGTGGGCTTGGACCAGGTGCCCAAAAGAACGTCTGAAAGCGCCTCGTTGAACGGCAGCAGTGGCTCCGAGGAGGTAGCCGCCGGCTGAAGCACTTCCGTCAGGATGTTAGTCCTGACAGCCACTGTAGGCAACTGGAGGTTTAAGGCCCCAGCTGCTCTACGCAACAGCGTTGCAAAGTTTGCTCCCTCCTCCGTTGCCACGGATGGAGGAGACAGCATGCCAGAGTCAGGGGAGGTGTCGAGACCACTGGCATCCCCAAGTTCCTCAGCCCAGTCCTGCTCAAACTCACACTGCTGTGTGAGAGGGTCATCAGACCCCTCCCAGTTATCTCCGTCCTCCAATTCATGTTCAAAATAAGGATGAGGAGGGACATGTGGGACCCAAAGTCCCAGCGGCGTCGAGCGACGCCGGTCCGGCGCCATGTCCGGATCCGGAGAGAACCGGGGAACGACGCCGCCCGAAGCCCCGGGCGGTGTCAGGAACGGCACCGGAGACATCGGCGCCGGCGGAGGTGTAGTTAGGTCAACCGGCGTCGATGGGGGTTGCGGCAGCACCGGAGCCGGGATCGAGGCCGGGACTGAAGCCGGGACCGAGGCTGGTGTTACAGGCGGCGCCGGGACCGGAGTCGCCAGCGGCGCTGGGGAAACCCCATCAGGGCCCGCGGGGCCCGAAGGCGCACCGGGGGGCCTTGAGGCCCGAAGAGGCGGGCCATGGCCGACAGGAATTCCTGTATCTCGGCCGGAGTCGCCCCGAACCCGGGAAGGACGGATAATGCGGGGAGGCTCCACAGGCACTCCCGGAGCCGCGGGGACGGTGCCGATAGGAGCCTCAGCCGAGTCGCGAGACCGGCGAGGCGAGGCCGCCGAGCGATGACGCTTCTTAGACTTTTATGCTTTGACTTACCGGAGGAGTGCGAAGACTTGGACCCCGACGACCGATGAGGACTCCGCGACCGGCCCCTTGGCCTCTCACGTGACCGGGGCTTGGTGTGGCGCGGAGCCGACTGCTGGACCTCGAGGAGCTTTCGAGACCGCTCTCGCAAAGCCTTCGGGTGTAAGGCCTGGCAGTCGGGGCACGACTGCGGGTCTGTGATCGACATCATGCGACCACAGACGTCGCAGGGCTTGAAGCCGGGCATCCCTACCGACACCTTCGGAGTCGAGAGACTCGTTTAGAAAAACAGTGAAAAATCACCAAAAAGTTAGTCAAAAAATGACTAGGGCACTGCTCTTCCCGGATCTGCGCTTACTGGCGCGGAAAAAGAAGAACTGACGTCAGTGCGCAGGGGCGGCGTCTAAGTACTGCCCGCGACGTCATCCCGGCGGTCCCGACGCCGACGACGGACGCGGAGCCGCACGACGCCGCCTACCGACGCGCAAGGGTACTGCTACGCAAAAAACTTTCCGGATCCAGCCTGACGCCTGGGGATATTCTAAGGTAAGGAATCTGTCACTAACGTGTCTCTTTCAGATAATCACCTGAAAAAACGTAGGGTCAATGAGGATATACAATACTTAAAAGCAGACATAGTTTGTCTTCAAGAGATGACATAGAGGCTAGCAGACGGGAAGTAGCAGAACTAGCCGGGTATTAATTAGTGTCCAGTACTACACAAGGATCGCGTACACGGGGAGTAGCCATTATGGCTCATAAGGGCAGAGCTAGGTTCCAACGCTGCAGGGCAGATAAACTTGGCAGATGGGTTATCATGCATTGTTGCGTGGATAACAACTCGTTTACACTGTGTTCTGTGCATGGATAGGTGGTGGACGACCTGATCTTGTTTGATTGGCTTAATAATGAGCTGGCTGGTTGGCCACTCCCTTTTATAATCAGTTGGGATTTCAACGATACAGCTGGGCATGCCAGAAAAGAGGGAAAAAATGCTACAGGACCCATATGAGAAGCTTTCAGTTGCAGACAGCCAGTTAGTTGCGGCAATAACTAGGGGGGAGGACATTGAAAATGCTCAACTGAGGGTTGCGGCTACTAAATCTGCAATAGCTTATATATTTACAAAAAAGGCTGCAGGCAAATATATGGCTTGGCGGAGTAAGATGTACGAGTGTAATGAAAGGGTGGGGCACCTACTGGCTGTCCACACCAGGTAGAAGATAATAAAGGGGGCGATTAGGGATCCCGTAAGTGGCTTAGTTTCTAGTTCAGCAGGTATACAATACTGTTTTCAGAGATATTATCGGCAGCTGTATTCGGAGGAAACATGCTATGGGAGACCAGAAATAGATGGATATCTGGAGGATATGCCTTATGAAGGGTTATCTCCGGAAGAAGAAGTGTTGTTGGAAGAGCCAATAAGGGGGGGAAGAGGTCAGTAAGGCAATTCAATTGGTACCGACAGGGAAGGCGGTCGGAACTGACCTTATTCCGGGAGACTTTTATAAGGTGTATGCCCCCTGCCTGCAAACGTTTATGGGGGAGGTCTTTCTGGAAGCACAATCAGGCGGAGTGGCACCAGAATCATAGGCTTCAGCCAATATAATAGTGTTTCCCAAGAAAGGAAAGCCGGCCCATAAACTAGGATCATACTGACCAATCACTTTGGTTAATAGCAATGCTAAAATCTACGCAAAAACAGTTCAGCATGGGCTTATCCCAGGACGCAGTACTATCGATCTTGATCTTATCTGCCGGGCAAATACTTTATTTGATGCTGCAAAGATAGCCGGGGACCCTATGGCTTTAGTTCTGCTTGACGCAGAGAAAGCCTTCGATAGGGTCTCCTGGCCATTCTTATGGGCAGTAATGGCTAAAAAAAAGTTTTGGCCCAGGGTTTATTAATGCAATCCAGACGCTTTACCGTAATCTAGTAGCTAGGATTTCGGTAATGGGAGGAACGTCTGAGGCAGTTGCGATAGGACGTGGCAAGACAGGGATGTCCCTGCTCTCCCTTACTGTTTGCTCTGTATATTGATCCCCTAATCAGGAAGATCTAGGAGAATAGCGTAATTTTATCCATGCACAGTAAGGGGGGTGGGGGTGACAACATTTCTAGCATATGCAGATGATCTAGCAGTTACTACTACCGATCCCGTAGACGCCCTAAGAGAAATTGAGAGGGAGGCAGCAAAGTTTGGACAATTGTCGGGGTACCTGTTAAACCAGAATAAGGCACAAGTTATTGTCAACAGCTTGGCTCATTCGAATGATTCAAATAATAGACGGGTAGTTTTGCATACAGTTTATCTTGGGGTGGACATCTTGGCAGATATCGAGAAAATTGTAGATATTAATTTGAGCCCGCTGATTCAGAGAACCAAAACTGATTTCGCGAGAATGAACAATCGTAGGCTTACATTGAATGGGAGGAGCAATGTGGTTAAAATGTTGTTTTTACCTGAGTTTGTATTTTTTTAGGGCTATACCTTTGGAGATATAAGGTCACTGGTTTAAGGTGCTGAACCAGTTGATTTCCAGATTTTTGTGGGCTTATTCGCGTCCGAGACGAGCTTTAAAGTTTCTGACACTCCCGAGGGAACGGAAGGATGGGCTGTCCCAAACCTCCTATTGTATTTTTGGGCGTTGGCCCTTCAACAAATGGCAGTTTTATTAAAAGGGGATGGAGATCCGGGACTAGGGGATGTAGGGTCTCCGTCGTCATACAAACTATTACTGGGAGATGAAGCCAGGGGTTGTCTTTTGCGCCAAATAGAGTTTGGGTATTTCAAACGGTGAAGTTTAAAGCCCTGACCTGTGCCTTCAGAGTATAGACAGCTGTTTGGAAGAAACTTGGGCTAGGCCGCTTTAATGGATATACCCCTATGAATAACAATGTCATGCTTCCAGATATCTTTAACGATGGCTATGTGAGGCGTTGGAAAGAGCATGGCTTGACAAATTTTGGGAATCTCATGGGCGATGGGGGCATCCTCTCTTTTGAAGAGATTAAGAACAAGTTTGTGCTAGAGAATAGGGAATTTTTCAAGTATCTGCAGATAGGGGATTTCCTGTTTAGAAAAGGCGGGGGCTAGTGGTTTTTTAAGAGTTGATAAGATAGATTCACTTTTTAAATCTAAACCCTCGCTGGGTACCTTGTATAAGAAGCTGAATGACAGAATGGTGGATGATCTAGCTAAGCATACTAGAAGGTGGCTAGATCTGCTGCAGGCAGGGGCCGGGGAGTGTGAAGATCTTGGCATTTTGCACAATCTACTTTCATCGCAGCCAACTTGCATATGCAATATTTTAAAACATGGTTTAATCTTTATGTTACTCCTGCAAAGTTTGCAAAATGGGGGGCGGGGTTTGCCGGAACACACTGCCCTCGGTGTGGCAGCTACGCGGCAGGCATCATTCATGTGTTTGCTTCCTGCCCCAGTCTTGGTAGCCTCAAAAAAGATATTGGTAGAATGCTCGATACACAGTTGGGGCTACGGATATCAATTACTTCCCAGTTAATTTTGTTAGGGGTGGCTGATGAAGGAGCTCCTTGGCATGTACAGGCATTTATGTTCATAGCCATGACGGTTTTAAGGCTTCGTCTAGCCACCGGTTGGCTAGATCTGGTTCCACCTACTAGCCAACAGTGGATGGCTAGACTATTGGCAGTATATCGGCTGGAATCAGCGGCCTATGTGTGGAAGGGGAGGGAGGCAAAGAAGAAAGGGCTGGAAATGTGGGCATTCCTGGATCAGGGCCATGGACGTAGAGGCCACGCTCTGGGATGTGGGCAGGGGAGTGATGGAGACTGTTAGGGATGGGGTAAAAGGGGCTTATAAAGAAAGATTTAACTTGGGATTTATTGTCCTGCTTTATTTTGGTGACATTCTTTGTGCACATTTGGCGCAGTATGACTTATGCTACAGTGCTTGGCTTTGTATTGATGTATGTAATCTCCCTAAGGATTTAATTGATTATTTTTGGGCTTGGATGTAGTTGGGGAGGGGGACTGGTGGCAGGGGTGTATGTTAAAAACTACGCAATAAAGAAGTTTAAATAAAAATAAAAAAATACCTGATTTTTATGCACCTGAATAAAAGGTTCCGCCACAGTGAGGGCTTGCAATTCACTAACTATATTCAAGGAAGTAACTGCACTAAGGAAGGCTATTTTCCACGACACATAATTTAGATGGCAAGAATTAATTGGCTCAAAAGGGTTCCCATATGCTAGCTGAGAACAACAACAAGATCCTGTGATGGATGGTGATGTTCTTGGTGGGATAACTCTTTAGGCCTTCCGTGAACCCTTTTACAAAGGGAATTTTAAATAAAGATTGATGTCTGTTTTGTATGTAGGCAGGTACAGCAGTGAAAATGTACTCTAATACATATGTATGCTAGGTTTGATTTTGTAGATGCACCAAACAGCAGATACAGTCCTGTACTGAAGCCTGCATGAGCTGTTTGTTCCTAGTGAGACCATAGGAAAAAACCTTTCATATTTGGTGGCGTAATATGCCCTTGTAGTGGGCCTGCGAGCCTCCTAAAGAATGAGCCTGTACTCTTTTGGGAGCTGAAGTTAGTCGAACTCGGAGACCTCAGGCACAAAATCACAAGATTTAGTGCTTTAAGATTTGGGTGTCGTAACTGACCCATATTCTGTATGAGTATGTTGGAATTCAGGAATAAATTATTCTGTTATATTCAATAGTATGAAGTACCATTTCTGCCTCACCCAAGTGGGAACCTCATGGGTGCGTGTCTCATATTCCTACCTCCCTAAGTAATCAGTGGTAATGGAAAAAAAGCGTAGGAAAAAATCCTTGAACAGTTCATCCATACAGCACTGCCCATGGACTATGGGTGAGGGGTACTTCCAGTTGAATTTTAGGCATTTTGTTTTTTCTGTGACTGCAAAAAGATCAATTGTAGGTGTTCCCCATCGCTGAAAGTATCTTGGAGGTACTTGGGGATTCATCTTCCATTTGTGTGTTAGTTTATGCACCCCACTTAGCATGTCCATACATTTGTTGTCCACTTGTCGGAGATGTTCCGCTAGAAGGAAGACCCGATAACGAATGGCCCAATGCCATATTGTCTGTGCTAATGTTGAACATTTTTAGTTTGTGCTGAACTCTGCCAATACTACATCCTCCCAGGCAAGGCACTCTTGTAGCAGACAAGCATTTGGAACTAAATGCATGATGCCATGATCCACAGACATGATCATTCTCACTGTCAGAGAACACCATGGCTGGTAAAGGGGAACCAACCTTTGAAGTGCTAATCCTTCTCTTGTTGTTGGGAATGGCTTCAAAGAAAGGTTGACATTGCTGGGGGGAGAGAGAGGAGTGATTTTTTGGGAATTTACTGTGAAGCCTAATTTGAGCAGAAGCAACAATATAGACTGTGTGCTATGTACTGCTGTGGGCTGCCACACTTTATCAGCCAGTCATCAAGCTATGGAAATACATGAATGATACTGTGATGGAGGAACACTGCAAGCATAGACACTTCTTAAATACCCCATATGCTATTGCCACAAAAGGTAGCACTTTGAAACAATATCACTATCCATTTACCAGAACCCTGAGGTCCTGGTGGTGCGCTGGCTTTGGAAATAGGTGTCTGTGAGGTCGATGGTCAGGATTTAACGCCTGATGCAGAGCAGAGAAATAATGTATTTGTATTTGTGAGATTTATAGAGCGCGACAGCTGCCCCGGCCAGGAGGCGTCCCGGCGCTAAACAGCAAATAGGAGACAACAGCGCAAAGGAGAAGCCAAGAGACTTACACAGTGGGAAATAGAAAAGTTTTAATAGCCTTCCTAAATTCGAAGAAATTACTGAGACCACGAATATAGAGAGGCAGTGAGTTCCAAAGGATGTGTGGCAGAGTTGTCATCTTGAAGGGCACTGCCACAGCATGATAGTTTCGTGACCCGAGACTGAGTATTGACCTAAGTGTTACTTCCTTTTTAGAGATTAGGAAGTATAGGAGATATGATACTTCTCCTCTATGGTGTTGTCAAACAGGGACTGTTGTCCCCTTTTGGAGCAATGCCTTCATCTCCTATTGCTGCAGTCTTTGATGATCTTGGCTGTTGTGCCGGCGAGGTGACTTGTTTAGGAGTGTGGTATGAAATTCAAAGTATTCTCCTTGGGCAATCTTGGACAAGACCCAGTTGGCTGAAGTTATTAGTTCACAATAGGGAAATTATAAACGTATCCTTCCACTGGCAGGTGTGTGATCGAGGGGACTAGAGGGTAAGTCACTGCTTTAAAGCACAGGGTCCCTTTGCTCAGGCTTTTCTTCCTTTACGGTGGATGTTGCCCACAGAATCTTTCTTAGTGATGCAGCTTGAAACTCATTTCTTCCTGAAAGGATTGCTACTTTTGGAAAGCGGGGCACTGTGGCATGGATTTAGCTTTTGGTTCTCTCACTTGTAGGAGTCAAAAACCCAACCTGCTGGTTTGGGTCTCTAGAGCATGGGTACTGGCAATCATTTTCCAAGGAGCCAAAAAGTATGGTCTGTGGGGTGTTAGCAAAGGGCTACATTAATGTCAACAGGTTTCGAGGTCAGAGGAGGCGGGGGGGGGTTCTTGGGATGGGGGTGTTGTGGACAGTAAAGTTGGGTGCTGAGGTGTAAGGTGGGCGTAGGGGGAGTGAAGCATGTACATGGTATGGACTGTGACCCTTGGGAGTTATTTTGATGGGTTCATTGCACACTGCCCTCTAAATTAGGCCCCTAATCTCTAGAAGAGACATAGATTTGCCAATACTGAGGTACTATCCCTCTATCGCACCCTGAAGTAAGCTTTCTCTGCTTGCTATCGCGACCATTGGTGAGTCAAGTCTACAAACGAAGCAACTTAATGATTGAACTGGAGTGAAATAGAATCTTAAGCCTCACAATCTCCTTAAACCCTTAGTCTGAATTCACAAGCACTTTAGGACTGTTTTACCTAAACAATAACGTGGGGCTGCGGGGAGAGGGACAATGGAGTCATGATCTCCTAGATTGGCTGTATGATGCACAAGCACTTTATCATTGTTTCACTTAAACAACAACTTGGGTCTGTGGGGTGGGCTAGAAGGATAATTGAGATGATAAGGGATTATGACTGCAAAACATATCTCTATCGTGCTAGTTGGTGTCTGTCTCAGTGCAATGGTTATGACATTGTAATGAATGCTATGTTGCTTATTTTAGTTTTGTTTTTAACTAAATGTATTGTAGTCTTTTTTATCTGTGCTTTTATGGCCTAAATAAAGTTTTTGATGATGAATTCCTAGAAACATACTCAATTAAGGTAGTGAGTGCTATAAAAATTCCTTGACAAATACCCCCAAGAAGGTGTGCAATTCACTGAGATAGGCTGACACAAATACTCAACCTCCACCGCTAGACGTGGTACAGTGGGAAACCTTTAGCCATGGCACTAGGAGACTTGATGTTTAATCCTAGCTTACCAGTCAGTCAAAGTATCAAAATATGCAAGTTGTGAACTCTGTATTAAAAGTCTGGGCAGGTTCCAAAACACAGTGCCATTAGTTTAGTCAGAGAAGTCCAGAGTCTCGCCATCGGAACCACTAACATCCCAGTTGTTGTGTAATGAGCAAGATGGGAACTTGAAACCAGAGGACATTTATTTTTTATTAATTCCAGTCTCTGCTTGTGACAAACTGTGTACTTTTGGGAAATCAATTCTTAAAGTTATTTCTCTGCTGTTTTTTAAAACGTTTTTACAGAGATAGGAAGAACTTAAATCAAATTAAACACTGGTAGTGAGTATGTGATAGGAAAACAGCACGGTAACCCAACAATCATTTGATTTTATCCAATGGCGGAAAGGACATCCAATCTCAAAGTCCACTCACTAAAATGTGGGTCAGTGAGAACGTTATGGGCCTTAAAACAAGGAGTCCTGCACTGTGGTGCTGGTATTCCTGCTTCACCAAATTGTTTGATCATGGTTGAATCACGTCCTTCCTATGTCTTTGTCCTCTTAATTGCCATTATATGATAGAGGTGTGCAAGCCACTGAAGGCTTGTGTCAAGCTTGAGGTAGGTGCCTGGCTCTGAACCAGCTCAAGGGTCTCTTGAATCCTCGAGTCCAAAACGAGTCAAGCCTTCATGTTGCTTCTGACTACCACCCGCGCTCTAACCTCATGTTTCAAAAACAAAAGATGAAGCATTAACTTTTGATGTGAACAAAAGAGAAAGAGATACACATCTAGTGGCTGAATTACACAATGTGAAACCAGAAACCATGGGAACAATCTCAGCCTCCCTGTTTGACCAAACTGTGTGATACTTGGCAATTGCTTTACTTCACCTTGCCTCTTTTTTCCTCATGAGTACAAATGAGGGCATCATGAAGTGAATGAGTTCAGGATGTGCGCTGTACAAAAACTTCACATGCTGGCCTAATAAACTATAAAGTTTCTCCACATATAACAACGTAGGCCGCATACAATTTGCACATGACAACTGAATTGCCTCTTTGGTCACTAATGGCATTATCAAAGATGGTGGTAAGGCAGTTCATATTTGAAAACTATCAATGCTAATAAATGCCACTCAATGCAATAATTTATTCTGATGTACTATGGTTAAATACTTCCACGTTAGAGAGGGATTATGTTACTTACCCAGTAAGCATCTGTTCTTGGCATGTAGAGCTATTGATTCACATGCTTTGCAAACTCCTACCATCTAGTGTTGGGTCCGGATGTTTGCAAGTTGTTTTTCTTCGAAGAAGTCTTCCCTAGTCACGAGGTAAGGTGACTCATCCTTTCGGTGATAGTGCTCATGGGTATTGACTCCACTGTTAGATTGTTTTCCCGCAAGAGGGTGAGAATGGAGTAAGAAAGTGTAGTATATAGATGTCCATGCGTATAAATGTGTAATGAAGAACTGCAACTACTGGGCACGTTTGAATCTACAGCTCTACATGCCAAGAACAGATACTTACTGGGTAAGTAACATTATCCGTTCGAGGCATGTGTGCTGTAAATACACATGCTTTGCATAGACTATAAAGCAGTATACTTCCAAAGCGGTGGCTAACCTGTAGGTGTTGCAGTTGTTTGGAACAGTGTTTTAAGTACTGCTTGGACTACATTAGCTTGTTGACGTGCTAACACATCTATGCAATAATGTTTGGTAAATGTGTGTGGTGTAGACCATGTAGCTGCCTTACATATGTCAGCTAGCGGAATGTTACCTCAAAAGGCCACAGAAGCCCCTATTTTGCGAGTGGAATGCGCTCTAGGGGAAATAGTTGAAGTTCTTTTAGCTAAAAATGGGGTGAGTTACTAGGAGGCCTAGCTATAATGAGTTAGGGGTCCCTAGTGAACGTCAACATGTTTCGAGCCTCCCCAAAGCTCTTCTTCAGGACAACACAGGGTCCAGCCCTGTGTGACCACTCCAAAAGGTGACCTAAAATGAGGTAAATAGTGCAATTATTCAAGCAATCATGGTCTTGAGGGGGTTCCCGCTCGAACTCTGGAATGGAGGACAAAGTGTGATTAATGGCCTGTCTCCCTTAAAAAACTCCGTAAATGCTCGGGAAAACGCGGGGGACTGCTGTAGTTGTGACCGCAGTCTGCCCGGTTTCTGCTTGTCTCCTGAACATGTTGACGTTCACTAGGGACCCCTAACTCATTATAGCTAGGCCTCCTAGTAACTCACCCCGTTTTTAGACATACCGACTAGGAGCCAGAATAAAGTTATTTCGCCCACTAGTTAGGTATTTTTACTCACTCCACTCCACTACACATAGTTCCTCACTACAAGTGCTCCTACGTAACGTCGCAAGTCGTAGCACGCCTCAATCCGCAGCGGATTGAGATGGCCCCTATGATGAAGCATGTCACCAAGGGGAAACCCTGGTGAGTGAGGGGACTCAAGAAAGGAAATCTTTCCTTTCCTACTGATTTTCCGACTCAGATTGAGCGAAAATCCTTCCCTTTTTTTGCTAGGTTCCTTATCCAACATCTCGGATTTTGTAGGTCTACTATTGCAACAGGAGGGTGGACCTAGCATACCCCTCTACCTCCCCCCGTTTTTTGATCCAGTTCATCCATAGGGCATTGCCCTTTGAGAGCGGGTGTGGGAACCTGGAGCCAAAGCTTGGGCATTTTGCATTTTCGACTGTGGCAAACAGGTCTATTTGTGGAAAACCCCATTGTTGAAAATAGGAAAGGAGAATTTGGGGATGAAGTTCCCACTCATGAATTTGCTGTCTCCTTCTGCTGAGGTCGGCATTTTGATTGTTTACTCCTGGGATATGTTCTGCCAGAAGATAAATCTTGTGATGGATTGCCCATTTCCATATGGCTTGAGCAAGTGTTGACAGTTGGAGAGAGTGTGTCTCCCCCCCCCACCCCCTGCTTGTTCACATAGTACATTGCTGTCATGTTGTCCGTTCAGACTAAGACAGTGTTGGTGATGAGGTGAGTTTGAAAAGCTTTGAGTGCCAGAAAAACTGCTAAAAGCTCTAGGTAATTGATGTGGAGAGCCTTGTGCTTGTTGCTCCACAGTCCTTGTATTGTGTAACCCTTGAGATGAGCCCCCCAACGTGTTAGAGATGCGTCTGCTGTGAGCACGATCTGTGGAACAGGGTCGATGAAAGGCCGGCCTGTAGGGTATGGCCGTCTACCAACACTAGATCGGTTAATTGACCCGGTGACTGATTCCACTGACGTGCTAAGCACTCTTGTAGGGGGCGCATGTGAAGCCTTGCATGGGGTACAATTGCGATGCAAGACGCCATCATTCCCAGCAGTTGCATGAACACTCTGGCTGGTAAAGCTTGGTTTGGTTGAAACTGTAGAATCATAGCCTGAATATTGCAAATTCTAGCTACATTGGGATAAGCTAGAGCTTTGACTGTGTCTACACTGGCTCCTAATTAAGACTGCATCTGTTATGTGACTGTGAAATTTTTGAGCACTGATGGTGAACCCCAGTTGAGGAAGTAGATCTATTGTGATCTGTGTGTGTTGTAGATAGTTCTTGTGAGAGCTGGCTTTGATAAGCCAGTCATCTAGATAGGGGAAGACGTGAATTTGTTGTCTTCTGAGATGAGCAGCGACTACCGCCAGACATTTGGTAAAAACTCTGGGCGCTGTAGTCACTCCGAAGGGAAGCACCTTGAATTGGTAATGCTTGCCCGCTATCACAAATCTGAGGTATTTGCGATGAGCCGGATGAATTGGAACACGAAAATACGCGTCCCCTAAATGTAGGGTGGACATAAAGTCTGCTCTTTGTAAAAGTGGGAGTACCTGTTGGTGTCACCATGTGAAAGTGCTCTGACAGTATATAACGGTTTAGCTCTCTGAGATCCAGAATAGGTCTTAGGGAACAGTCCTTTTTGGGGATGAGAAAGTATAGAGAGTAAACACCTGAGCCGTGGAACTGTATTGGAACCGGTTCTATTGCCCCTTTCAGTAAGAGGGACTGAACCTCTTGTTTCAGCAAGTGTATGTGTTCTGGAGACAACTTGTGAGACCGAGGTGGAATGTTTGGGGGATTGCTGGTAAGCTCCAGGCAATAACCATGTTGGATAATTCCAAGCTCCCATTTGTCTGATGTTATAGAGTGCCAAACGGGAGAAATTGTTGAAATCTTCCCCCAACAGGTGTGGTGTAATCGGGGAGGAGGGGGCTCTTTGTGTTTCGGTGCCGAAGCTTTCGGTGCCGGTGTTTTCGGTGCCGACAGAGGATGGCCTTTCGGCGTGGAAGGTTTCGGCTCCGAAGGATGCTTGGGTTTTGGCACGGAGGATTTCCCCTCCGAGCCTGACTTCTGCTTGGAACCGGAGGGTTTCGGCTCTGAGGAAGACATTTGGCGACTCGGTACGGAGCTGGAAGGCTTGACTGGCTGTTTCGGGGCGGGGCGTTGGAAACGTCGTCTTGGTGCCGACCTTGGCCAGAAGGCGGAGGTGGTGCCGAAGCCTTGTGTTTTTTCGGTGTTTGAGGGGGCAAGGGGTCTTCGGTACTCACGTCACCGTGTCCATGCGGCAGTTCTTCGGCGTCGAGGTCTATCTCGAGCTCTGAGTTGGAGTCTTGTTTGGAGAAGGCTTCCTCCTCTTCTGCCGCTGATGTCTCGATGTCTTCTTGGCCGGAGTCTTCACTGAAGATGTCCGGATTGTCTTCGATGCTTTGACGCTGCATGTCTCGACGCCGAGCCCGACGGTCGCGGAGTCTCTTTTTTGACCGGAACGATTTGCAAGCATCACAGTTTTCTTTTTTGCGCTCGGCTGATAAGCACAAGTTGCACACTTCGTGTGAGTCATCGCGCGGATACTTCGCGTGGCACCGAAGACAGAATTTAAACGTAGTCCGATCCATCGACAGAGAGCTGACCAGGCGTGGTTAGGCCTCGAAGGCCGTCCACGAAGCTTTCCGATGGAAGGTCGATTCTGATGTCCAAACGATAAGCGGAGAAGTGGAAACGCGTATGGAAATAATACCGTCAAGGGTTGAGAGGATTGCGTGTCGAGGGGAACCCGAGGAACGGTTTCGGAGCGCAGCAATACACGTCCGAACCCGATGGCGGAAAAAAACAATCTAACAATTGAGTCGATGCCCATGCGCACTACCACCGAAAGGAGGAGTCTCCTTACCTTGTGACTAGGAAAGACTTCTTCAAAGAAAAACAACTTGCAAACATCTGGACCCAACACTAGATGGCAGGAGTATGCAAAACATGTGTATCTACAGCACACATGCCTAGAACATAGTATTTTTTTAATTTTCAAGAGACTTAATCATATTTGATGTTTGCTGTGAGGTCTTTAAACATGAAGGTCTTTCTAAAGATAAATGGTTTAGATTGCCTTCTGTGCTTTTTTTCCTTTACTTCAGTTAACTGTAAATAAATGCTTGCCCATTGTTTCACATCTTTCTGAATGATAGTGTTCAGTTAAGTAATGAGGGCCACATGCAGAGGTCAGGATGATTGCAGCCAGCCCCCAGGTCGAACAATGAGTATCCCTTTGCTGTATTTTTTACTTTATTTTTTCCAACATCATGTTCACTTGTGGGACAAACAGCTGTTCTCCATCAAATTGGTGTTTCAGCAACTGCTGGTGGACTTCAGGGCAGAAGCCGGAGGTTCTGAGCCATGTATACCATCGGAGCAGAACGCTGGTGTTTGTCTAACTTGATGTGGTATTGCCTGCATTGGATGTTGTCACTGCCTCTTTTCCGGCAGGTCTCTGGCAGCTGCTCTATTTCTTCCCAGTGGTACCTGTCATATCTGGACCACTGGCACACTCAGCTTGTGAAGCAACATTGTATAGCTGCGCTCACAGCCACACTTTCACCAGCTGCATCAATCTTCTAGCTCTCCTTTTCCGGTGGTCGGTCACCCCCGGTGCTTTTGGGTGAGGGCCCTTTTTCTAGCTGCGAGAACAACAAGGGAATCTAGTAATACATGGCAGTTGAAGTACAGGCCATGCACTACTCTTTCCCCTTTGGGTAACAACCATTGTCTTTACCACGTGATTAAAAATTTTAACTTGCACACTTTGTCATGCTTCTTAAGCATACGAAGGAAAAGAACTGAGTGTTCTGTCTTTGTGAACATCTTCACTAGGGAGTCGTTTTCCTCCTCCACCACATGTAGTTTAAACTTGTGGTGGTCAGCTGCTATTTGACTGGCAGCATGGTATGCTATTGTGTCATCCGAAGCAGGTTTTATTGGATAGGGCTCAAAAGATGGGTCTTCCTGGGGATCCATGCTGTAATCTTGCCAGGGATCAATTTCATTGTCTGTATGGCCGTGCTCTTCATATGGATCAGAAATGCCTAACACATGTTTGGTATCAAGAGTTTGTGTGCAGGGAACAGGCTGGTGACTGTGGCAGTGCTGGTGGGCTAGGGTCTCTAGACCTATGTCATTTTAGCACAGGGATGTGTCCTGTGGCAGGATCAATGTATATATTTCTTTGTCTGATATCTGGCTGCTCCAGCAGTTCCTGTGAGGGTGTAGGCTCTTTAGCTGTCAAGGCAGGTTTGGGAGCTGATTTTGGCATTGACCTCAGTACTGGGGTGGATGTTTCGGGATCTCAGTGCAAAGGCAAGAAAGTCTGCGTTGAGGGCTTCGTGGAGCTGAGATTTGTTTTCAAGGTTGAGCGATCTCTGGGACAGTGATAGGTGCCTACTACTGAGGTCAATTCAGCAGTCTCAGAGTTCTCAAACCCTGGAGAGAAACTCCTGGGATGGTGTGCATGGTTTAGGTGTTGGCTATTTGTTGGCAGCTGGAGTGTCGCTGCAGGAAATGCCCCCCTGTCCCCCAATCTTTGACGATGGGCCTTTCGATGGCTCGGGGGAGCTTCGGCGCTGCCTCGTGTAGTGAGCCCACTGGCGTTCACTCCTCTAATGGATTTTTTTTTTATTCTAAAGGTCTGGCAGACAGAACAGTTTGATTCTATATGGTCCCTTGGTAGGCAGAGAATACAAAGACTATGCCGGTTGGACCATGGGAATTTGCTGATGAATTTAAGGCAAAACTGAAAAGGGTCTGTTCTTTGGTCCTTGGAGTCCAGCAAACGGCTTCTATAGAACAACAGTTCTAGAACTCCAAAAGCATGTCTCACCCTGATGGCCAAAAAACTTATCTTAGTTGCAGTTTTAGTCCTGGTGCATTGTGGGATTTGGGGCAGCATCGTAAGTCACCTCAACATGAAACCTCTATTTTGAGGGGGAAAAACAACTTGCAATGTCTGCGCCCAATACTAGAAGGCAGAGGTGTGTAATGCATGTGATCTACAGCAGCACATGCTACAAACATATTTTTTTTTTTAGGACTGCCGATACTGATGTCTGATGTTTACGTCAAGACCAATGGCATGGAAGAAGCAATCTTACTTTTCTGCCCAGAGAGTGACCAAAATGTATCAGGTTATGAATATTTATGTCTGATTATTATGACTCAAACATGGAACACCTTTGTTTGTCAGTTGAATTTCAGTTGTAATAGGGTGGTTTTACTACTGTAACAGTTAACACATCAATATCACCCAATTTCCAATCCCCTTTTTTATAAGTATGTTCAGATTTGGAACTTTACCGCCCAGTTAATTTGTCAATTAACCAGGTTGTTCTACATTTTCAGGCACATTAGAAGTCACAACATTTTTTGTCTGCCCTTTCAGTCTTTGGTCGGCACATCCAACAAGCTTCACAATATGTCATCATGGCAAGAAGGAAACGAGCAAAAAAAACCTCAGTACTTGCTGACCTATGGTAACCAAGTGCCATAAAGGGTACAAGGAATTAGGACACTGCCTCTTTGCAGCCCAAACCCTGAAACTACACATGAATGTTTAAACTGGCAATAGATGTGAATCATTCTTACGGTTTTTATCAAAAATTGACTCAATGTATTTTGTGTTCTGATTAATAAATACCTCCTTTGGGAGTCCTGTTAGTAATTATGGTTAAAGCAACACTACAGGCAAATTACAACATTGGAGAAACAATGTAAAGTTAGCACCAAATTGTGGTTCCCTTTGTCCCCTGAGTTGACGTCATTTAGGAGTATTGTTAGAGACCAGCCCATGGTCCGTGGCCACAATTAACAACATTGTAATGAATAATAATTACAATTCTGATTCTAACCGCTCAATTGAAAGGAATTGCACAGCTAGTGAATCTAAAACAGAATCAACATGTAAAATTATCTGCCAACAAGCATCATCATCGGATCTCAGCAAAAAATGTAATTAAGTCTAGTGCAGAACAATGGATGAAAATAATATTCACATATGCTCTTTGGGTGGCCTTTGTTTTGTTACTGTGAAAGATTAATAGTCTAAGCATAAGTATTCCAAACGATGGCCTTACAGACCATTGTTACCACTGAGAGCTCACTTAAAGCTAAATATCTACATTTCACTTTCAGTACCAGAGCATCTTCATGATAACGGAGGTGACACTGCTTTTAGTAAATTAGCGCTAAGATACTGGTTAAGCGATCCTATGTAAGTTGAAGGTCCTTCCACATAACTGGCGGTAAAACCTGAAATCTGGCACTTCTGATCAGTAATGCGGGTCTTTGCCAAGCTCAGTATGCTCAATATCAGGTTTCTTTTAACTTTGGAAAGTCTTCCACAATTACAGTATCCCAGGAAATATTTTTGAAGGAATCTATTATGCACTGAAATTAGCTCTTTTAACTATGGGCAGCTATTCTGGAACTTTACAAGCTGAAGCTGACCAGGGTCCCTGTTGGATTTGATGATGACCATAAGATGTTCACCACTAGGCTGCCCCAGGTAAGTAGTGAAAAGAAAGAAGGAATAAAAAAAATAAAAAAAATTAAGTGCTGAATGCATGACAGATAGATTTAATACGAAGAAGGTCAAAAGGTGGAGTGAAACATGGTCCTCTTTGTGTCACAAAATATACAAACGTAGCAGTGATGAAAGAAGGAATGGCTGTAAAACACGCAGAACAGGAAAGAATATGAATCCCTAGCCTTAATTGTTTTCCAACTGTCAAAAAACATCTTCAGATCCCACTTCTACTAACATGCTAATAAAAGATTTTCAGCAAACTGGGAAGAAATGTTCTAGACATAAGGAGAATGAATCAAATTCTGATTATCCATTTGTAACCCGTTGCCTGCTTGATAAGTACCCAAAATGTATTAATGAAACCCACTTAGAGTCTACTAGAATTAGAAGAAGCCTCCAAATCTTATGTAGAGGTTTTCCTTATCAATTAAAAAAATGGGTGAAAAATTGGAATTTATTGAAACTCATAACAAAAAATATAAGATGCTGTAGTGTACAATATATTACACAACGCACCCTGAGGTGCACATTCAAGTAAGAACGCTTTATCCCACCTTAAGTACCATAGTACTTATTTCTTAATATACAATCATGCACATTTAGTTTGAAAAAAGGAAGCCCCAGTATTCTGATGTGTTAGCACCAAAAACAGCAGACCATTCTATTTCTTCAGACCAACTAGAAAGATTGACCAAGTTTGCCAATACTGTGTACATAAATATAATACATTCATCAAATTAAACAATATATTCTATTCTAGACAATGTTTGTACTTGTGTCAATCTTTTAGCTGGAATTCCATTTCCCTTGCAGTAATACTGGAGGCATTCTTGTTTTGAACACAATTTACTCTTTAAGAACTTCCTACACACAAACCGCTAGTCTTTTTCGCTGGAAACAAATTTACAAGGTGTGTGGAAAATTTGGATCTTTCAAGAACTACAACTGGTCTCAGATAATGAAGCTGTTTTAAGGCAAGGTCTCCACAGTCAGTCAATGCCTTATCCAGTATGGACCTCAGGTTCTGTAAGGAAGGTACAGTTGATGTCTCTGTGGATGATGTTAAAGGGTGGCATGCTGCAACTTGTCTATGTAACAGAGATTCACTTAAACGTTTAGGTATGCGGACTTCTTTATTATTTTTGTCAACAAAGTTATTTTGCATGTCACCTGTGTTCTGTAAAAAGCTAGGGGCACAGTATTTTTCAGGCTCCCACTCAGTTTGTTCTTCAAAATATTCATCCTTATGCTCTCGTTCTTGGATAAACTTTAAAAACGAAGATTCAAAACCCATTGGCTTAAATGACTTTAAATCAAATGTTCTGGCCAAGGACTGCTTCTGGCAATTGTCTTTTGCACCAACCGCATATGCTGAACCTCGTTCCCTTTCATCACACCCCTTCTTTCTTTTTAAAGGCACCTGGAAATTGGAGAACCGAGATTTATTTTCTTTTTCTTTAGTTCCAGGATAGCTTTGCTCAACTTTACAGAATGAGGACTCTGACATATGGTCCCCAACACACGCAGTATTTGAACTGTTCTTATATTTCAACATGCCTTTGTAGAGAAATGATTCTGTGAACAGGTCACTGCCCACTGCATTACTGTAGTTTTCATTTTCTTTATCCCGATAATGAAAATCATTTTCGAGCAAACACTTTTTACGTTTATTACTTCTTTGCATGTTGTATTCTTTCGCATGTACCTCTAAGTGAGATTCACCTTTTTCCTCTGCACCATATTTAACACAAATCACCAGGTTTTGATAGTGGTTTTCAATATAACCATTGCTAAAAAGTGTGAACGTTTATAATGTCTTACGATGCTGCTTTCCAGTTTTACAACAGATAAACATCCATGTACCATACAAGGGAATTGTGTGTGCTTGACTTCCTCCAAGCACATATTTACTGCTTCCTCTCTTGTTCTAAACTTAGTTGCACCTTTGCTTTCAGTTTTTTCCCTTCTTTTACCAAAGCGCCTGTCAATTTTCTTGATTTTTTTTCTATTTGTGTGAAAATGACGTTTCTGTCTTGTAAGGTCCGGTTTCTTATCAGCACCACTTTCCTCTCCTTCCAATATATTGCCTTCTAATTCATCAGGTCTCCCAAAAATATCATCGTAACATTCCCTGTGACTGTAAAATACATGCTTTGAGTAAGTATTGTGGTGAGTGAAAAGTCTATCACAGCCATTTAATTCACATCGAATTTCAATATCTTTGTTTTGCATAATTTCTGTACTGTGATCTTCCAACTGATGATGTTTCAACTTATCAAACGTGTAAAATATAGCAAGGCATTTGGGCTGGTCACATGAAAACCTTGCAGACTGAGTTACTGGCAAAAGTCTCTGATCATCTCCATTGTATACATTATGAATGTCACGGCAATGCTTTCCAAGAGCTTTTGAGCCCAGGAACTGCTTGTTACAGTCTTGGAATTTACACACAAATATTTTTTTGTACTTAGTATAGTTACTCTTTGATTTTGCTCTGTCTTTTTCCAAGCACAACTGCTCTTTGTTATAATGATGTGTAAGTCTGTAATGGCGAATTAAGCCTGATTGGTTGGTAAAGGAAGAGCTGCAACCTTTATGAACACAATGGAACGGTTTGTGGTACTTATTCAAAATGTAACACAAATCTCCTTTGGCAGTTCTTTTGCTTCCTCTTCCTTCTATCAATTCCAAATCATCTCTGTGCCTGTCTTGAAGTAAAAACGTAGGTTTTTCACCACTAGTAGAATCCATTTCTTCAGACTGCGAGTCATTATCAGTTTCAGAAGAGTAATCTCCTTTATTAAAACGACGAATTTCATGTTTCATCTTTTGCTCAAAGATATCAACATCGTCATCATCAAGGTCATCAACTGTTGATCGGAAAGCAGATACAGAGCAGCTACTGGAATTTCTGTTCACACTAGTTTCAAAGGGTGCCGGGAAACTTTTGTTTTCTTTACGTTTTTTTGCAGATATTAACCTTTGCGATAATTTCATCTTAGCGAGCTGATGCTTCTTTCTGTAATGAATGCTAAGGTGTGTTCTTCTTGTAAATGCTCTTTGACAAATATGACACTGAAAAGGTGCAAATCTATCTTTAAATACGCTAAACTGGAGTACACTTTCCTTTGAATAATGATGCTTTTTAATATAATGTACTAAAAGTGCATCTTTAGTCACAAATGAGTACTTGCATCCTTGAAGTTCACAATAGAAAGGTTTAGCAGCAAGCTGAGCTATACATTGGTTAGTAAATGTGTCCTGTTCAGAAATATTACGTTCAAAGATTGTACTGTCAACTGAGAAATTTGGAGATGTAGAACAGACAGAAGGAAATGATTGAAAGGACTCAGAGATTGGTTTCTGTAATGAAGTGGAAGAAAGTATGTCTGGACTAGTGTTTTTTAGGCTTAAATGTTTCAAACCCAATAAAAGTTCTAACATAACATCTTCAGTACTCAGTACCCTGGGAAGAACAGAAATTGCAGTTTCGTGTGCTGTAGGCCGGCACAGTCCTCCTTTGAGAACATGTTTTCTTCTGGAATTGGTATTGCAAACTAGCCGCCTTCTTTTGAAAGTGTCTCTTTTTTCAGATTGTTCTTGCCGAACACCAAGCTTTCTTGGCCGTTTAGTCTTCTGGTTAGCACTAAACAGCTGAAGAAGATTTCGAGCATTCATACCTGTTCTCTTCTTGGGTTTGAAATGGGCTGGATGATCAATACGAAGATGTTTGTGCATGCCCCGTGTATTTTTGCGTGATACTCCACAGCCATCAAATCCACATGTAAACTTTTTGCCATCAAAGGATACAGAAAAAATGTTAAATTGCTCTCTTAAACGGGGTGAAACAAAAAATTTGTTCGGACGAACATTTGAAACAGTGCGACTGTTATGCCTTTCGCTCTGTGGATGGGGTATATGATTTGCCCTCAAAGAAACAGTACTGGGGTTCTCTAAAAGTGCTATTGGTTTCTCACTAGTGGTGCTCTGGCTGCTTTCACTATGAACATTTTTATTTAAGTCAGATTCCATTTTGACTTCTGAAACCATTTCAGAATTTGATGACTCTGGGGCAAGGACTATCCTAGCGTCTAAATCAGAGGTTTGAATGGAATCTGACTTATTATGAAGCTGAATTGTCTGTTGACTGTTTTCTGATGGTTTTGCAACAAGCTCTTCAAGTTGGTGTGCTACTTGATTGACTGCTTTTGTGCTTGCAATTTCGTGAGTTACGAGGTGGTTCTCAAACTCTATTTTAGAAAAATAAAACTTTTTACAACCAGGAAAATTACATGCATTGGATGCATCCCTAAAATGCTGAGCTTCGTGGTGATAAAGCTGCCCTAAATCACTAAAAATAATGTTGCAACCCTTTAGTTCACATTTATATTGCAGTTCAGCATGGGTTTGTTTATGATTAATTAGCTCATTAACTGAACCAAATTTAGCAAAGCAATCGATGGACACACACATATAAGGCTGTGGACCGACATGCACTTGTTCATGATCATGAAGATGAAAATCAGTGATAAAATGTCGCCTGCAAAATCCACACTTTTCCCTCCTATTTTTAATATCCAAGTAATGTTTTGCATTTTCATCATTGTTTTGGTGTTCGGCTTTCAAATGTACACCTAAGTATTTAAACTGTTTAAAAATTCTGGAGCAGCCAGTACCAGGGCATGGATACAAGTCTCTGTCCTGAAGATTGTAATCTTCTAATTGTTTAAATGTGATGTATTGAGAGGGATCGATAGGCTGTGCATACGGGTGGTTATTTTCACCAAGTGATGTAGAAGACATTAGGGAGAATGTTTCCCTTGTAGACCTTGGGATTCTTTCTTTTCTAACAGTTTTTTTCTAGGCCTGTGCCTAGATGGCATTTTGACATGCTCCATTACATGGGGAACAAAAACTTCCTTTTTCTTGAACTTTTTGACACACACTGGACATGTGTAAATACCATCTATAAGGTGCATTTTAGAATGATGAAGAATTCTAGCTTCTATCACATCCCTGTTACAGATTAGACAATGGAATTTATACTGTAGCCATCGCTGATACCTTTCAGAAGAGCCAACTGGCTTTTTTATGCCTACTGGACCCTTCGTTTTAGTTTCATTTGCTTCGCTTGACACACTTTCTTCTTCAAAGTGGTGTTCTTCTTTAACCTTTTCCATGTCACTTAAAGATGGTTCCATGATGTTACTGCCATTCGCTACACTTTGACTGCAGGCTTCCTGTTCCTCAGACTCCGACTCAGAAACTTCTTTGCCTAAAAGTTTAAGACAGTGGCGATTTAAAGTCTTCCAATCCCAAAATTCAGGATCAAATGGCCAATGAGCTTTTAGAGCCAGCAGGAGTTCACAGCGAAGAGAATTCGGTACAATTGCATTTTCTTCATCAAATTTTTGATCTGGCTGTAGATACAATGCTTCAAGGATGTTATATGCATCTTCATTGGGGTCAAGCAAAAATTCAGTCAACTGGCAAGCTCTCCTGACCTCAAGGTCATGTGGTAAGAGGCAAGCAACTGTTTTGCATACAGATGCTTTCATGTCATTTTCGTCAGATTTAATTTGTAGAGCTCTCATACAAAGTAGAATTGAAATCGGAAGACCTTCTTCTTCAGCCTGTAAGTCAAATGAAATATTGTTAGTGCAGTTTATACATCTATCAAGATATGGAGTATGTTACTTACCTTGTAAGCATCTATTCTTAGCGTCTAGTGCTGCAGATTCACATGCTATGTACACTTCTGCCACCTAGTGTTCGGCTTGAATCTACAACTTGTTTTTCTCGAAGAAGTCTTTTATTGCTGACATGACGTTGAGTCTCCTCTTCGAGAGAATGCGTATGTTCAACGGCTCCGATTGTTCATTTTGTTTCAGCCATAATGGTGAGTGGGGGATGGACCTAATGAAGGTATTATAAAAGAATGAATCTATGTGTACTAAATTAAAATTTGTACACATTTGAATCTATAATGTGTAATACCTGTAAACCTGACACCAGCATATGCCTGTTGGGGAAGAGGAAGGGTGCATGCGAATCTGCAGCAAACACGCTATGAATAGATGCTTACTAGCTAAGTAACATGCTCCATTCATAGCATGTGTAGGCAGCAGATACACATGCTATGCTAAGACTGTAAAACAGTACTCTTCTCTTGGTGGCTCTAGGCATCAGATTGTGCAGATGTTTGAAATAGCGTTTGTAGGACTGTTTGCCCCACAAGAGATTGCTGCCTTGCCTGGATATCCACGCAATAGTGTTTAGTGAACTTCTGTGGGATTGACCAAGTAGCTGCTTTACAAATATCAGCTAAAGGGATGTTGCCTAAGAAAGCCATTAAAGCACCTTTCTTTCTAGAAGAATGTGCGTGTGGAACTGTCGGCAAAGTTTGTTTGGCTTTGATGTAGCAAATTTGAATACATTTCATACCCCACCATGTAATACCTGCTTTAGAAATGGTGTTACCCTTTTTTGGATTTGAAAAAGCCACAAAAAGCTTTGGAGTTTTCCTGAAATGTCTAGTCCTCTCAATGTAGCACATTAAAACCCTTTTAGCATCAAGTGAATAAAGTGCTCTCTCTGCCAAGGTTTCTGGCTTAGGGAAGAAAACAAGTTTATCAATTGTTTAATTTAAATGGAAAGGAGAGACGACCTTCTGAAGAAATTGGGATTTGTCCAAAGACATACTTTATCTTGGAAAACCTGAAAATAAAGTTCTTTTATAATAAGAGCATGAATTTCGCTAATACTTCTTAGGGAAGTAATAGCTACAAGGAAAGAAACCTTCCAGGACAGGAACTGTAGTGGACAGAAATGCAGTGGTTCAAAAGGTGTAGACATCAACCTTGTTAGAACAATATTTAAATTCCACGAGGTTAACAGTGGTGCACATGGTGGAATTATTCTTTTCAGCCCTTCCATGAAATCCTTAATAACTTGTATTTGATAAAGTGACTGATGCTTTCGGTTCTGCAGGTATGCTGCAATTGCTGCAAGGTGCAGACATTTGGAAGTGTATGCTAGATGAGACTTTTATAGGTGTAATGTGCTAGCATGCGATCTATTGTACAGTAGGAGCACAAGGATATATGAGCTGGGCTATACAGTAGTGTATAAAGCGTTTCCACTTAGCTGCGTAACAAGCTCTTGTGGTTAGGAGCCTCGCCTCCCATAGAATGCTCGTACACTATGGAGGCAATTGCAAGTATCCAAATTATACGACTTCAAGAGACAGATTGCTAGGTTGAATTGTTTGGGGTTTGGATGCCTGACCCTGCCTTTGCTGTGAGTGAGAAGATTTGGTATGTTGGGGAGCCTCTCGTGAGGTACTAGGGACAACTCTAATTGCGTTGTGAACCAAGGTTGGCGTGCCCTCGAGTGAGCTACTAGAATAATTGTGAGAGATGTAAGTCTGAGTTTCCTCACAAGATAGGGAATGAGTGGGAGAGGCGGTAAAGCGTATGCAAATACCCCTGACCAATTAATCCAAAAAGCATTACCCATGGACTGTGGATGGTGGCACTTGGAAGTGAATTTTTGGCTTTTTGTGCATTCTACGGAGGCGAACAGTTCCACATATGGTGTCCCCCATCGCTGGAAGTAGCGGTGGAGGAGTGCAGGATGCAGTTCCCACTCGTGGACTTGATGTTGCGTCCTGCTCAGTAGGTGTGTCACCGAATTATCCACTCCCAGGAGATACTTTGCCAAAAGGTGGATGTGATGGCAGATAGCCCAATGCCAAATGCCCTGTGCCAATGAAGACAACTGTACCAAGTGTGTTTCTTCTTGTTTCTGAAACTAATACATTGCTGTCATGTTGTCTGTTCAGAGAAGAACGGTCTTCCTAGTTATACTGGGGAGGGAGTCTTTTAGAGCCATCTGAATCGCTATGATCTCCAGCACACTGATGTCTGGAGTTTGCTAATGACCCATTCGAGAATCCTGAACCGTCATATCCTCTATTTGTGCGCCCCACCCTATGAGTGATGCATCTGTGGTGATAGCCACTTGCGGGATCAGGTCCAAAAAGGTCAGCCCTTGAGTAGATTTTCTGTGCCCCACCATTGCAATGACTGATGGACTCTGGGCAAAACCACCACTAGATCCTCTAAACTGCCCATCACTTGTGACCACTGAGTTGCTAGACACTCCTGTAAAGGTACCATGTGGAGCCTGGCATGAGGGACAATTGCTATACAAGAGGCCATGATGCCCTGACTGGCAGGCAATGATGCGGCTGAAAAAGAGCCAGTTGGTTCTAGAGATTGAGAATTCCCTGGGTATTGGGCTATGCTGTGGCTGAGACCAAATTGAGGATTGATCCTGGGTAGGGCTGTATCTGAAGAGGCTGTAAATGTGATTTCTTGGCATTTATTGTGAACCTCAATTTGTGTAACATATTGATGGCTGTCTGTCCTGCAGGCATCTCTGTCTAGTTGAACTCTTGATCAGCCAATTGTCGAGATACAGGAAGACATGAATGTTGTGTCTTCTCAGAGGGGCTGCCACCACTGCTAGGCATATGGTAAATATTCTTGGGGCTGTCATCACTCCAAGCGGCAGTACTTAGAACTGGTAATGATGTCCACTTGCCACAAACCTGAGGTACTGGCGATGTGCCGGTGAATCGGTATATAAAAGTAAGCGTCCTTCATATTCAGCACTGTCATGAAGTCGCCTTCTTGTAGCAGTGGTATTACATCCTGTAGTGTCATCATGTGAAAACGTTCAGTCAAAATTTAATGATTGAGAGGGAGTGGGTCCAGTATCGGCATGAGCGTCCTGTCTTTTTTTGATTAAAAAAGTATAGGGAGTATACAAACTTGCTGAGATGGCTGCGTGGAATGGGCTCTTTGGCACCTTTTAACAATAGTGCTTTTACCTCCTCTTTGAGAAGGTGAAGATATTGGGGGTTTGTCTGCATGGAGGAATATTTAGGGGATGGGGGAGTGAAGGTAAGTTATAGGCAGTACCCATGGCAGAAAATGGATATTACCCACCGGTAAGATGTTATATCTGGCCACAGATGGTGAAACTGTCGCAGCCTTTCCCCGACAGGTGTTGTATGTCCGGGGGGAATGTGTGGTGAGTCACTATTTGGAGGTGGAGGCTCCTTTCCCGGGAGTTCCCCTACCTCTGCCTTTCTGGTTACCCCCTCTGTAGCAACTTTTATCCTCTTGCTTGTGATACGTTCGTTGCTGTTTATGATATGTCTGGGTGTCCAAGATCTTGGAGACCCCTCTGCCCTATCTACGAGGAACTGCTGAAGTGGTGTAGTGGTCTGCAGTGCACCTATGGATTTCGCAGTCTCTGTATCCTTTTTTTATTTTTTCTTACTAAGAGTCTACTTCCAGCCCAAAAAGATGTTCCCCAGCAAATAGGATTTTAAGCTGCAGTGTCTGCGCTGTCTAGGGTGCAGCGTATGGTTGCATTTGAGATCTGCCTTCTTTCAGTAACTAACTCCTCCCCACTCTTTTTGTATTTCTCTGGTATATGTTGTAACAACTCTTCCATGTCATCTTAAGTGGCCCTAATATAGCGCGATAGCAAACCCAATGAGTTGGCTATGCACCAATGATTTGCCTGACCCACTGCGACCTATTTTCCTACTGCATCTATGTGTTTGCTCTCGTTATCAGGAGGAGGTGCGTCTCCAGTACTCTGCGAGGCTTCCTTCCATCTTTCTTGCAGTTGTTACAGCCAGGGAATCAGCTGTTTGGTGTCCCCTGATACAAAGTGGGTCAGAAGGGGAAGGCTTGTATTGCCATTCAATGTGTGGTGTTAGTACCCTAGATTTGACCGGACCTTTGAATATCTCCTGTAAGACTTTCAGCATTGACCCTATCGTTGGTAAGTATTGAACGGAGCGTTTGGTCTTGGAGAATGTCTATACTAAGAAGGCAGTTGCTTCCTCCGCAGTATGCATCTGTACTTTATGGTATTCAGCAGCATGTTAAATTACACTATGATAGTAGGGAGTATCGTCAGGCGGTGACGCTTTAGCTGGGACTGGCACCTCTAAGTCTGGGTCTGGCAGTACTACATTGTTGGCGTCCTAAGGGTCTGGGCTTTGGGGAGGGGTGCCCTGTGAGTCTGCGTCATGAGTACCATGACTAGGGCTCCATGTGCCTGCATCACCTGAATGTGTGGATGATGGTGACATAGGTTGTGGAGGTGGTGTAATGTCAATTGGCATGGGGCTAATGGCCTTTTGCTTCATACACTTCTTCTTTGGAAGAGGCTGATGTAGTTCAATCACCAGCCTTTTTCGTTTGCGGGATCTCTCAGGCAAATGTTCCTTTTCCAGAGAACGTTTTGTAACCATTAGTTCTTGAAGGTATTCAAAAACATTTCCCTCCATATCTGTAGTGGTTGTACTTTTTTGAGACGCCATGTCCATATCAGTTTTTTTCTTCCTGTGTTCTAGAGCGTAGGATGTCGATGGTTTCTTCGGATTCGATGTATGGCTCAGCTCCAAGGGTCATGCTACGTCCGTACGTTTGGTTGGCTCCGATGGCTTCAACGCCAAAAGTGGGTGGAGCCTCAGAGGGTTTGTCTGAGCCATAGGCTGCACAAGTGTCGATGGCTTTGTCAGCACCGAGTGCTGCAGCAGCTGCATGGGCTGTGTCCTTTCCATGTCTGTCCCTGTGGCCTGGAGCCCGATTGGGGCAGAGTGCAGTCTTGTCCTGTCTCGGCCCCAAGGCACGCTCTCAGTGCCAGCCAGAATCCAAGGGCTGTGGTGCACCAAGGTGATGGTAGGAGGGCAGTGAGGGTAGTCTTTTACTATGTGCGGGGATTTGGGGACCTTATGTACTCACGGCCCGTGGCATTGTCTTTGACCTTAGCACCGATCTCGGTGCTGTACGCCAGAGGTTCCACGGCTGACATCAACTCATCGCGGTCTTCCTCCTCATGTTGGCAGAAGTCCTTGGAAGCGACACAGTGAGGACCGCACAAGAAGGGGCACTGATACGTCCTCTTCCTCTTCATTCACGATCTCTAGCTGCTGCTCTTCATCTGCAGACAATTCAGCCTATGGTATGAGCTAGGCGTCGGTCACGTCTGGAGCATACGTTTTTTAAAATTCTTGAGCAGGCCACAAGCAGCTTAGTCCTGCTTGTTGTGCTTCGGTAACAAGCAGGGGTTTCAGATGTCGTGCTGGTCAGAGTACGCATATTTTGTCTCACATTGAGGGCACTTCCTGAAAAGTCTCTTTTTTACCTACCCTCACCCGGAGCCGAACATTCTCGGTGGAACTTGGAAGGGACTCTTGTGTTGAAGCCGACCTGAACGGAGTGGTTGCTGAAAATTTTAACCAGACGGCTGAAGATGACAAGGCAGAGTTGGATTCTTTGAGTAGAAGCTGCTATGAGTCCATTGCGCTTCCGAATGCCGAGAAAGCGTCGAAGATGCACAGAGCCCCGGCTCAATCTGACCAAACCTGATGGTGGAAAAAATCCATCTAACAATGGAGTCGTTGAGCAAGTGCATTCTTTCGAAGAGGAGGAGACTCGACGTCACGTCAGCAATTGAAGACTTCTTCGAGAAAAACTAGTTGTAGAGTCAGAGCCCAAAACTAGATGGCAGGAGTGTGCATAGCATATGTATCTGCAGCCAACACATGCTACGAAAACACTTTTTACAAATAACTGTTTAGAACATGTTTAGGCAATGCTTTGAATCCATATTTGCAAAAAAATAAAAACAACTATGAGTATATTTGTTGTAATCAGCTTAAAAATTAGGAGAGATGAAAATCAGCAACACTCTCAATTTATCCAGCTGCAAATTGTATTTTGATCCTAGCAGTAATCATGAAGAGAAAGAATAGATCATCTTGTGGCTAAATGGAAAGAAGTTATTTGAATTGCCACCTTTTGTAGGGTGCTAAAATATAACCTCTTCATAGGGCTAGCCTGCTACAGTGACAATAAGGAGATAGGTGTACTGGTCTGGTGACATGTGGTCATGCAGTACAGGGGGGATTAGCCCTAGTAGCTCGAGTTATCTCATCCATGATTTCCAGTGGACATGTGCATGTTATGGCAGGTGAAGAAAGGGCTGGGCTGTGGAGCTGTTGGTGCCTATGAAACACTTCAGTTAAATAGGGGAGGCACTGACTAAAAGGGTTTGTATCATACCAAATGATTTGCATAACAAAAATATGGGGAATCAGGCCAAGTTTCAGTACCTCTGCTATTGATTCAGTTGTGTCCGCTAATCAAATTAATTGCCAAAGTAAGAAGTATTTAAACCCACACTGCACTCACTTAGTGACCCACAGCCTGCACTCAACACTATGTTCAAAACTGCTTTCGGCAACATTGGAGAACTTAAGACTTCATAATCAACGTAACTCTGAAGGGCATCTGCAGAGCGGCCTCATGATAGAGAACACCCTGCTAAAAAGTCTTCAATGACACAGTCAAATTTACCAACTCTTGCATAATTACAAACCTCTTGTTCTTAGCAAAGACAAAAAAAATACCCTTCTAGTTACCCAACTTCTTAGCTGACAACAAGCTAAAAAGACAATACTGGTCACACCTTCAGCCAGGATGCAGCACAAAAGGAAAATGTTACTTACCCTGTAAGCATCTGTTTGTGGAATGTAGTGCTGTAGACTCACATGCTGTGCATACTCCTGCCATCTAGTGTTGGCCCCCGATGTGTGCAAGTTGTTTTTCTTCAAAGACGTCTTCTCGAGTCACGAGGTATAGTGACTCTGCTTATTGCTGGTAATGCACACGGGCATCGGCTCCATTGTTAGATTGTGGGCTCTAGGGGGAATAGGCAAATGCTTTTGGCTTTTGCATAGTATGTTTGAATACATTTAACAATCCACCTGGCTAGGCCTGATTTGAAAAGAGCTCAACCCTTGTGCGGCTTTGAGAGGGCAACAAAAGCTGTTGAGTCTTGCAAAAGGGTTTTGTTCTGTTCACAAGTACATAACGGCTCGCTTCACAGAGTATGGAGAGTTCTTTCTACAACTGAATCGGGCTGGGGAAAGAAAGCAGGTAGCTCTATGGATTGGTTATGGTGGAAGGGAGAAACCACCTTAGGAAGGAACTTAGGGTGAGTGCAAAGGACAACCCTATCTCTGTGGACTTGAAAGAAAGAATCTCCCAATGGTAAAGCCTGGAGCTCACTGACACATCTGAGAGAGGTGAGAGAGACAAGGAAAGCCACCTTCCAGGAGAGGAACTGAAGGGGGAAAAATAGAAGGGCTAACAGGGAGACTCCATAAGTCTAGTGAGAACAATGTTTAGATTCTATACAAAGGCCGGAGGGACCCTTGGAGGAATGACTCTTTTCAGACCTTTCATAAATGTCTTGATAACAGGGATCCTGAAGAGGGATATGTGTCTCCTATATTGAAGGTAGGCAGACAATGCAGGTTAATGGAGTCGAATGGAAGTGTAGGCAGGTCTGTAAGTGTAGAAGGTAGCAGACAATGTTCTGCACCCTTGCAACCAAAGAGTTAATGTGTCGTTATAAGCACTTTGCCACATTACAGGTGGGGTAGTGGGCCTGAGTGCTTCCTTAAGAATGTCCACGCATTCCAGAGGAAGTTTAGATAGCTAAACTTTTTTAAAATCTTTATTCGGATAAAGACACGTTACAAGTTAAGCATTCAGTTAAGCAGTTGATGGCCAAAACACTCTTGGTAGGCATCAAGTATAACCAATACAAAGGGGGACCCCTGCGTATGAATAAAGGGCAGGTGGGGCAGGGGAAAATTCAAACTAAACCAACACTACACAACGGTCACCCACCCCAGTATACGTGATATAAAGAGGCCCAAATAGAGGGTCCTAGGATCACATTCTAACACTTCAGGCTGACAGACACAAGATTTCAAACATTTGAAAAAGAATAAGTTTTCTTTAATTAAGTTATTAGGTTAACTCTGTTATTTTTCATTTATTAGCATAATACCAAACATAATATCAATTTATACAAACATATACATAAATAAGACATACAAAGTCATCTATAGATATAAATATATATATATATGTCTCACACCAAAATTTCATAAACATCAATCATACCAGCATTCATTCAGAATCAAACCCATTCATTCCTTAACAAAACCACATATCTAAAACATTATACATCGCTCCAGATGGCATAGTTCCAATAAATGTTAAAATGGAGCATTCTCGTGTCTCCTTCTGATAATAGATAGGAAAGGTCCAGGGACACAAGTCGACTTAGCGCCAACGTGCGTTTCGGTGCAAGGCCTCAGAGGGCTACACTTCATCAGGGCGCAAATGGATAAATAGTGTGGGACACACAACCACACCAAAGACACTTTAGACAATCAAATTATTCACTATGATTCTTTTGTAAGGTCATTGATAAGACCTGACCTCCAAGGACAACAATATCAAGAATCCAGAGTGTTTCATAACTTTCTTATGGAACTAGTCCAACAGGTAATTTGACCCGCTAATACCCCCACATGAGGGGATCGATAATATCTGTTCAATGGACCAATCATGGAATATCAATTGGGGACTTGATACACTTCCGACGCATAACGAAAACGATGATATTCTTAAACGGGATTCCTCGAGTTGTCAGTTAGGCAATATCCTTTCAGCCAAACTGAAAGGATATTGCCTAGCTGACAACTCCGAGAATCCCGCTTAAGAATATCATCGCTTTCGTTTTGCGCCGGAAGTGTATCAAGTCCCCAATTGATATTCCATGATTGGTCCATTGAACAGATATTATCGATCCCCTCATGTGGGGTATTAGTGGTCAAATTACCTGTTGGACTAGTTCCATAAGAAAGTTATGAAACACTCTGGATTCTTGATATTGTTGTCCTTGGAGGTCAGGTCTTATCAATGACCTTACAAAAAGAATCATAGTGAATAATTCGATTGTCTAAAGTGTCTTTGGTGTGGTTGTGTGTCCCACACTATTTATCCATTTACGCCCTGATGAAGGTGTAGCCCTCTGAGGGCCTTGCACCGAAACGCGCGTTGGCGCTAAGTCGACTTGTGTCCCTGGACCTTTCCTATCTATTATCAGAAGGAGGCACGAGAATGCTCCATTTTAACATTTATTGGAACTATGCCATCTGGAGCGATGTATAATGTTTTAGATATGTGGTTTTGTTAAGGAATGAATGGGTTTGATTCTATGAATGAATGCTGGTATGATTGATGTTTATGAAATTTTGGTGTGGGACATATATATATATATATATTTATATCTATAGATGACTTTGTATGTCTTATTTATGTATATGTTTGTATAAATTGATATTATGTTTGGTATTATGCTAATAAATGAAAAATAACAGAGTTAACATAATAACTTAATTAAAGAAAACTTATTCTTTTTCAAATGTTTGAAATCTTGTGTCTGTCAGCCTGAAGTGTTGGAATGTGATCCTAGGACCCTCTATTTGGGCCTCTTTATATCCGTATACTGGGGTGGGTGACCGTTGTGTAGTGTTGGTTTAGGCATCAAGTATAAACAGGAGGTACAGTATATATATCGACATAATCTCTTTCTGGGCATGACAACAACATAGAAACTGGCATATCCGTTATTCTTTACGTCCCGCCCGTGGCAGGGTTAAGTCTGTCAGCCTCCAAGTCGACTAGTGTGTTAGTGGCCACCGGGGCAGAAGGGTGGTCAAGTATATGGTCAGCCTCGTCCGTCTGTTGGAGATAGGATACCAGTGGTGCCCAAATGTCATGGGGCCTGCTCGCTAGGAGCATCATGTTCCAGTACTCACACAGGTGTGACTGGCAATGTGCCGCGTCCGCCAACCAGGCCTTTGAGGATGGTGCAGGTTTACGGCCCCAATGGATCGCCACCCTGCGTCTAGCCAACACCAGCAGCATTGCAACCAGTCTGCGGATGGCGTCTGGAACGTCCTTGACATACCCCAAGAGGCATACGAGGGGGTCGGGTGTAAGGGTGTCAGCTGTAATGTCACCTATAATGCTGCATATATCTTACCAAAAGGTTGCAATCTTCGGGCAACCCCAGGCCAGATGCATAAATGATGCGGAGGCGGAGCATCTTGCGCAGTTAGCGTCTTCCACCAGGCCCATTTTGTAGGGTGCCGCGGGTGTGCGATATAGTCTATGTAGATATTTGAAATGTATTAGGCGTAGACGATAGTTGGGGGAAAGTTTTCGAGATTGATTGCAGCAATACTGCCACTGTTCTGACGTGGGCTTGTCCGCTAAGTCCATGGTCTATGCGAGGCACGCACGTTCGGTGTTAACCGGGGAGGCTGCAAGCATCAGCGCATATAGCCTGGTTACCAGTTTGCGGCGAGAGGACGTAGTATGAATGTATTCGAGTGCAGCGTTTGGTTGTGGAGGGTTGGGGAATGTGTTGTTTGTGTTCTTGCAAATTGCTCTTATCTGATAGTACAGAAGCTTATTTTGGGATGGGGAGAAATTGGCCATTGGGATATAAGTCGGCATTAGTTTGCATGCCCAGCGCAGCAGTGCGTCGTGCCATGCCACTGGTCTGCAACAGAGGAAAAGAGGGGTTATTGGCCAGCTGCATTGCCAGGGCATGTAGGGTCCTGGTACCTGTGTGTCTGCGAATCCCCTCCCAAGCCCAGCGTATACATTCTACGGTGTCAATTTCACCCCTAGGAGCTGTGTATGGTGAGAAAAGCGCAGTTTGAAGACGCCACGGTGAAGCGAGATCCGTCTCGACTGCAACATGTGGCTGGAAAGGAACGGGATGTAGCCAAAAATGAAGCAAGCTGGCCTCCGCGGAGTATGCATAGAGTTTAAAATTAGGGGCGCCCATCCCGCCGCGAGAAAAAGGTAGTGTGAGGGTTTCATATGCAATGCGCGGTTGGCGACCCACCCATAATAGCGTGATCATGTTAGAGAGCAGTCTTTTGAAGAAGTGAGATGTGAGCGGCAGCGAAATATTTAAAAACAAGTAGAGGAACTTGGGCAGGATCACCATTTTGGCGATTGCAATACATCCCGCAAGAGAGAGTGGGAGATTTTTCCAGGTGAGGATTTTGGACTCAAGCCAGTCCATAGCCATGCCATAGTTCGCTTTCCACAACTCTTCAGTGTCCCTAGTTAGCCAAATGCCCAGGTATTTAGTCGGGCCAGTGGCCCACTTTATCGGGTATTCTGTAAGGAAGGGGCGAGTCGCGTCCGTTAAGGGGAATAGGACAGATTTCGCCTAGTTGACTTGTATGCCAGAGTAGCCTCCAAACCTGATGACCTCTCTGGTCATGGGAGCCAAGTTGTCCTGGGGTTCCCGGATGTAAAGTGCCACATCATCTGCATACAGGGAAGTCACTAGGGCGCAGGACTGCGTGTGATTTTGTCGCAACCGAGCAGCAAGTGGTTCCATTGCTATGGCAAGGAGCATGGGTGACAGGGGACAGCCCTGCCTGGTGCCTCTAGTGATGCATATTGGCTCAGTGATTTGTCCATTTATACAAATTCGTGCAGCGGGTAAAGTGTATAGCAACTTGACCTTGCTTATGAAGGCTGAGCTGAATCCCAGGCGGTTAAGCAGGGCAAAGAGAAACGGCTATTCTAAAGAATCAAATGCCTTGGTGGCGTCCAGCAGGGCTGCCACCGCCGGTAGATCGGGGTTTATCTGATGCATAATGGAAAAGATGGTGCGCAAGTTATGTGATGTGGCGCGGCCTGGGATGAAACCGGATTTATCCGGGCGGGCGATGAGAGACATGAGGGGAAGAAGACAGGTGGCTAATAATTTTGCATACATTTTGTTATCAGTATTTATTAATGATAGTGGGCGATACGAGTCGCATGACTCAGGCGGTTTATCAGGTTTTAGGAGGAGAGTGATGACTGCCTCGCGGAGAGTGGGAGGGAATTGGCCGATCGTGACAAACTCGTTGTACATTTCAGCAAGATGAGGAATGAGGATAGGTGCGTAATCTTTATAGAAGGCGGCCGTCAGCCCGTCTGATCCGGGCGCCTTGTCGCCGGGGAGGCCCGAGATCACTTGTGCGATCTTCTGAGAGGTGAAGGGTTCATCTAAATATTCGCGATGTGCATTGCTGAGCCATAATAGTTTGATGGCGTCAAAGTATTGTTCGAAAGCCTCCAAAGGTGTCTGAGTCCCAGCGGTATACAAGTTAGCATAGAAGGAAGAACTTTTGTCAATGATGTCTCGGGGAGAAGAAATTCTGCCCGCAGTCTCATCGTGTAGTTCTGTTGGAGGAGGCATGTGGCTTCCTCAGTAGATTTGCCAGGGTCCTGCCAGGGTGGTCTCCCTCGCCATAGCGGCGCGCTTGCGCTTCGCGGCCAAGTTCCGTAACCTCCCGCTCAGCCCTCAGTCATCTTTACACATATATCTGCTAGTGTAGCGGGGGAAGGGTTACTGACATGGCTTAGGTCGAGTTGCTTGAGTTCTGTTTCCAGCATTTCCAGAGTGTCCCTAATAGAGCGGAGTACACCTGCTTGTCTCGCGATGCATTCTACCCTAACTACCACTTTGAAAGTTTCCCAGAGGGTGGAAGGAGATTCCACCGAGCCGGTGTTTAGTTCAAAAAATTCCACAATGGCTCTGCGGAGCTCCTCCTTAAACACAGCGTCCCGAAGCGCGTGGGGGGGAAAGGCGCCAAGCAAACATGTGCTGAGGTGTCCGAGGTAGTCGGATAGTCAGGCCAACCGGTGAATGGTCCGATAGGGTACGTGCTAAATGTGTAGTGGAGGTGGCCCACCCGAGTATATCCCGAGTGACTAACCATAGGTCAATGCGGGACCATGAACTGTGTGTGTTGGAAATGCAGGTGCCCTCACGCTTGTCGGGGTGAAAGTGCCTCCAGCCATCAGCCAAACAGTTGTCCTGTATAAGAGTATGAAGAGTGGCAGTGGCCTGTGGGTGAAGTACGCGCGAACCAGAGCGGTCTAAGATGTTCTGTGGGGCAATATTGAAATCGCCTCCCCATATCAATGGGAGTGGGCCAAAGGAAGAGATGAGTTTCCATATTAGGGTGTAATAATCTGGGTTATCGGTGTTCAGGCCATAGATCGCTGCTAGAATCACGGGTTGGGCAAAGAGGGTACCCGTGAGAATCACGTACCTCCCCTCGGTGTCTATAAGGGTGTGCGTAAGGCACCACACCAAACCTTTCGGAAATAGAATCGTAACTCCCCTGGCGTAATTAGAATAAAAGGAAGAGTAGATGTCACCCCAATATCTTGAGCGGAGTCTGGCGGCGGTGTGACTGGAGACTCTCAATGCGGTGGGGATAAAGGTAGATCTCCCTTTGGATCCTTTGGGTGCGGATCATTTGGTAGCTCCTATGAAGGAAGGCCATTTGTGCTCCTTCCCTCCCTTAACGCAAGACACTGAGCGGCTGTTAAATGGAATCAGCTCTGGTTCCCCGCTGGAACCTTGTCCCTTGAAAATCTTGAAACTAGGTATGGAGGCTATTGCTCCACCTTTGACCTCCATCCTTAATGCTGTTTAAAAAAAAAAAAAATTACGTTATTACATCAGGCCACTATCCTACCGCGTGGAAGACTGCGGTGGTTAAACCTCTTTTAAAGAAGCCCTCTTTGGACCCTGCGGAGTTAAAGAACTACCGGCCCATTTCCCTGTTGCCTGTTCCAGCAAAAAGTTTGGAGAAGCATTTGAACCTCCATCTTAGTTCTTATTTGGAGGATCACAAGCTGCTCAATGGCTCGCAGCATGGGTTCAGAAGTGAGCACAGTACCGAGACGGCGTTAACCGTTGTACTCAACAACATCCGAAATCAGGTTGACGCCGGTTACACCACCTTACTGATCCTTCTGGACCTTACGGCGGCCTTCGACACCATCTCTCCTTTAAGACTGGCTGGGAGACTCAGGGAAATAGGGATTGAGGGCTCCGCTCTTAATGTGCTTACCTCATTCCTTATGGATCGGTCGCAAAGAGTTAAGATGGGCCAATTCTTCTCAGCTCCGAATCAGTTGTTCTGTGGAGTTCCTCAGGGATCCTCATTGAGTCTTACTCTTTTTAATATTTATGTAGCCCCCCTTGCCAGGGTTGTAAGATCTTTCGGGCTAGAAGTGTTATCATACGCGGATGACACTCAAATTATGATCATTATTACTGAGAGTGTTGAAGCATCAGCGGCAAATTTTAAAAACTGTATGCAGGCAGTGGCTTCATGGATGGTTGAGAACTATCTAAGACTCAATGGGGATAAAACTGAGGTTTTAATTTTTGGAGACAAACAGGAGATTTGGTCAGAGGCCTGGTGGCCCGATACGCTTGGATCCTGCCCCTGCCCTGGCCTCAGTGCGACAAATCTAGGCATCATAGTTGACACCTCCCTTTCTCTGGGCCCCCAAATAAATAGAACAGTTTCCACCTGTTTTGGGATGATAAGGACCCTTAAAAAGATCTCACAATTTCTCTCCTTCCCCTAGCGGAAACAGGCAGTGGTGGCCCTTGTGTTGTCTAGATTAGACTATTGTAACGCTCTTTATGTGGGCATAAATAAGGGGCTTGTGCATCGACTTCAACTAGTGCAGAACGCCGCTGCCAGACTGGTGATGGGCCTTCCCAAATACCACTCTGTCTCGGCAACTATCAGCAAGTTGCACTGGCTCCCGCTGGGTCGGAGGATTGTATTTAAAGCCCTGTGTCTGGTACACAAGGCTTTCTACAATATGGGGTCAGAAGGCATTAAAAAACTATTTCAGAGATATGTCCCCGCTAAGCAGCTAAGATCTTCCAGCAAGAACCTGGTGATAGTCCCCAGGTTTAGGAAAGCCAGATGGGGGGGTAGGGCCTTCTCGCTGGCTGCGGCTAAACTTTGGAACTCCCTTCCTCTTTCAATCACGGCTCTGGAGTGTCATTTTCTGTTCCGTAAGGCCTTGAAGACTTGGCACTTTACCATCTCAAATCTGTAAGCCTTTTACTTATGGGCATCTCTGTATCCTGATCCCTTTCCGCAGCGCCTTGACGCCCCTGGGCTAAGTTCGCGCTTTACAAAGCTTTTATTCATTCATTCATTCAGGTGAGTCTCCGGAAGAAAGCAGACGTCAGTTTTGTATCTGGCCAAGTATGCGTATATAAGGCGCACTTTACGAAAATCGTTCATGCCTCTAATATTCCATGTCATAAATGTTGTCTCAGTCAGAGGGTCGTTTTTGTAGGTGTGAACATGAGTACCTGTCTAAAGTTATCCGTCCTGTAATCAAACCTTAGTGCAGCATCAAATACGATAACAGTACAATCAAAGGCCATCACATTGGAGTTTGTATTTAAACGTGTGCAACTCTGAAGCATAGCCTTGGGATGTAAATCTACAACAACACCCGTTTCGGGAACAATCCCCCTCCTCCCAACCCACTCCAACCCCCCAACATGGTTGAGATTCAGACCTCCCCCCACCCAGGGAACCCCAAATTGGCGGGTACCAACTTGTTATAGGACTTATCCCAATGGGGTACGTGGGCTCAACCAGGCATCCCCGTGCCGTAAGGCAGGGTGGCCGAGTGCGGTGTGTCACAGCAAGAGGGAACAATGAGAATGGTACAACACAATGAGAGAGAGCAGGAATGCAATATGGAGGAAAGTAGTCAGACTGGAACAATAGCGGCCTATTGCCAATATGGTAATGCCGTAGCCGCTAACTATCCTGCACAAGTTCAGTCATTATCACTAGTGTGGTTTTCTTCGGAGGGCGACTGACGATCTCGCGGGAGTGACTTCTGCAGTTGTTTTGCAAACACCAGGGCAGCCTTGGGGTCGGTGAAGTAACGGGGTTTGCTTCCAGAGTCTATGCGCAGCTTAGCGGGGTACATCAGCGCATATGTGATGTGCAGTTCCTGGAGTATGCGCTTAGTACGGAGAAAATCCCTGCGGGCAGCCTGCACAGTTAATGTAAAATCAGGGTAGAAAGATAAGGTATTACCTTGGTGTCTGACTTCCCCCATCTCCATTGCCCTCCGGAGAACTGCGTCGCGGTCATTCAATAGGCGGGCTATTATTGGCCTAGCGGGGGCCCCCAGGAGGGGGGGGGGGCGCGGGCCCAACGATCTGTGCGCCCATCAACAATGAAAAGGTCCGACAAGGCCTCGCCAAACAGTTCACGTAGCAATGCTTCTAGGAAGGTTTCCATTTTATCGATGGCGGTGGATTCCGGAAGCCCCACGATGCGTATGTTGTTCCTGCGGGAGCGGGATTCGAGATCTTCGTTTTTGGCGCGGATGATTTCCAGAACCTTGTCCATTTTCAGGAGTCCCTGCTTATTCTCAGCCCCGGTGTCATCAGCGTCGGAAATCTTTGCCTCTAGTTGCATGATGGGGGTAGACCCGTTGTTTGACCTGGTCAAGGCGGGAGGTGAGGTTATCAATCTTAGAGTCAATGGTCTTCAAACTAGATTTAACTTCGAGGAGCAGGGAGCGTATACTGTCATCCTGGACTTCCGAGGCCTCTGTCTGCGTGGCCCGCTCGCCAGCCTCCTGAGGCGTCTCATCTGTCCTGCCCGCTCTGCGACCCTCAAATGTGAGCCTGGATTGTTTTGCATCCGCCTTCCCCATCTCCAGAGAACTGTAAGGGGTCCGGGCCCCACACCAAAAACCAACAAGGGGGTCAGGCAATCGTCCGCGTTAGTTAAGCGCGGAAAGGGTGTGTCCGTTTGGTCTGAACCCCAACACGATCAGCGACAGTCGGGTGAGTATTGCCAGGATAGGCCGGGGTGGTGAATGTTCAGCCCAGTATTCTTGTGCGGGCAGCCGAATGGGCCACGAAGCAGATGGGTTCAGCACAAATCTAACTTCTCAGCGCCAAGGAAGGTACCTCCGCCTAGGGTTGATGGGGGCCAGAGTCCAGGCAATGGCCGAAACGGTTCCTGCGAACCCCCAGCAGGGCCCTGCTGCAGGCCGCAACCAAATGCACCAAGCTTCCGGTGTGCAGAACGGCCCGGCCAGATCCAGCGTAGTGGCAGCCCGGCGGGGGGGCCAAGTCAATCGCCACCAGGCCAGTGGGAAGTTGTCGTGGTGGGAGTAGGCTACGGGGGTGAGGGGGGGTGGTTACAAAGAGACCAAGATGCACGGCCGGGGGCCAGCGCTAGTGCAGGTGTTCGCCTCCCCCCGCCTCAACTCCTTACCTCGCACACAATAGGTCTTGTCAGGAGCGTAGAGGATCCCTCCCGCAGCACAACCAAATCCTCTTGGTGCAGGTTGTTAACCTAGGGCAGTGCCGGGCCCCGGGACCGCAGCGTCCGTTCAAGCAGCTCCGACGCGGGGGCCAAGATCCAGGCTGGCCCCTGAACCGCATATGTCCGAGTTCACGAGGCAGCAGCACTTCCGGCCGGGCAGGAATTGCCCCCCAGGGAGGTCGATCAGAGGGCCAAAGGATCGCGCCGTCCGCCTACCAGCCGAGAGGCAGAGACCGCCCGCGCAGCAGTGTGTTCACGGGCAAGATGGCGTCCCGCACGGCACCCTTGGGCGTATTTCCTGGCGATTCCAGTGCCCTGGGTCAAATTACAGCAGCGATGTCGGTGCCCGGGCCGTTATGCCTCCTGGGCATGCCTGCTATGCGAGTTTGCCCTCTCGCCGCTGACGGATGGTGAAGGATTCTATCGCTCTGCCGGCAGAGCTCGCCTACGGGGCAGCCATCTCGCCGCTGGCGAAACCACGCCCCCCCATAGATAGCTAAACTTTAAGACCTCAGGAGCCAAATACCAAGGCTGAACGTTTGGGGGTCAGGGTGCACAATTTCTCCATGGTTTCTTTGTGAGAAGGTCCGGCCTGCTGGAGAGCCTCTTGTGCGGAACCACCAAGTGTTCCAGAAGGGTGGGGAACCAGAGCTGTCTGGCCCACGTGGGACCACCAGGATAAGGGTGAGGGATGTCTGCCTAAGCCTTCAGACCACGAACAGAAGAAGTGGGAGAGGCAGAAAAGCATAGGCAAATATCCCTGACCAGTTCATCCAAAGTGAATTGCCCAAGGACTGTGGGTGTGCGTACCTGGAGGTGAAGCTTGGGCATTTTGCGTTCTCAGCAGTGGCGAAGAGGTCTATGTGGGGAAACCTTCACTGGAGGAGGATTTGCAGGTGGAGTTCCAATTTGTAGACTTATTGCTACATCTTGCTGACGAGGTCTGCAAAGTTGCTGTACACTCCCGGAAGGTCCTCCGCCAGCAGATGGACTCTGTGGCGCGGCGCCCACAGCCAAATGGTCTGAGCTAATGCCGACAGCTGAGGAGCGTGAGGGCCACCTCGCTTTTGTAGATAGTACATGGCAGTCATTTATCTACACGAATAAGGACCATCTTGCCCACAATGTGACAACTAAGGCTTTCAGCGCTAAGTGAACGGCCAACAGTTCAAGGTAATTGATGTGGCGATCCTGGTGACAGGGAACCCACTGACCTCGGACAGTGAGGTTCTGTAAATGCATCCCCACCCCGTCAGGGAAGCATGTATGGTAATGGTGATTTGCCGAATGCGGCCGAGAAAGGGCCGCACCTGTAAGAGGTTGGTGGTATTCCACCACTGCAGAGAGCGACAAGCGCTACTGTTGACCAACACTAAATCTTCCCAGTGACCCTCTGCTTGAGACCACTGTAGTGCTAAGTGTAGGAAAGTACTCCTTTTTAGGTCTCGGGCCTAGCGTTGCAGTGCGCAGCCCGAGACCTCTTGTATGGGCTTCTGAAAGCTGACCACACGCTCGTGCGTGTGGTTTTGCTTTCGGAAGCCCACATTGGCTGTAGCGTGCTTTTAAAAAAAAAAATAACGGCACGCAATTGGGCAAAGGCGGGCGCATGTCCCGCCTTTGCTCCGCCCATTCCCGTCCGTGTCTAGGACGCGCATCAGCGCGCGGCACAGACGGCAGGCTCCCTCGCCCCCCCGCTCCTCTGTGGTGCGTGCGCACCACTAGTTTCGATTCCCGCGTTCGGCTGGTTTCGATTCCGTGCTTAATCGGAGAGAATGAGCGCCAGGGAGAGGTCTATAAGCACACACTGCAAACACAATTCAGCACACCGCAAATTTGAGCAATAAATCCCCATTGCACTGGGATCACACTCTGTCACCCTCCTGTTGCGCTACAAACAAAGACGGATGGGACTGTGTATCGGCAGAGATGTCCCAGCAAGCATGTGCGGGGAAAATAATGAGCCATTTGCCAGATGAGATAGTTTATGTTTCTTTGCGGGGCCTTTACATCCGCTGGTCAGTCACAGCTCACGGAGCCTGAAATTGCATCCCACTTCTTACGGGGCGCCTAATTCCCCAAATCGCCCTTGGAAATGTGCAGTCGGAGAGTGGTTCCTGGGCGAAATCTCACACTGCCGCTGACAGATTCAAGCACGGCGGCCATGTTTGCCTGTTGTTTTCTGATTATGAGCCGGGCTGCGGGGAGCTAGTGCAGCCCCACTAGGGCTTTTTGGGCTACTGGGGAGTCTGATGCTTACTCTGCCATCGGATTGGTGGGGATAGCTCTGTGGGACTTGGATTTGGCACGAAAGGTCACCCTATTGCATATGTCGGTGGATCCGATTTAGGCGGGATTTTTAAAGCCAAAAATTGCTTTATTATGGCTGCCTCCCACCTAAAATTGCCGCTGCTTCAATAGAAGTCAATGGGGTGGAAATACATTGTCACGAGTAATTTTTAAAAATCTAACACTTTCCTCTTCCAAAATGTTGGCGTGCCTATTAATTCTTTTTTGTGTTTTTTAAATAAATAAATGCATTGCTGATGTTCAGTGCGGAGCAAAGGCGCTGTCAGCTAAGGGAGCCCCGTGTTCAGTTGGTGGTGCTGCCGCTTCCTTCATTGTATATCACGATGGAACAGGCAGCAGCAACATTTTAATGGGGAGCAGCGAGGCTTTCAGTGATGTACTATTTTATTAATATTTGGAAGAGTTTCACCCTAGTGCATCAGGTTATTTGAGAAGTATTAATTTAAAGTGAGTTTTTAAAAGATGAACTGAGAAACATTCATGACCCGGACCCTCATGGCAATGCTATTAGTGATCGAAGAAGAAAACAGGTCGTGTGCATCCTAAATGTGACCTAGATTCTTTAATAGACGGAACAACATTGTATTCTCTTAAATCAAACATGAGCTTTTGGAAAAGCGGTCTTTGATTTCTCGTATTTGAAGTTGCTCTCATTTGTAATAACGAACAAAAAGGAGGCCCGCTGAAATTAAGTATTTACCTAGGATCACACAATTTAGTCACGCAGGGAACCTGCGGTTGATCTCATGTTTTTCAGTTTCACACTGTTCCGCCACTAGAAAAGTATCTCTTTCTGACATCAAAGACTAATGCATTGTATTGAATTGTTGACTACGAGATTAGAGCATGTGTGGAAGGCGGAATCCACTTTAAAAAAAAATTTTTGAATTTTTTTTTAGCACTGGTACATAGTTCGAACCTTACCCATGAACAGAAGAGGGCTTCACGACAGGTACAGACTACAGTACAGTTTTTGTTTGGCACATGAAGCTTGCTGGGATGCCCAGGATGCTGGGCCAAGGCCAGAATTCGAACGTGGTTAACATGGTTGGCAACTGTAGCCATATCGCCTCCCATGAAAGCTCTGCTCGTTTTACCCCAGCAAATACACTATAACCTCAACTCTACCCCATCTCTGAACTACTACTGCAAACAACCATACTACCATAGACATGATGTTAGTGCTACTCCTATCACTACACAACACCCCAACAAAATCATACTCCTGGGCCTCACTCTCTCCCCTTCCCCCACACATACCACCGTACAATGAACCAATAGCACCACACTACCAACCCTACCAGAAACTTACCTCAGAACATCTCGAGTTCACCCATCAGTACCATACATCCACACTGCAACTGCCACCCCGTCACTGTACAACTACATAATAGAACACAAAGCCAAACCCCATCACCATTGTGCTATCCCCTCCTAACTTTATACTACCATCCATCACCGTTTACCAAAGCATTAGAAACTCATAGTACCAAAGAAACACCTATCAGTCCTGTATAACCATAAAACCAATCTAACACCCCATCCCAACAAAACACTGCAATCCCACACTGTGTATCATACTCACAACTGTTTAGGCAGTGCAACACCAACCACAACACCATATTACAATACCAAGCCATTATATTAACATAACACCAACAGCACAACAACCATAAAAACATAATAATCAAAACAAAACCAGTACGTCGCAGCAACACTACACACAAAACAAGTATGTTGCTGCATTATAGCACAGTGTTGGGGGCTCCACAAGCATTTTTAAAATATAAGAAATCAGGCACTCTCTGTTTTGGGAGAAAGTGCCATGAGTGTGTAACCATTTTTGGTGTTTGGGATAGAGAAGCATACGCAATGTGTATGCCTGTGTCTACTAAAAAAAATAATGTTATGTCGATTTGTGCTCTGTGTTTGATTTTTATGGTTTCCACATCATCCTTTGCATGCATGTGTAGTTGAATGCAACAAGTTATAGGAGTATGCACTATCTATTGGTAGCATAATATGGGCTTCAATGGCATGGCGAGGGGCACCCGTTGCCTAATGCAGGCCCTAGCATAATGGTGATAGTTGTTTATATAATGTTGACACTAATGACATTAGCGCCCTCACTCTGTCCTCCATTACATGCTCGTGCGCACTAAGAGCAAATACCAGCCATGCCATTATGGTGGTAATTCTTGACCTATGATGAGCATCCAAAGCATTATAGTGCCCACCATTGAGTAATGCTTACATTGGCATAGTAGTTTTTAGGTTAAGCCTAGGCAGCGCATACACTGCTTGGCGAGCCATGCTTTATTGGAGTATGGAAGAGAAGCCCCGCCCACTTTCCTCCCATATTTGTCATTGGCTTGTGTCATAGTCCTTCATAAATGCTGGCTTCTGATTCGTTATTAGGCTTGTTACTCCCTCCTTAGTACAGCCTTGTCTTCATTCGTAACCTCCCATGAGGACTGGCCCTTTTACTTCGGTTGTTACCCGTGAGTCTTTTTTAGTCTGTAAGCATTATTTTCTTTAAGTAGTTTCTCCTACTGCAGGCACGACATGCTTTCCTGCAACATTCAGCAAGCGATGCGCGCTTTCACTTTCCAAGCAGCCCGGGACAATGGCAGCCGCTTCTTTGCATGGGTCTTGCATTTTCAAGAGTTTGAGCTATTGGAATTGTACATGACAATGCCTTTTATTTATGTGTTAATTATCAAAACATATAAATAAAAGGCATTGTCATTTACAATGCCAATAGCCTAAACTCTCGCAAATGCGAGACCTACTGCATTGCAAATGCTTGTTTGATTGGTCACCTCCTACTTTTTGACTGACTCCGATGCATCTTTGACTGAATGTGCACTGGGTTCCTACTAACCAGGTTCACAGTGCCTGTGTTCTTTCCCAAAACTTTACTTTTGTTTCCACAATTGGCATACCTCTGGCCTACATACAAGTCGCTTGTAAAAAGTATCAGTGGTACCAAGGCCTTCTGACCAAAGAGGGCCTCTTAGGGCTGCAGCATGTATTGTGCCACCCCAATAGACTCCTCACTAACCACATGCACACTGTCACTGCAGCCTGAGTGTTTTGGTGCAGATAAAAGTGAAGAAATGTTTAAAAGAAATGGAAAACATGGATCGAACTTTGTATTATATGAGCCAATGGGCCCGTTTTTCACAGGCTGTGCACTTCGGACTGTGGAACCCAGTGGGTCATAGTTGCATTGCAATGATTCCACGTGTATGGGCACAGCACGCACCGAGGTCTGCACGCCATAACCTTTAGCCTCTGAGCAATTGTTGAAAGTATGATTAAAATGTGATGAAAACGTGTAAAAAATATGGGTGTGCATTCTCCACTCTTAAAAATGTTTAACGTAGTTTTCTGTCCAACGTTTGAGTCTGCACCCCTTAAAAATGATGAGTTGTTACGGACTGAATAACGGACATTCACGTGATCTCAAGCGCAACCTTTCAGTTACATAGCACCTCTTTAAAATCACTGAATAGATAACATTTCGTTATATGTTTTCAAGATCATTATGGATGATTCTGTTTTACTTATTGTTTTTAAGTTTCGTTTCACTGTACTATTAATTTTGAGTCAGTTTATATGAGTGGATTTTGGGGCAGTTCATTTTTAAGTTTATTGTCCGGTGGGTGGTCACGGTGTGATGGGCGGAGTGCGAGGTGAGGTAGCGTGATTAATCTCAGGTATACAAAGCTAAAGCAGTAAACATGGAGAAGAACGAAAAGGTCACGGAATGGCAGAGGGTTCTGAGCAGCATGGCTGTAGACGGTGCTGATGAGGAAAGTGTTTTCCCCTTTGACGCAGAATGGACATATCGATCGTTTTTGCAAGCAGCAAAATTGTGTAAGTTTTGTGCCTGTTTGAGCTATGAGTTAAACTGCATGATTTAGATGGTGTTTTTTGGAGTTGTGCTTTTAAACAAGAGGCGATAGGAAATGTGTTACGGGTATTATTTAATTTTTCTTTGGATAATAGTGGAGGGATTTTATTGAATGTGTGTGTTACATTGAAAAGATATTGATTTGTGAATTTTTTACTCTCGGATGGTTGGGTTGATGTAATATTTTTTGCACTAAATTATGATAGAGGGCTGATAATTAGAGGGGAGAAATGCTGTTCGAGAGAGATGACTATAATGGTATTTTCATGTTACAGTGACCCCTGAGGAAGAGAGCAATTCTCGAAATGTATTGGGTCTAATATAAATCGTGTCACCAGGATGTAACACCATGGAATTATTTGTCAATGGAACATTATAGTTGGAAACAGCGTACTGCTAATAAAATATTTGAAACGTGAATGGCTGCGAACTCAGCTTGGTTAAATGAGAAGAGAAAGGGACAAGATTGTTGTATGAACTGAGAAAAAGAAAAGAAGAAATGTTTAAAAGAAATGAAAACATGGATCGAACTTTGTATTATATGAGCCAATAGGCTCGCTTTTCACAGGCTGTGCACTTCGGACTGTGGAACCCTGTCGGTCACAGTTGCATTGCAATGATTCCACGTGAATGGGCAGAGCACGCACCGAGGTCTGCACGCCATAACCTTTAGCCTCTGAGCAATTGTTGAAAGTATGATTAAAATATGATGAAAACGTGTAAAAAATATGGGTGTGCAATCTCCACTCTTAGATCTGCCCCTATATGGTCTAAGTCCATTCTTAGACATTATGGGGCTTATTTACAAGCCCCTTGCGCCACGGGTGCGCCACTTTCCCCCATGTTAAAAGTGACGCAGCAGAGGCGCAAAGGGCTTGTAAATAAGTCCCTATAAGTGCAAGGTGAAGCCATACCGAGTACATGGGCTGGGAGCTTGTCAATACGAGTTCCACAGCTCCCTGATGGCATCACAGAATTCCCAGATGTTTAGTACCAATCATCTCAGAATAATGAACTCACACTAATGGCAGAGCTGGATTCATTAATAAATGCACTCAGAGGTGCCCCCTGAAAACCTACCAAACCACTAGTGAGCGTCTGACTGGTCTGACCCAGCGTGCCACTCCTAGACATGTTTCTGACCCCCTGAGGTGGGAGCCTTTTGCTCTCGTGGGTCAGAAACAAAGCCTGCTCTGGGTGGAGGTGCTTCACATCTACCCCTAAGCAGGACCAGCGTTGAAGGGCGGTGAGCCTCCAAGCCTTCCTGTCCTTTGGTATGCTGACCAGGGCCTCTCCAACTTGTGGAGATGCCCGCTCCCCTGACCAAGCCCCACTTTTGGCGGCAAGGTCGGAGGGAAAATTAGTAAGTAGGAGAAGTGTGTCCCCTCTCAGCCATGACCACCCCTAAAGTGTCCTAAGCTGAAGTGACCCCCCTCCTTTGAAAATCCTCCATACTGTTTTGGAGGATTTTAGCCAATAGGGTTAGGGGTATGCCCCCTCCCCAGGAATGGACATACAAAGGGTGTAGTCACCCTAAAGCAGGGGTCTTCAAACTGGGGGGTGGGCCCCCATAGGGGGGCCTCAAATGATCCCACAGGGAGCGCCAAGCTGTGGCTAAAAAAACATAATGCTGATAGCAGTGCTTTGTTTTCCGCAGGAAAAAATGAGCGGCAGTAATTTGCTCTGTAATGGGCCATCACAAACATCTTTTGTCATTTTTATCCTGGCTGAGGAAAGGTGTAAAAAGGGAAGGGACTCCAAGTATTCTTCAAACCCCCCCCCATTTCTAGTAATCACACTGTGGATATGTTCGGATGTCAGTAAGGCCTGTTTGACCAGAACAGTATGTTTGGCTATCATGTATTTGATTGCATTTTGAAAACCTTAATAGGTCTTAACTGTAATGTTTAAATAAGTCTAGACATATTTAAACATTGGCAGTTTAATAGAATAATTGTGAAAAAATTTGAGAGGGGGGGGCAGTGATTTTTGTTTCTTTTCTGAGGGAGGTGCGGCATTAAAAAGTTTGAAGACCACTGCCCTAAAGGTAAGTAGCCCATAGGCTACTACCTTCTAAACCCTGTAACGCTCCTAAATTCAGTATTTAGGGGCACCCCTGAACCTCAATCCTCCGATGACCTATGAGGAAAAGGACAAAGAAGAGCTGATTCCTGCACGACAAGGAGCTCCAGCGACTGCAGTGGTCCCAGCCCCATCAGCCTGTCTGTGAACTTCGAACGACTCGTCCTGCAGACCAGGGACCTCCAAAACCCAGGAAGGACTGCCTGCCTTCAACAAAGACTCCTGATCTCCTGTGAACAGCGGCCCTGTCCAGAAACCAAGTTTAAAGACCAAAGCTCTGCCTGAGGAAACGCGAAGTCAACCACCTCTGCACCCAACACACACGGCCTGAGTCCAAGAGGCCCACCAGTCCAGGAAAGGTTCCTCAGTGATCCTGAACAAGAGTTCCTCGTGGGTTGGCCCCTGCCGGACTCCACATTGATGCCTGCAGCCTCTGCATAACGACCCCCCCCCCACCGCATTGGTAAGCTGACTTCCGACGTCAAAGGACACCCCAACATCCAGAGCCCCTGGGCTTTGGGGAGATCTAACGACGGTGTACCGACACCCCAGTACATCCCAGGTTACCTGTGCAGTTTGGTGCTACCTTGTGGCTCCCCCCTGTGCTTGCCTTAACCCCCGGAGACTGGATTCCAAAACCGTGCTACTTACCTGAAAGTAGTACCACTTCGACTGCCCCCTTTCTCCATTGGATAACATGGACACCAGGCCCCGAGTTTGACCTCTGCAACCCCAGTGCCGCTGGTGGTGCAGTTTTGTTAATTACCTGAACATTGCCTGGTATTGACTCTTGATCCAAAAGATTAATACTGTAAATCGCTTACTTACCTGCAAATTACTGATTGTGTTTCCGCCCATAGGATAACATTGTACTGATTGAAAATTGCAGTGTCCACTTTTGATATTGAAAAACAGTGATATTGCAAAACGTATTTTACTGCAACGAAGTATCTTTGGTTCTATAAAATAAATATACAAAAAGTAATATTTTTTACTAACAATGGGTCTTGGATTTAGTTATTGAGTGTGTGTAATCATTTTTTGCCTGTGTGCGTACAACAAATGCTTAACACTGCCCTCTGATAAGACTAACTGCTCGCCAACACTACAACAAAAAAGAGCATTAGTATTATCTACTTTAGCCTCTGTAAAGCCTCTGGTGATCCACTGGATTCTGTGCACTCTATACCTTACTTTGGTATAGTATAAACAGAGCCAGCTTCCTACACTAAGCATTTGTGCAATGGGCGCATGTGTAACCTGGCGTGGGGGACTATGGCAATGCAGGAGGCCATCATTCCGAGGAGGAGCATGACTGTTCTGACCGTGACCTGAGGATCTGGCTGAAACAGACTAAGCAACGCCTGAAAAGGCCTGCATCCTTGCAGGACTGGGATAGGTCCTGCCCACCACTGAGTTGAGTACGGCCCCTAGATAGGGCTGAATCTGAAGAGGCTAGATGTGGGACTTGGTTGCTTTGATGATAAACCCCAAGTTGTGTAGGAGGTTTATAGTGGCCTGAGTATGTGCGAGGCACTGCTGGTGAGTTGTGCTCTTGCTCAGCTTGTCATCCAGGTAAGGGAATATGTGTAAGTCGTTGCGTCACAGGTGTGCGGCTACTACTGCTAACCATTTTGTAAAGCCTCTGGCTGTAGTAGTGACACCGAACAGCTGCATCTTGAACTGATAATGTTTGACACTTGCCACAAACTGTAGAAAACGACGGTGATCTGGGTTAATAGGAATGTGAAGAAGGATTCTTTGAGACAGAGGGCAGTCATGAACTCGCCTTGTTGCAGCGACGGTATGACATCCTGTACAGTGAGCATGTGGAAATGTTCTGAGAGGATGCACTCATTGAGGGGCCTGAAGTCTAAGATAGCCCTGAGGGTACCATCGTTCTTGGGAATGAGATAATAGAGGGAATACACCCTCTAGATTTGATGGCACTGGCTCTATGGCACCTTTGTAGAGAGGGTCTACCTCTTCCTAATGTAGGCGTTGATGTTGTGGGGAGAGGATATGTCTGCGCAGTGGGATGTTGGAAAGAGTGGAAGTGAGCTCCAAACAGTAACCATGGCGTATGATGTCTAACACCCACTGGTCTGAGGTGATCTACTGCCATGTGGTGTAGAACCCTTGGAGTTGACCCCCGACAGGTGTTGTGTGATGAGGGGGAAGTTACTGCTTGAGAGGGGCAGCTCACTTGGGGGAACCACCCTTACCTTTTCCTTTAGAGCTTGTGCCTCTATAGAGGCTGCAAAAGTAACCCCTGGTGGAGGGTTGTTGGGGCTGCTGGCCGTGGAAGGAGGTGAAAGCCTCTGGGGAAGTGGTCTTGGAGCCACTTCGGTAGGTGGACCGCCGAAAGGACCTATGAGGGGATGGCCCCCATGGCTTTGGTGATGTCCGTGTTCTTCTTGATCTTCTCCAGTATCTAATCAACCTGTGGTCCGAAAAGGTGCTCCTTTGTCGAAGTACAGGATAAGGAGATGCTGTTGATCATCTGGCTTGAAGCCAGAGACAGGGAGCAAAGCGTGCCTACGGATGAGGATGCTAGAATGAAAACCATGCGCTGCAGTGTTGAAAGCATCCAGAGCACAGCGTATGGAGTTGCTGCCGATGAGTTTGCCTTCAGAGATCAACTCTTGACCTTGTTTGTGGTACTAATCTGGGAGATGTTGGAAGAGTCCCTCCTTTTCATCCCAGTGTGCCCTGTCATGCCTGAAAAGTTATCTGACTGAATTAGGAATGCACTAGTGGGCGGCGGATTGAGCAGTGGCACCTTTGCCAGCAGCATCAATCTTTTTACTTTCCCTTATCTGGTGGCGGTGCGTCACCTTGTGCATTGGTCCATTTGTAGAAGGTGTGGACTACCAATGAGTGGGGGGGGAGCTGTCCTTTGATGTAGACCGGGTCTGATGCCGAGGCATGTGGTGACCCCAGATGAGAGAGGGAAGGAAGGAAAGGGTCAGCCTATTGGTAGTGGGGTGGGGGGGCGGGAGTGAGGAAGGAGGAAGAGGAGGAGGTGAACAAGGCAATGATGGAGGGCTTTTTGCCTTGTCAAGTCTCCTCTTGCTTTTTGGCTGCGCCGGGAGTTCAAGGCTTCTTTAAAGCTGAGTTGGCAATTGAAGCCATCCGTGGTCAGTGCCCATGCAAGGATGTGTCCAGTGTGTGGAGAGATCAAGATGTGACGTTGACAGGTGTTGAGTTCTTCTGGCAGCCACTGAAGAACAGGTTTGACGGAGCAGGTAGGTCATGATATTGAGTGCCTTGGTGCCGGCGTGTGCGTTGTCGACACCAAGTGAGGATGGGATCTAAAGGCTTTGAGGAAGCTGCTGGCGACAAGGGGGTGATGACTCGACTTCAGGATTTTCTTCGATGTCGAGATGAGGCTGGGCGTGATGCCCGAACTGCGTGCTCGGTCCCAACCATGGTCGAGAGGCAGTGACGGAATGGAAGCCTGTTGGCTGGCTTTGAGGCTGGATGCCTGACCCCTAGGTGGGGGGTGCTCAGAGTGGGATTAGTGCCAGGGAAGCAGGGGAGGTGGCTCGGTACTCACAGTCTTCTGGGCAGGAGGCAAGTCCTCTAGTTCCAGGTCATAACCTGAGCTGAGTTCTGGCGAGAAGGCCTCTTTATTGGCTGCTGACGGCTCCACCAGGGGCTCGCCCTTGAGATCCTGTTCGCCAAAGATGCCCGGTGAATCATCGTCACTCCTCCGTGACATTTCGAGGAGTCAAGTTCAAATGCAGCGAAGGGCTTTCTTAGAATGGAAGGAGCGGTAGGCATCGCAGGGAGCCTTGTCGTGCTCTGGGGAGACGCAGATGTTGCAGACCTGGTGTGGATGGGCCCAGGGGTATTTGGCACGACACCGAGGAAATTAGGAAAGGGAAATGAGCCGAACAACAATAACGATGGAAAAGAGAGGATCCGAGAAGGCCTGAAGAGATCATCACAACGGCGTAGATCTAGAGCGCAATAAAATACATCCGAACCCGACAAAGGAAAGAAAACAATCTAACAATGGAGCCGATACCCAGGTGTATTACCAGGAATAGGTGAAGTGACCAGAGAAAACCTCTTCACAGATAAACAACTTGCACACTGGGCCCAACACTAGAAGGCAGGAGTATGCACAGGATGAGTATCAACAGCAACCCATGCCATTTTGTAAATTATTAACTCTCTCTTTGACAAAAAGGACAAGGGCTAACTTTTCTCCTGGCTATACATGAACCCTTAGCAGCATCAGTACAATTGATCATTTGGTTCCCATTAATATTCTGAAGAGTAACAAAGCGATACATATCAGAGTTAATTATGATTTCCAGTCCTACTATTCAGGTGCCAATAAGTCAGAATCGAAGATTCCACATCTATACTGTCCTGATGTTGTATACTGCTTGCAAGTGATCTAACATCCCTTAAAGCCCAGGTTTCCTGTTTGATACTAACTTCTGTCTTAATATACAGACATAACAGAGAAGCAAAGTCAATTCCAACTCTCCTCATATGCAAGAACAAATTAAGCACATCATCATGTGCGTCACAAGCATCTGCACTACTGTTTAACAGATTACACTAAGGAAATAAACTAACAATGTGATCCTGGCAGCAAGTAAGCTTTCTTATAAATTGTGAAAAACCCAGCGTCTCTTCTTATATTGACCTACCACCATGACCCCATAATCACAATCTTCATTTCCCACCACTTCCTTTAGGCTGAAGCATAAATATCCAAAACGCCTTGGATGACACAGAATTCCATCCATTGCAACTTCTTAAGTGATGTGGCTAAATATCTCACCATTCCAAGAGGCACATGTTGGGTTGAATGCAAAAAGCTTCCCCATCTATACTTTCATAAAATAACAAATTCTTAAGAAAGTCTTTCCTGGCCATACCACTACAACCTAGACCTCCTTTCAGGTCTCACTGCTCCAATCCCAACATGTAATGTCTTTTTAGAAAATTTGTCAAAATGAGACATTGCAACATTGAAGACATTGTTTTATATTCTTCTTACAAACGTTGCTTAGCAACTAACTCTAATCACTTCATTTGAATGGTCAAGTGTAGGCCTTTTGCAGAAAGATACAGCTGTAAATAAATTATCTATGACAAGGCATCGCCCACACACACATTCCAATGTTAATAGTCAAAGCCCTTTGGGCAATTTGCAACAACTGTACTGTATTGTAGAATTTCTAGAGTGATTTCCGTTTTGTCAAACAGGTAGTTTACTCCATACGTTGAACATGCTTGCATATAATGCCATCTGAGGTATGTCCTAGGAATATTATGTGGTGTGGTGTGGTTATGAGTGTGGCTCGAAAAAACGACGAAGCAGCATGCCTTTGAATCTTGTGCCTCAAATGGGACCCAAAAAGGAGTGGGCGTGGGTTGCATACTAGTAATACTATGTTGCACACTACTAGTATTACTTGTAGCTCTAGGGTCAGCTGGGCTTTAATTTTGGAAACAGCCATGTATTACTGGTTTCCTTGATTTCAAGACCACTGTTTATGGCCCATATTTTCTATTGAGGCGACTTCCAAAGGCTTGTATGCCTCTATAGAGGAGGAACTCAAACCATGCATATTATTTTGGAAAGGGGGAATTATTGGGAGTGTACCTAAGTGTTCTTTCTGGACTGTACATTTTTAGCTTAGATTGTATGAAAATTGGCCCGTCCACTTTTCCTTTTAAAAAATGATCTCTATGTATGGCAAAAGCATGTCTGCACGCACCTCATTCTTGAGGGTGTTCAAGGCAAAAGCAGGAACAGGGCCCTTTACGAGCAATTATGGTGTGCAATATACCACATAAGGGATGTTGGCAGTGGAGGAAGATGGAAGAGAGTCCTAGGCAGAAGAGGCCAACTAAGATGATTCTATTAAAAATAACTGCCAGCTTTAGAAACACACTTTTCACATCAATAACTCTAAAGGAAAATGTTACATACCTAGTAAGCACCTGTTCGTGACATGTAATGCTATAAATTTAGATGTTATGCAAACTCCTGCCATCTAGTGCTGGACTTGGACGAGTGCAAGTTATTTTGTTTCTAAGGTATAGTGACCCAATCCATTACTGGTAATGTGCATGGGCATCTACTCCATTGTTAGATTGTTTTTTTCTGCCCGAAAGGAGACGATGTGGATGGAACACAGAGATACTGGAAAGATGACTATGCAAAGATAGGAGTGTTACTTACCCTGTAAGCATCTATTTGTACCATGTAGTGCTGCAGATTCACATGCTATGCACACTCCTGCCATCTAGTGTTGGGCTCGGACTTTATAAGTTGTTTGTCTCTAGGAAGTTTTTAGGTCTCGCAGACCTGCGTTGCAGCGCGCATGCGATGCTCGCTCTGCGAGGCTTCTTGTAATCGAGCAGATTTCAGAAGTGGAGTGTAGGCTCCGCCCCTTCTTTCCATTGGCTAGCGTTATCGTGCATGCTAAACGCTGGCTTTCCATTGTAAGTGAGGCTTGTTACCGCCCTGTCTCCTTTTGGCCCCGCCCACCCGGACTGGATCTTTTACTTGCGGCGTTAGACTGGTTCCCCTTTGGACCCTATGAGGCCTGCCCAATTTAGAGACTGTTTACCTATACTTCTCACGCCCTTATGTCAGTCGATTAACTCTTCTTTCATCACGGCGATGGTCCCCTCGGCATGGAAGCAGGCAAGGGTGATCCCCCTGCTAAAAAAACCCTCATTGGATCCCACCAAGCTGGAAAATTTCCTATCTATTTCTCTCTTGCCTTGGGTTGCTAAAATCGCGGAGGCTCACACTAATAAAGTTCTTTCGAACTTTTTGAACAACAGCGGTATCTTGGACCGCTCCCAGAATGGTTTCCGCTCCGGTCATAGCACCGAGACGGCGCTATTGGCAGTGAGTGAACACCTGCGGACCATTCTGGATGAGGGTCAAACGGCGGCTCTGATACTGCTTGATCTCAGCGCCGCGTTTGACACGGTCTCCCATCAGATCCTCCTGCGCCGTTTAGAAGAAGCAGGGGTAGTCGGCTTGGCACTGGAATGGTTTCGGTCCTTTCTGTCCGACAGATCTTTTCAGGTCTCCGCCCCCCCTTTCTTTCTCATGCCCACTCCATCAAACAGGGGGTCCCCCAGGGCTCGGCGTTAAGCCCCACTCTTTTTAATCTCTATGTCCAACCTTTGGCAGGAGTGGCGCGGGACCATGGCTTGACCATGGTCTCCTATGCTGATGATACTCAGCTGGTGGTAGCCCTCTCCGATGACCAGCCTCGGGACGCCACACAGTTCCGGAACGGTCTAGAGGCGGTTGCACGCTGGATGACCACGAACTGCCTTCAGCTCAACGCCAGCAAATCTGAGGTGCTGTTGGTGGGGAATGATAAGGGGCTTTGGAGTATGCAGTGGTGGCCGGCATCCTTGGGCTGCGCCCCAACACCTAAGTTGGTGGTAAAGAATCTAGGGATCTGGCTCGACTCCACTCTTGGTTTTCAGGATCACACTAAAAAGATCGCCGGCACCTGCTTCGGTCTCCTACGGGGTCTGAGGCCTATTTTGGGGTTTTTCGACCCAGCCACACGTCAACTGATAGTTCAGGCGACTATTTTATCAAGAATCGATTATGCCAACGTTTTATTGTTAGGTGCCAACAAGGCCGAAGTGAATCGTCTTCAACAAGTCCAGAACGCAGCCGCTCGAGTTCTGCTCAGGCTCCCCAGAACATGTTCTACGTCTGGCGCTTTACGCCGCCTCCACTGGCTGCCCGTCTCCAAGAGGATCGAATTTAAAACATTATGTCTGGCCTTCAAAATTCTAAAACTTTCTTCCCCTGAGATTTTATCTAATTTGCTGGTCCCCTATGTCCCTGCTCGTCAGCTACTTTCTGCTGAGCAACTTTTGGCCACTGTCCCGCGAGTGAAACGCATCAGAGCGGGGGGCAGGTCCTTCCGCTGTTTGGCCGCTAAGCTGTGGAATTCCCTTCCCGTGCAGATTCGCCGTATAGACTGCCTGCTATCTTTCCGGAAGGCCATTAAAACTTACCTGTTTCCTACAGTCTAGTTCTTGCCCTCTTAGACTCTGCATTAGCGCCGGGACGCCCCTTTGCTGGGGCAGCTGTGCGCTTTATAAACTTAATTAACATAGCATAACATAACTGTCTCCTTTAATTAGTCTGTAAGCACTTTTTTTTTCATTCGGCTTTGGCAAAGGAGCCGCATGATGCAGTGGTAATGCGCTCTTTGTGACCCTCCCCTTGTTTTATTTGTCTCTCCCCACTCCCCTCCGAGATCTCTGTTTATTTATATGTGATTACGTGATACAGCCCACCCGAGGCTAGAACCCTGTTCTCCAGCTCCAAAGTCGTCAGTGTTATATGTTGAGCCACCTCCTCGCTTCAATTCTCTGCACCGTTTGTTACAGATGCTACATGTGCCATGTTGTTTTTAAATTATATATGCTGTACAACTTGTAAAAGGCAAAGGACTAGGCAAAGCCCATCATGACTGCAGTTTTTCGGGAGCAGTAGACGTTCGCATTGCACATTTTTTTTAAGTCGGAGAGAAAATGCTGCGTCACGAGCTGTCCGGGCACTGTAGCTTCAGGGCGCACTGCGCTTGTTATCCGTGACTTCTGTGGCGTCTCTGGTGTTCTTAAATCTCCTGCTAGAGTCTGCATTTTAGGCGCTCCTGTTTTCGCAGTCCTAAGTTGGTACATGGATGAACCTGCGCGCCTTTTTCCAAGGTACATGCGTGGCAGGTTTTCTGCCGAAACATCACGCGTTCCGGTTCATTATTCAGTGACCCGGGCTATAATGAAATATGACACACACGGTAAGTCCTTCCGGGGCTGGTTTCTGTGTGTGGAGCCGCAAGGGTTTCGGGTATTTTGTAGTTTGAAAGACATAACTTACAAGTGCATTTGGCGTCAAGAATTACTTTAGAGGCCAGTTAGACACAATTGCAGATGTGGCTGGAATTAAATGTGCGCGCTTTAACAGAGAATTCACCTCTAATCCTTTACTACTCGCCGAAAAGCGATTCGAAGGGGTAGTAAGCGCTATATAAATACAATTGCATATTCCACACTGAACATACTGCCGGACTGAAGGAGTAAAGTGCCTGATAGGATTGAAGAGGAGCTGTTTACCGCCCGCTGTTGTGACTGAGGGGTGTGTGTGTGTGTGTGTGTGTGTGTGTGTGTGTGTGGGGGGGGGCAGTGATTCATCACTTGGTGGTGAACAGCATAACATCTGAACACCCCGGGGCAGCGATCTTATTACTGATTTTGTCACACTCGGCAGGAAATCGGTGCAGTGATTTCACAAAAAGTCATGCGGGCGTGTGTATATGTTAGCAGTTTTTGTGCAGTTTCGCAGTGCTACAGAAGTCCCGTGGGGCGGAGTCCCTCTCTGCTGTGTTCCGCAGGGTGCCGCCTCATTGGGGTGATAAGGCCCCCCCGTCTTCCGTCTCCAGCATGAGGTGCCCGCGCTGCACCCCGGTGGTGGCTGCCCAGGTGCGTTTCTCGTAAGACCTGGGCGCTGTACCTCCCGCTGCTCTCGGCTGCTCGCGCGTCACACTCGGTTTGTCGGTGGGGGTGATTTCATGAAACTCTAAACTGCGTGTGGTGTGAGTGCTGGCGTTAATTGGTCATGGGGCTTCTCCAGCTCACAGGCCCAACGGCTACGACGATCGACCCCAAGGTTTGAACAAGCATTTGCAATGCAATAGGTCTCGCATTTATGCAGTTTGAGCTATTGGCATTGTAAATGACAATGCCCTTTATTTATGTTTGGGCTTTTCAAAACATAAATAAAAGGCATTGACATTTACAATGCCAATAGCTTAAACCCCCGTAAATGCGAGACCTATTGCATTGCAAATGCTTGTTTTTACTGCTGATGTGACGTCGAGTCACCACCTCCTTGAGGGAATGTGTATGTTGAATGGCTCCTTTGTTAGATTGTTCATTTTTTCTCCTGCCATGTTGGCAAGTGAGGATGTAGTCTTGCAGGATAGTAGCTGCCACTGAAGATGTGTGTAACATGTTGATATACATATGGTGTCTTATATGTGTACATCTGACACTATCTCATACCTGCCAGGGAGGCGGGAGGGCGCATGCGACTCTGTAGCACTACATGCTGCGCACATGCATTCGTAGCATGTGTTGGCTGCAGACACACATTCTATGCAGACCGTAAAGCAGTACTGTTCTCACAGTGGCTCTAGGCATTAGATGGTGCAATTGTTTGAAATAATGTGCATAAAACTGTCCAATTGGAGATTGTTGTCTGACATCAACATCCGCACAGTAGTGTTTTGTAAATGTGTGTGGGTTTGTTTATGTAGCCACTTTACAAATGTCTGTTGGAAGAAATGCTCCCTAAGAAAGCCATTGATCGCCTTTCTTTCTTGTGGAATGAGCTTGTGGAACTGTTGGTAGAGCTCTTTTAGCCTTTACATAGCAAATCTGCATACATTTTACAAGCCATCTTGCAATTCCAACTTTTGAGATAGATGGCATTACCCTTCCTAGGGTTTGAGAAAGCAAATAGCTGTTGACTGCTGTGTATGAAGGACCCTTTCTGCCAGTCTTTGCTTTTGGAAAGAAAACAGGCAAATCTAGTGTTTGATTCAGGTGGAAGGGAGCGATGACCTTTGGGAGTAATTTTGGGTTTGTACGTAAACTGATCGTATTCTGGAAAACTTGAAAGTAGGGCTCTTCAATGGTTAGTGCATGAATTTCACTAACTCTCCTTAAGGAACTTATAGCTACAAGGAACGCTACCTTCCAAGAAGAGAACGGCAGAGGACACAAATGCAGTGGTTAAACAGGTGTGGACATTAGTTGTGTGAGCACAACATTTAAATTCCACGACAGGACTGGAGGTGTAAGTGTTGGGATTACTCTCTTTAACTCTTTCATAAAAGCTTTGATGACTGGTATTTGAAAAAGTGACTGATGTTTGTGGTTTTGCAGATAAGCTGCAATTGCTGCTAGATGCAGTCTTATGGAAGTGTATGCTAAATAAGACTTTTGGAGGTATAGCAAGTAACACACTAATTATTGTACTGTAGGTGCACAGGGGTCTATGTTCTAAGCCATGGAATGGTGTACAAAACGTTTCCATTTGGCTGCATAACAGGCTTTTGTGGTTGGGCGCTTTGCTTCCTTAAGAATGTCTATGCTTTCTGGAGGCAATTATAAAAATCTAAACTCTACGACTTCAGGAGCCAAATTGCTAGGTTGAGTTGCTTGGGGTTTGACTGCCTGACTATGCTCTTGCTGTGAGTGAGAAGATCTGGGATGTTGGGAAGCTTTTTGTGATGTATTAGGGACAACTTTAATAGCATTGTGAAATAAGGCTGCCATGCCCAGGTTGGAGTTATGAGAGTCATCTTGAATGATGTTTGTCTGAGTTTCCTGACCAGATATGTAATGAGTGGGAGAGGTGGAAAAGCGTATGTAAATATCCCTGAACAGTTGATCCACACAGCATTGCCCATGGATTATGGATGTGGGTACCTGGAGGCAAAAGTTTGGCATTATGCGTTTTCTTTGGTGCCGAATAAATCTATTTCTGGTGTTCCCCAACGCTGGAAGTATTCGTTGAGGCACTGGAGGTTGGAGTTCCCACTCGTGGACTTGTTGCTGCGTCCAGCTTAGTAGGTCCGCTACTTAATCGTCCACATCCGGAAGATATTCCGGCCGGAGGTGAAAGTGGTGTTGACTAGCCCAGTGCCAAATGGTCTGTGCTAACTGAGACAGTTGTATTCAGTGTGTCCATCCTTGATTTTGAATGTAATGCAGTGCAGTCATATTGTCTGTGTGGAGAAGAACATTCTTCCTATTATATTGGGGAGGAAAGCTTTGAGAGCCATCTGAATGGCTATGAGCTCTAAAACAATGATGTGGAATGTTTGTTGGTGAAGAGCCCACTGGCCCTGCATCGTGATGTTCTTTGTCCTCCTTGTGTGCGCCCCATCCTATAAGTGATGCATCTGTGGTGATAGTCACTTGCGGGATTGGGCCCTGAAAAGGTCTCCCCTTCAAGATGTTGTGTGCATTCTACCACTTTAAAGATTGATGGGCCCTGTGTGATACCAACAGTAGAGCCTCTTAGTTGCCCCCTGCTTGTAACCACCGAGATGTTAGTCACTCCTGTAACTGGCGCATGTTTAGCCTGGCATGTGGGACTATCGCTATACAAGAGGCATCGCCACCCTGACTGGCAGGTGACGATGTGCCTGAGAAAGAGCCAGTTGGTTCTGGAGATTGAGAACCCTCTCCAAATTAGGGTTAGCTTTGGCAGAGATCGAACTGAGTATTGCTTCCAGATATGGCTGTATCTGAAGAGGTAAGTGGGATTTTGTACCATTTACTGTGAATCCCAGTTTGTGTAACAGATTGATAGTGGCCTGCGTGTCTTGCAAGCACTTCTGTTTGCTGGAACTCTTGTGGGCGTTCCTCTACCTTTTCCTCTTTGTTTAAAACCTCCTCAGTAACAGCTCTTGCCATCTTGCTGGTGGTATTGATGCTGCTGTTTCTAGTAAGTTTGGGTGTCAGGAGTGGTGTTCTTGGAAGCCCTTCTTCCCTGATGCCTCAGAAAGGACTATTGTCTTGGTGTAGAGGACTGCAAGGCTCCCGTAGACTTCGTGGTCTCGGTGTCTTTCTTTATTTTTTCTAATTGGGAGCCTACCTCCGATCCCAATCGGTGTGTCCCGTCAAATGGGACATTAAGCAGATGTTGTTGCAGCTCTGACCTAAACTCTGAGATACGTAACCAGGCATGTCTGTGTAGTAGTATAGAGGAATTTATTCCTCTCGCAGCCGTGCCAGCACTGTCTAGGGCGCAACATATGGTTGCATTAGATACTAGTCTACCCGCTGAAACTAGGTCTTCCCTCCTCTTCCTGTACTGTTCAGGGAGATGTTGAATGAGATCTTACATCCCGTACCATGTTGCGCTGTTCTATCTGGATAGAAGTCCTACTGAATTAACTATCCACCAATAATTGGCGTGTCCAGTTGCCACCCTCTTCCCTGCAGCATCAATGAGCTTACTTTCTTTATCTGGAGGAAGTACGTCTCCAGTACTTTGGGAAGCTGTCTCTACAAGGGAATCAGCCGTTAAATGTCCAGTAATGTAAAGAGGGTCATTGATGGAAGGTTAATACTTCCTGTCATAACGTGGTGTATTCAGGTTTTCACTGGGTCTTTAAAAATCTCCGTGGAGACCTTGAGTATGGACCCTATCATTGGCAAATACTGCACTGAGTGCTCTGTCTTGGAGAGTGTCTCTACCAGGAAGTCTGTCTCCTTCTTTGTGTTATGCATTTGTACCTTGTGGTATTCGGCCGCGTATTGAATAACACTGTGGTAAGATGATGTATCATCTGAGGGAGATGCCTTGGCTGGTATTGGTGGTTCCATGTTAATGCCTGGTAGCACTATGTCATAATCATCTCATGGTTCTGGGCTTTGTGGGGGGTCTCCTTGTGAGTCTGAATCATGTGTATAGCGACTTTAGAATTGGCTGTGGCGTGTCAGTGTCATGCCCTTTCCTTTTATGAGACTTTTCTTGCAAAAGTTCCTCGTCTCTTTGGTACTTTTTTTCACATAATCTCTTGAAGCTTTTCAAAAACATTTCCTTCCGACACATAGGCCACTAGTGTCTTGGCTGTTTTCGACGCCATGTGTTTTTCTGTTTGTTTTTTCTTTGCTTCAGTAAAGGCGTAGGATGTTGGCGTCATAGTGGTCGATGCCGAAGCCTTTTTTGGAGTTGAAGTGTGGCTGTGCTCTGATACCTTTTTAAGAGTCAATGTGCGTCTTGGCTCTGATAAGGTGTGGGTCGACACTGTGCGTTTGCACGGCTCCGATAGTTTTATCGTGCCGGAGGATGGCGAGGTGTAGGTGCCATGTTGTGTGCAGGAGTTGAAGGTTTTTTCGGCATCAAGTGCTGTTGTGTGTCAGCTCTGTGCCTCTCCCTGTGGCTCGATCAGGATCGAATATGATCTCGTCTTGTCTCAGCTCCAAGGTGCGCTTTTGGTGTTGGCCAGAACACAAAGGCTCTGGTGCACTTAGGCAATGTTGGGAGGGTTGAAAGATTGCCTTCTTTATGTGGGGTGGGTCTTGTGTACTCACGGCCCTTGGCGGTACCCTCATCCTGGGTCCTGTCCCCAATAGTCTCTGTTCATGTGGTGGGTCCATTACCAGCAAGGCAGACTCCGCCTCTTCTTCATGCTGGCTGGACTCGTCGGAGAAGACGCAGTGTGGACTGGCCAGGATGGGGCCCCCTTCTCTTGGGATATCACCTTCTTCTTCGTCTCCGATGGTCTGAGGATGTTTTTCCTCTTCTGGTGAGAATTCTGCTTCCGCCGCCATCTCCATATTATGGGCTAGCCGGCGGTCCTGTCTGGTGCAAAGTGTCTTTTCAATTTTGAACTGGCTGCAGGCTGCGCAATTCTGTTCCTTATGATCCATCGACAAGCAGATAATGTGTCTGAATATGGTTATTTAGCTCCGCAATGAGGGCATTTACGAAAAAGACTGTCTTTTTTTACTTTTTATTACCCGGAGCCAAACATTCTCGAAGGGTTTTGGAAGGGAGATGGGTTCTACGGCGGCTGAAAAAACTCCGCTAGTCGCCGATGACTTGTCATAGTCACTTTCGATGGCAGAAAAAGCAATCTAACAAAGGAGCCGTTGGAGGCGCTCATTCCCACGAGGAGGTGGAGACTCGACGTCACATCAGCAGTAAAAAGACTTCCTAAAGAAAAACAACTTGTAAAGTCTGAGCCCAAAACTAGATGGCAGGAGTGTGCATAGAATGTGTATCTGCAGTCAAAACATGCTACGACTTAGTAAATATAAAATGTAAAAAAATAAAAAATTTAGAAGTGTTCGCAAGGTAACAGGGCATCCGGGTAGGGGGGTGCATGTGAGCACCACATGCCACAAACAGATGCTTACAGGGTAAGTAACTTTTTCCGTTTGTGGCGAGTGTAGCTGTAGATAGACATGTTGTGCACAGACTGTAAAGCAGTCCTCCCTTACGTGGTGCTGCTAAACCATGGATGTTGCAGAAGACTGAAAAAGTGTATGTAACACAGCCAAACCCACTCTAGCTTTTTGGAGGGCTAAAACATCTACACAGTAGTGCTTAGTAAAAGTGTGGGGGATAGACCAAGTAACTGCTTTACAGATATCAGCTATAGGAATATTACCCAGAAAAGCCATAGAAGCTCTTTTCTTACTGGTTGAATGAGATCTGGGAGGAACGGGTAAATGCCTTTTAGCATAACATATCTCTATGCATTTGACCAACCAGCGTGCTATTCCTGCTTTTGAAAGAGCACAGCCTTTGTGAGGTTTGGAAAAAGAAACTAAGAGCTGTTGGCTTAGTCCTGTCAATGTAATACATAAGCGCTCTTTAACATCTAATGTATGAAGCGCTCTTTTAACATCTAACGTTTGAAGAGCTCTTTCTGCTACTGACTCTGGATGTGGGAAGAACACTGGGAGTTCTATAGTTTGATTAAGGTGGAAACTAGAGACCACCTTCGGAAGGAACTTGGGGTTCGTCATGAGGACTACCCTATCGTAGGGAACTTGGATAAAGGGTTCTTCCAGGGTAAGAGCTTGAGCTCGCTAACACGCCTGAGGAAGTGATAGCTATTAGGAAAGCTACCTTCCAGGAAAGAAACTGTAGGATGCATGAGTGTAGTGGCTCAAAGGGAGGGCTCATAAGCCTTTTGAAAACAATATTGAGGTTCCACACTGCGGTCGATGGCCCACTTGGTAGGATAACCTGTTTGGGTCCCTCAATAAAAGATTTAATAACAGGACCCTTGAAAAGGGAAGTGTATTCTCTGTGCTGAAGGTAAGTGGCGATAGCCACCAAATGAAGTATGATGGAAGTGTATGCAAGGCTTGACCAGCAAATGGGGCAGATAGCAGACAATATTATGGACTGCTGCTTGAAGAGGGGCAATACATCTAGGAAGACAAAAGTGCACAAGTCTTTTCCATTCAGCTGCATAGCAAGCTCTGGTTGTGGGCATGCACACCTCTTTAAGGACAGCCATACATCTTGAAGGTAGGTTCAGATAACCAAGGTCTAGGACTACATGAGCCAAATCGCAACATTGAGCTGTTTGGGGTTGGGATGCCTGAGTGTGCCTTGATTCTGTGAGAGAATATGGGGATGATTGGGCAGTTTCTCGTGAGGCATTAGAGAGAGTTTGAGGAGAGTGGTGAACCAGGACTGCATGGCCCAGGTTGGAACTACTAAGATGAGAGTGAGGGATGTTTGCTGAAGCTTGAGAACCACAAATGGAAGAAGTGTGAGAAACGGAAAAGAACAGGCAAATATCCCTGACCAGTTCACCCATAGTGCATTGCTCATGGACTGTAGGTGTGGGCATCTGGAGGTGAAGTCTGGGCATTTTGTGTTTTCTGCGGTGGTGAACAGGTCTATATGAGGAAACCTCCAATATTGGAAGGATGGGAGTAGGACTTGTGGGTGGAGTTCCCTGTGACGTATTTTCCTGCGGCGTCTATCGTCTTACTCTCCCGGGAAAGTCGAGGGGCATCCCCTATTCCCTAGGAATTTGCAAGTTTCCTGGGCCGTATGCACATCTAGCGAGTCAGGTGGCAGTTGACCCCTGATCTAGGGAGGGCCAGAAGAAGCTTTATACTTCTTATAGACCCTAGGTGTGATGACTCACACCTTGACTGCCTCCTCAAAGATGTCAGAGGCTGGTCTAAGCATCCCCCCTAAGCTTTGGCAAGTACTTAATGGATCTCTGGGTGGAAGAGTGTGTCTCAAAGAGGAAGGCATCCTCAAATTGCTTGTGCATCTTCACCTTGTAGAATGCAGCTGCCCTTTGCAAAACCTTGTGGTATGCAGTAGTGATGTCTGGCGGGAAGGGCTTGGCTGGATATAGGTCCGGGTCACTATCACCTAGGCTCTAAATCATAATCATCCCACGGATGTCTGGGGGCTGTGGGTCATAAGGTGGGTTATAGGGAGACCTTGGACTATCACCTCCAAACCCTGAAGGGGGAATCCTGAGGTGATTCTGGCAGAGTGTCCACTGGTAGTGGTGGGCGTGGTACAGAGGAAGGCAGAGGAGAAGGGCGAGGAGTCGGTAAGCATGTCAAAGGAGGTGATGGAGAGGTAACCTTGTAATTATGCCATGGTTTCTTGGGTGCTGGATCAGAGGGTGAATTCCGGGCCTTTCGTGAAAGTCAGTATCCTCTTGGGAGGAATAGGGTAATTTGGTTGGAGTGGGCTTGGCTATAATCCGTCCAGTCTCAGGATCGATGTGTATGTGCTTCTGTCTGTCATCAAGTTCCTCTTGAAGGTGCTGAAGGATGGGTTGATCTTGATCCTCGGAAGCAGAAGAGGATGTTACCCTGAATGCCGTTTATTCAGAGCCGAGGATGTCCGCTGACCTGCAGACACAGAGCCTGATTTCGGCTCTGAAAGGTTTGGACTTCAAGGCCAGCTTCACAGGTGTCTCTGAGGCTGGAGCCAAAGAGCCGGTCGATGTTGAAGGGCGTAGCCTGGAGGTGGGCTTCGACGCCGGGAGATGGGCGTCCGTTGGGTCCAACTCAGTAGTTCAGTGTCAACCATGTGTAAGAAAGTGGCTCTGTATATACTGCACCAAAGTAAGGTTCAGTGTGCACAGAGTCCACAGTCCCCAGAGGTTTGGCAGAGGCTAAAGTTAGATATAACCTTACTCTCTAAAGTGGTAGCTTGGTCGAGCAGTAAGGCAGTATCAGAGGACAGTGTGAAGCATTTGTTGTACACACTCAGTCAGCAAATGAAGCCACACACTCAAGAACTGAACTCTAGGCCAATGGTTTGTATATAAAAATATAGTTGTTTTATTTTAGAACCAACAATAGGTGTCAAAATATACTTTCTCAGAATGAGATGCTTTAGTTAAATACTGTTCAATAGGCAATAGACTTTTGAATGCAATAGTTACAGTTGTTGCAATATGCAACACAATTTTAAACCCAATTATACATTGAGCTCAATGGGAATTTCTAGTTAAATACAATAGGTTACTTTTTGGATTACTTTTCTAACCACAGGACTGGATCCTAGATTCAGTCCTGGGACGTCTCCTGTAAACAGTTGAGTAAAAACGTTTTGGTTACAGGTGTGATTTTTAAGGAATATTATTGTATTTTAAAAGTTGGCACTTAGAAACTTTTTCACATAGAATCACCAATGTTATCCTATGGTAGGAAATTCACTTAGCAGGTAAGTAGTGTTATCGTTACTTTTTCTTACTCAGTGTTGGATCCTGGATCCAGCACTGGTGCATCTCCTGTAAACAGTTGAAAGAATGTGTTTTTGTTATACAGGCGATTTTTAACGAATATTTGTAAGTTTGCAAAATCGACACTTAGAAACTTTTTCAGCAAAAACCAGGCAATGTTATCCTATGGAAGGAAATTCAAGTTACCGGTAAGTACAGTTGTGATTACTTTTTAGGGTCAGTGCTGGGCACCAAGATCCAGCACTGGGATCTCTCCTGCTAGCAGGTGAGTAAATTCGTTTTCGTAATTCGGCTGATTTTAGGTGAATATTTTAAAGTCTCAAAACTCGACACTTAGGAGAATTTCCAAGTGAAACCAGTCAATGTTACCCTATGGAAGGAAATTCAATTCGCCGGTAAGTTACTTTAACGTTACTTTTGTAATCCAGTGCTGGACTCCTAGATTCAGCACTGGGACATTTACTTAAAACAGGTAAGTAATTACGTTTTTGTAGTTTGTACGATTTTTAAAGAATATTCTGGTATTTCAAAAGTTGACACGTAGAAACTTTTTCACAAAGAACCACCAATGTTATCCTATGGAAGGAAATTCAATTCACAGGTAAGTTACTTTTTAATTACTTTTGTTACTCAGTGCTGGACACCTAGGTTCGGCACTGGGACCTTTCCTGCAAACAGTTGAGAAAATTCGGTTAGGTTATTTGTGCGATTTTTAAGGAATATTCTTAGTTTTCAAAAGTCGACACTTAGAAACTTTTTGGAAGAAAAAGTGTCCATGTTATCCTATGAGGAAAAATTAGTTATCGGTTTTGAGGTAAGTAATCGGTCTTTTGAGTTAGGGTTCTGGGGTTAGACTCAGGGGTCTCCCAGGGTCAGTGATGCACTGTTGTTGCACCCTCAGCGGCACTAGGGCGGCCGGGTGTTGAGGCCCAATGTTATCCTATGGAGGATAGGGGACTCCGGTTGGTGGCGGCTGGCAAGCAGGCCACGGGGTTGTGGGAGCAAAGCTCCTAGGGTTAAGCTCAGGGCACGTTGGGGACCAAGTTAGCACCAAAGGGGCACCCTCAGCGGCACTAGGGTGGCCGGGTGCAGAGTGCTGTTTTGAGGTCGGGTGCCCTGTTGATTTCAATGGAGATTCTCCGGGACAAAGAAACACTGCAGGCTCGGGGACGAGGACCTTCCAGGAGCAACCACCACTTCAAGGGGTAAGTTGGGATGTAGAGGGTTGGTTGGGCACCGTTGGTTTGGGCACACAAGGCCGTGGGGCGTCGGGTGCAGGGGTGCCTTGGGACGTCGGATTTTCTTACCCGCTCTGGTCGCGGTAGGGGGGGTCCTCTGTATTGAGGCTGCAGGCGTTGTCAGGAGGCTTGAGGCAGGTCAGGGGTCACCGGATCTCGGGTCAGGATCGCCGGGGGGACCTCCTCTGGGTATTTGTCCACTCGAGCTCGGGCCGGATTCGGCGGGTGCAGAGTGTGCGGGATTCGCGGTTCCTGGCTGGCACCAGAAGCTGCAGTTCAAACATGTCCGGTGTTCACGGGAGAAACAGCTTGGAAAGTGAAGGCAGGCAGGTCCTCCGGGGTTTTTGAGGTTGCTGGCCGCTGGACACGCCGGGGTTTTGCAGGTACGGTTCGAGGGGAGACAGGCCTGTAGGGCTGGGGCCAAGTCTGTGGGCGTCGTCCTCTTGTTAGCTCTGCACGGCTTCTCGTCCTTCTTCTTCTTCCTTTTCTTGTTGTTGCTGAATCTGAGGAAGGAAGGTTCAGGGTGCCCCTAAATACTAGATTTAGGGGCGTTACAGGTAGGTATAGGGCAGGGACCAATGGGTCCCTGCCCTGGGGGTGGGTACACCCCCTATCCTGCCACTCTCCTGTGGGAGGGGGGCAGGAGCCTAGTCCTGATTGGGCAGGGCTCCCCATCTTCAAGATGGCGAGAGCCCGGAGATGTGCTTCACCTCGCCTCCCCCACCTGAGGGGTGGGGTTGGCAGAGGCTGGCACACCCCTTTCCTCCCTTGGTGTTTCCCGCCAGGATGGGGGGAAGAACCGGTGGGGGCCAGTTGCTGAGTACAGCAAGTGGTCTGGGGAAGCTCAGAAAGGCGGAATGCCTTTGAAGCTTCCCCCTGCCCATCCTGGGGGAGGAGGCCTAGCACCTCGCCCAGGACGTGCATTGTTGCAGGCCCGGGAGAGCGGATGGCTCTCTACCCAGGGGTCCAGCAACATGTCTGCTGTGTGGCAGCCTAGGCAGCCCCTCAGACAAGACGTGGATTGTAGGTTAGGTTCAGGGGGCAACTCTAAGTTGCCCTCTGTCGTGCATTTTACAGTAAATCCCACACTGGCATCAGTGTGGGTTTACCTTGCTGAGGAGTTTGATACCAAACTTCTCAGTCTTCAGTGCAGCCATCATGGTGCTGTGGAGTTCGTGCTGACGACCTCCCAGCACCATATACTCGGAATGGCAGCACTGCACTTACAGTGCCCAGGAATGGACCTGGGTACTGTAGGGGCACAGGGCTCATGCACCTGTACCCTCACCACTGGCATAGGGCACCCAGCTAGAGGGGTGACTGAGGTATGCCAGGGCAGTGTGTTTGTGGGCATGGCACACAGGGATGTGTGCCATGTCGACTCTCTGTTTTGTTCTGCACCAAGACACTCAGCCTGCAAGGGCAGTGTGTGTGTGTCAGGGTACAGGGCCTCTAAGGGTGGCACAATAAGTGCTGCAGCCCTTAGGGGTCTTCTCTGGTCACAGTGCCCTGGGTACCTAGGGTACCATTTACCAGGGGCTTACCTGTGGCCAGAGATGCCAATTGGGTTTAGGCTTAGTACAGTTTTTAGGGAAGGAACACAGGCCCTGGGTACCTGATTGGCAGGGATCCAGGGCACACCAAGGAAAAGTGCATCAGTTATCAGGCAAAAAGTGGGGGGGTTACTGCAACAGAAACCCACTTTCCTACACCATGGCCTTGCAGCAGAGGCACCCCACAGGCCTCATGACTGGCCTGCAGGCTCGACCCCCTTGAGGGCGATGACTTCCGAGTGGTATTGAAGGGTGGGGAGGTGGTATGTTAGTACTCACTGCAGCTGGTTTTGTGGTTGGGCGCTGTGCAGGTAAAGGATCCTCTGCTTTGAAATTGGAGCCGGAACTTACCTCTATCGCCAACACTTGAGCCTCTGCATCGGAGGCTTGTGGCTGTAGCTCTCTCGTGGTGTCCTGTTCTTCAAACCGGTCCAGAGCACTGTCCGCTCTCTGGAGTGCCATCGAAGCCGAGGCGATGCGACGGTATAGGAGGGTTTTCTTCTTCCAGAAAACGAGGCATGTCAAGCAGGAGGCCTCCTGGTGGTCCTGATGGAGATCTGACCTTGGGTACGTCACTCGACACTTTGAACAGTAAGGGAATAGAGTTCTTTCCATCACAGGTACATTCTCGGTGTCGAGGAATCGATGGAACCCAGGAGGGGCCTGCCACAGTTCGGGGCGTCAAAGTTATTTGACCGTGGAATCGAAGCAAAAGGCTATGCGACACTTGGAACCGATGCTGAGATATACTGTTAAACTGTCCGACGAGTAAGAGGGATGAGAGCGAGTCCGGTGAGATCACCAAGCGGCGTCGAACTGGAGCACGAAGGGCTACGTCTGAACCTGAAGACAGAGAAATAACAATTTAACAATGGAGTCGATGCTCATAACCAGTAATGGGTGGAGTCAACATACCTCGTGATTCGGGGAAAAATAAATTGCACATGTTCAAGCCCAACACTAGTGGCAGGAATATGCACAGCATATGTATTTACAGCTACACATGCCACGAACTTAGTAATTATCTTCCTTCATCCCCATTCAGTTTTATTATGCCCTCCTTCATTCATCAGCTTTCCCAATGTGTTAATTTGTCTTTCTACACAAATGGAAATGGTTACTTACTTGTAGGAGCAGTTTTTCGACTTGGAAAATTTTCTTGATTCACATGCTGTGCATTATTTTACCTTCTGTTTGAGAGGTAAAGAACTGTCTCTTTGTAGTCCCCGTGTTTTTTTTATGTGTTTGGGCTTTGTTATCCATTTTGTGGTATGTCCTTCTCCTGGTGCCCATGTGCATAGTTGCCATCTTCAGATTATTTTTTCCCGCTTGGCAACTTGAAGTGTTCCTTGGGCTTTACATCTGTACTTAGCTTTTTTATACTTACCAGTTAAAGAATAATCTCATTTAAAGGGAGGTGGTTGGGTAGCATGTGAATTCAGTAAATTCTTCAAGCTGCAAAACTATTTCTACAGGTAAGTAACCATTTTGTTTTGCAGACCAAATCTTTTCTGGATTCACATGCTGTGCATAGATTTCATAGCAGTGTTCTCCTTAGTTTAGAGACAAGGTTCCAATGAGTGTGCATTTGTGAACAGGGATTTAAAAACAATTCTGACTTACTTGCGCTTCTTTGCTAGCTTGTATAACCTCACTATAATGTTTTGTGAAAGGATGTACAAAGGACCATGTGGCTGTGGAGACACTGGCGAGAAATTGTCCCCCATCTTCCATATGGAGTGCGCCTTTGGTTTTTCTCCTAGCACTACTCCTGCTGTCTTGCAGAATGCTTGGATAGTCTGGACTATCTATTTTGCAACGGCCCCTTTGGTGATTGGTGAGCCTTTATTTGCTGATACAAGGGAAATAAGGAACAGGCTCCCCTTTCTGACATGTTTTGTCTTCTGCTGGTAATAATATGACTGCCCTTCTAACATCTACTGTGTGGAGGGTCCTTTCTCCTTGCGAATTTAGCTATTGGAAAAAATGCTGCTAGCTGTATAGCTTGATTATGGAACTAATAGTTTATCTTTGGAACAACCTGTGGGTTCGTCCTGATCACTACTTTGTTCTTACGTGTTTGTAAGTAAGGTTCTTGCGTTGTAAGCACTTGCAGTCCAATTACTCTACGTAATGACACTAAATCACCATTTCGTCACTCAAACCAGAAGCACATCAGTGCTCCCTCCTCGCACCACCTCTAGGTATTTTTTTTTCAGGGGGCATCTTGGAAACCCACTGACAAAACACAACAATCCATGGCATGAGAACGCCAAGATACTCAATTGTAACTGAAGTTTGCAGCAGATTCAAACATTTACCACCTAACAACAAGTTACTTACCTTCAGTAACCCCTTATCTGGTAGAGGCTCTATCTAGCAGCAGATTCCTTACCTTAGAATAATCCCCAGGCGTCAGACTGGACCCAGACGTTTTTTTGAGCAGTACCCCAGCATGCTGGTAAGTGACATCATTTCGTTCAGCATGGACGCCGGAAGTGACATGTGCGATACCTATATAGACATCACCCCAGCGTGCTGAAGTCAGTTACTTTCACAACTTTCCATGCCAAAGGTGCAGAGGCACGATAAGAGCTGACCATTGGTGTGGAAAAAAACTAGGGCCCTGAAAAGGGTGTCCTTACACTGCAATCAGCTCACAGAATGGGGGAGGATGGGAGGTTCGGTAAGGAATCTGCAGCTAGATAGAGTCTTTACCAGACAAGGCGTTACCGAAGGTAAGTAGCTTGTTCATCTGATAGAGACTTCTAGCTGCAGATTCCCTACCTCAGACTACATACCAAAGCAACGCCTCCCTGGAGGTGGGTTTGCGAAGCCAATTTTAAATCAAAAAGTCCTGTAGGACCGATAGGGCGAAGCACCCGTCGCGATGGACATGACTGTACAGACAGTAGTATTTGGTAAGCGTGTGCAAGGATTCCCATGTTGCAGCCTGACAGATGTCCAGGACAGGGACTATGCAGGCTAACGCAGTGGTCACAGCTTAGCTCTGGTGGAATGATCACACAAAGCTTCATGTGGTTGCTTCTTGCCCAATGCATAGCAGATCTTGATGCAGAGCACTATCCATCTTGAGTTGGGACTGTTTCTGCGTAGCCTTGCCTTTCTTAGCTTCTATGTACCCCACAAACAGTTGATCATCCACCTGGAACTCATTTGTATGGTCAAGCTAGAACGACAATGCTCTTTTTGGGTCAAGAGGTATCCCTCTTTTGAGGGGCGAGGCAGGGGATGTTCTGGCCTACATCGAAGGGAGTTACAACTTTGGAAGGAAGGAGGAGCGTGTCTGAAGGACCAGCTTGTCTGGGTAGAAGGTAGTGTAGGGAGGGTGTGCTGAGAGTGCCTGCAATTTGCTGACCCTCCTGGCGGATGTTATGGCCACTAGAAAGGCAGTTCTTCTGGTCAATAGCCTAAGAGGGCAATTGTGCAGCGGTTCAAAGGATGAGAACATCAAGAAGGTGAGAATAATTGGTTTTCTACGGGATGTACTGAAGGCGGATATCCCTCTATCACCTCAGATTATGTTATTGGGAATAGCCGAGCATGATAGGAGAATTGGGAAGGAGCTAATCTTTATAGCTATGGCAGTCCTCAGGTTGTGTGTTGCATCAGCTTGGCTGGACCCGTCACCAACGACCTTCCAGCAATGGAAAGTGCGCTTCCGACATATTTATAATTTAGAGACAGCATTGTAAGAACAAAGAGGCAGGAAGGGAAAGATTAAGAGGAATAGAATTTGGGGGGCCATTCTCAGCTTGGATCTACCTGCAGAATGAGTGAGCCGTTAACTAATCTAAAAAAGATTAGCTCATTGGGATTTGTAATCAGCCCTATTAGAATTGATGCTGCTATGTCTTATGATCTTTTTTTTATGGCTGTGCTTTTAGGCTGAACTCTGCTAAATGAAACTGCTTATATTTTTGCACTATATCTATGACTATTTTTTAGCTGTCGCTTTTTATTGGATCATGAACTATTATGGCTGTATATTTATGATTAATCTGGTTAATATTTACTCTCTGTAATGTATTTATGCCTAAGATAATTTCTTTAATTGCTGTAACCTGTTTGTGTTCACAGTGGGAAAAATTAATAGAAATATGTATAAAAAAAAAAAAAAAAGGTGAGAACAAGATTTAGATCCTACTGAGGCGTGATGAATGAGCTGGGGGAAACGTGCTGCAAGCCTTTAAGAGACCTAGCCACTACACATGACTTAAATAAAGAAGGTTGATCCAGCAACTGGCGAAATGGCTGAAAGATAGCCTTTAACTGTGCCCAGAGCAGAGCCCTGCTGGGCAAACGACCGAGCAAACAAGAGAATCTTGGATAGAGGTGCAGAAAGGGTGTCGATGTAGTGGGAATCACACCATGTCACAAACTTATCCCAACGGATATACCAACTTAGTGGAGGGACGCCTGGCTGCCAGAATAACATAGCAGACTTCAGGAGGGAGGTTGAAAGCTGTCAACTGTCGCCATCAATCTCCACACATGAAAGTGAATGGTGTGCAGGTTCGGGCGAAGAACCCTCCCCTGTTGCTGTGACAGAAGATCCTCTCGAAGAGACAGCCTGACTGGAGGATTGATGGTCATGCTCAACAGCTCGGGATACCAGACTCTCCATGCCCAATCCGGAGCCATAAGAATTACTTAGGAACTGATCTTCTTGATAACTCTGGGCAGGAGTGGTATTGTCAGAAAGGCGTACAGGAGGCTGGAGCTCCACTCAAAACGAAAAGCGTCTCCGAGCGAAAGTAGCCTTGGAAAGTCCAGCGCACAAAACTGCTGGCATTGCATGTTCTTGGCGAATCGCCCGAAGCTCCAACAGCTGATGTGGAGCAAGGACTCCGCCAGAGGCCAGAGTCCTCTGATCTCTACCTCTCTCAGATGGCCACCCCATCCCAGAAGTGATGCATCTGTCATCACAGTCAGCTCTGGCAGGGAAAGGAGAGGGGTCTGCCACTGACACAATTGCCATTCGTCAGCCACTGCTGCAGATCTTTCGCAGTTCCTTCCGAGATCTAGACGATGTCGGAGAGATCCCCCTGATGCTGAGCCCACTGGGACCTCAGGTCCCACTGCGGAGCCTGCATATGCCAGTGGGCATGGGTAACAACCGAAATCCAGGATAGAGGCTGAAACATCAACATCATAGCCTCAATATCCTGGACTTACTGTTCGGGAGGATAGGCCCGAAACTGCACTCTGTCCAGAACAGTTCAGATGAAAGGAAACTACTGCTTTGGATGGTTCTTGTGATTTCGACGTATTGCATCTCATTGGATACAGCCATTGTTAAGCTTGCGCAATGTCTACAGTTCTTAAATTGAGTGTTTAGGGCAGCGGCAGTTAGAATATCCTCCCCAGTTCGGCCTATATAAAGAATGGCAACACACATCTTAATACTACCTTAGGGTCATAAATTCAAACACGAATAGACTACATACATGAATCAAATTTAAATTGGATGTTTGTAAATTTATCACTTGTGGGTATCATAAAAACCTAGCACAGACTAGCAGCCATGGGTAAATAATAAACAACCCTTTACCATCCAGTCAAAAGAAAAGGAGGGCAGGAAAACTGGGTGAGAGCTATGCATGTGTGAAGTTGGATTCTGAGCACAGCAGTTATTTTTGTAACAGCTGCTTTACTGCCCAGTCCTGCCTCAATGTGCAGAAATATAAGGACTGCGAGAATACAAGTTCATGAAAGCCATCATATCCTGCAAAGAAACTCACAAAATCCATAATCTCTGGCAATAATGGCACTAGTTGATTGATCAACATAAAAGAGCTGGACTGCTGAACAGTCTAGATTACATGGATTCAACTCAAGACCAACAGGTGAGTACTACAGCTCATCATCATGTTCAGAATTTTGTTGCCCACCTTAACAAGCTTTGGCAAAGCCAATAGGTTTTGCCTATGCGAGAGCTATAGGCTTTGTCAATGTTTTATTGGCCATGTTGTATAGCATCCCATACTACCGCCACAGGAGCACTCTCCCTATTATCTTCCTTGAATACCGTTATCCAATTGTCTATGTGCCTGACATATTCTCCAACGGCCAAAAATGCCTGCTCAAAAGTCCTTGTTGAAGCTTTTCTCACTAGCCCCTGTGTTGTTATCTCCAATACCAGAGGATTATGATCAGAGATGACTTGAGTACATTTTTCGATTTTACAGTTTTGAAGCAAGCCATGGGAAATAAAAAAAATAATCTAAAAGTGCATGTTTCCTATGTGGGGCAGAAAAATGAGAGAATCCTGGGTCTGCTACTTTGACCTTGTCCTAGATAGCCATTAGTTCATGATCTCTCCCCATATAGTACAATGATTTGAACAACCAAGGTTTCTGACCCATATAGGAATTGACACCTGCTTCCAGCAATCCTCCCTCCAAGTGAATATTAAAATCACCGCAGATGGTGATCGGGGTAGGCCAGAGCGTCAGTTCTTTATTCAACCAATCAAAAAACGTGAGATCATCGGTGACGGGTCCATTTACCGAGCACACCATAAATACCCCATCCGGATAATAACACTGAGTGATCACCCATCTGCCAAAGCTATCAGTACGAGTTTGTTTTAACCTAAAAAGATTCCTTTGTGCAAACATGGCTACCCCTCGAGTCCTTGTCCCTTGGGCTGTACATCCAATCACATACAAGCCCACAGAATCTAGCTGTTGTTTACTTGCCCCTTCAATGTGTGTTTCCTGCAGACACAGAATGTCAGCTTGTAGTATCTGCAGATGGAAGGAAGCCCTTCGCCTCTTAAGACTGCCATTCATCCTGGTAATATTCAGGGTAGCTGTACGGATCTTACTCATAACATAATCTCTGTTAGATCACAACCCAGTTGCTCCTTCCTTTTAAGTTCAACACGTAAAAATAACCTGTCCTAAAGTATGCATTGCTGCTCTTTGCTTTCCCTGTATGTGTTAGTTCTATTCACGATAGCACCAGGTATTCCAAATGTATACCTCTCTTCTAGTGTTGAAACCAACCCACCCTCCAGAATCCCCACCAGAACCAACTCTCCCTTCCCACCATCCCACCCCACACAGACCACACCTCCCCACCTCCGCTCCGCACCCGCCACCACCACCACCACCACCATGAAGTAGTCAAGTCAAGCACGACCTGAGTGATGGCTTCTGTTATCACTCCAAGCATCCTACCCCCCAGCATACAGACCAGGAAAACAGGAGGACATATTTCTTCATTATAGAGGGAAATATAGAAGGGGGTATGAGCGAGTAAGCACCCCCCCCTTTTCTCTGATAGAAAAAAAAACTAACAGCTCCCCACAAACCCAGCCCAAGAAAGAGAGATTTTATTTTTGTTGTTGCAGAAAACCCCATTTAGCGGGAGTCTGAGCCCTAAGATACTGAGGTTAGCATAATACTATATAGACTTTACCCACTTCAAAGTGATTTGCTCATGACCCTGGAGTCTCGATAGCTGACCCTGAAGAGAGTTCTTGTATATACTTCTTGGCTTTCATTTCGGAGGTGAATGTCCAAATCTTTCCTCTGAGGTTAACTTTCAGACAAGCAGGATTCATTAGGGACACTTCCCAATCAAGAAGCTGAAATGGTGTAATGTGTTGCCTCAGATGCCATCTTCTCTCCACAGTGGCATGACAAAAATCAGGCCATACAAAAAAGCTATAACCGTCGTGAGTCCATCTAGCATCGGGAAGAGCCTTTTCAAAAATTGCTTGTAGGAGTAAGAAGTTGCCAAAATACACCAGAATAGCTCTAGGTGTGTCTCCCAGTTCCACATTGTAAGGTCCGGGAAGGTCCCCTTCAACAGGTTCTGCATGAAACCTTTGATGTTGCTCCCTTGCGCTCCTTCTGCTACCCCCAAAAATGTCTGATTATTTCTCTGCAGCCTTTTTTCAAAGTCATCCATTTTCCACATTACATCCATCAGTTGTGACTCATGGGCTTCGCTCTGGTCTTTCATTGCACCGATATCCATTTCTAATGCAGAAGCTCGCTCCTCTTCAGAGGCAATCCTGTCACAGATTTCAGAACAAGTTTTGCTAAATTTCCTGAATGCTCCTGTAGTTTTTCAGTGGCTAGCCTGGCTTTTTGACTGTCTCTATGAGACTCTTCTTATAGTTGCTTTATAGAGCTGTAAATGAGTCTCAACGAGGGCTCCCCTGTATCTTCAGATCTGACTGCAGAGAGCCCTTTCTTGCATTGTCCCATGCCCCTCATGCTCGTCAGCATAAACCTGCTAGGTTGCAGAATAGTCCCATTTCAGGGTTTGTGCATTCTAGGGGACTCTCTCTGATGCACCCCCCCCTCTTTCTGAATTTTCTCTTTACGATTCCTTTGCAACTTTGCCTTACTTGCTGCTGAAAACAGCTCATCTGGAGCGCTATTAGAACTGTCACCTGACCCCCAGGAATGTAAATCGGCTTCAGAATCACTGTTATTCGTATCTGAAGGTACTGATTCCTCAGTCAGGGAGAAAAACCTTTCCCCATGATCCGGGGTACCCATAGTGACCACTAAACCTCCAACGCTTGTTTTAGGAGAACCTGCACCTAGTACTTCTATTGAGGTGTCAATTCATGTTTTTCGAGTATTTTCTGGTTAGTCCACATCCCTTAGTCATGCCACTCCATACTATACCTTCCGACAGAGAGCTGGAACCTGCGTGCTAGCCTGACCCAAACATGTACCCTCATTCAGCCCACGAATGTTGGGAGGGGAAGGATCATTAGAGGTGATTTAGGGAGCCTTTTAGTGCCAACCCCTGGGGAGAGGAATTGAGATTTCATGGAGAGAAAGAATAAAGATGCATAGGGTGAAAAGGGAACAAGTGCATCTCACAGAACTGCAAATTTTGAGTGGACATTAGAGGCCTTGTTTGGGTTTAAAACGCGGACACTTATCTATAAGTTTTTGTAATTTGGCCTGAGTGTTAGGTAAATCTGGTTCGGACAACAGGCCGGGAGCTGCAGGACAGTTGGTTAAAACATTGTTAGTCCTTTGTACACTCCTGCACGGCAGTGAAACAAAAGCTGTGTGGTGTCTTCTTAAAAGATAACAAACACTCAAGGAATGCGACTGCTGTTGAGGAAGTCATGTCTTATCCCATGGAGCAATAAGGGGCCCAAAGGTAGAGATATCTTAGGGATTTTAAGGGCTCCAGGCAAAATATGATTTGGGGCCTCCTGCTCAAAACAAATCTGAATTTATTATCCATTTCAGCTCATTCATGCCCACTGCAACAATGGTGGGATGATTGACAACCCTCTTCATTGGCCAGCCTACATCTGGGCCCAACCCTGCAAAAAACAGTCCCTTTCTCTGGCTGGCACCAGAGAAGCAGATGAATGAGCAGCCTGAAAAAGCCTGCTGCATTTGGTGCAGTGGACAAGTGCCTTAACTTTTGAGCCTTTGCATATGCCTGTCTGTATGGGACTGATATTCAAAGTGAGGTGGCAGCAGGCTATGATTGCACCGGTCTGACAGCAGTTCCACAAGGATGCAGTCACAAAGGAAGCACACGATGCCAATCTTTACTGCAAAGTAAGAGGTACATGCTGCATTAGGTCAAAGGACTGTGCAGTTGAATTGGTCATATGCACTTTAAAAGGTTAAAGCGCTTGCTAAATCTAACCAGAATCTAATAGGTATTTTTCTTTATTCCTCACTATCTCTCAGATGGGGGCCGCTTTGGTAGGACAGCCTGGGCTACCTAAAAATAAAACTGATTTTTTTAAACCTCTAAATAGTCTGGGACAGTCCCAAAAACTTAAGTAAGGAGGCCCCTAGGAGGGTGGGGGCCCTGGGCCATAGCCCAATTTGCCCAAAGGCAAGCAGTCCTAGGAAGCAAAATGGAGGAGTGGCAGGAAGGAGGGAGAAGGATGTGGCGCTATGGTCAAAGCTGCCGACTTGAAGGAACTGGGCAACCAGGTTCGAGCCTCGGTGTTGCCTCATCAGCCTCTGATTCTGGGCAAAACAATTATTTGTGCCACCTGGGGATAAAAAAACATGAATGTGTGCAATGTAACTGGTGCTCATGTAATACGCTCCAAATTGTTCTGGTCAACCTTGCACTGCATAAAAATGTTATTTTTTTTTTAAAGTAGAAGAAATAGTACCTCAATCACAATGTGAACAGAGGACACACACTAATTAGGATAACCCAACCTGTACTTGGGCCATGCTCCACACAAAGAGAAGGGACTGACACAGGAAGTGACACTGCCGATTTAGAAGGCAGCAAAGCAGAGTGAAAATGATGCTAACGAATGGTAAGTAATGGGCGGGCTAAGAGCCCCTTTTTAGGTTATTTTTTTCTGTAAACACAATAGATCGTAGCCAGAGAGACAGCACATGTCCACTGCCTGCAGAAGAGACTTAAAAATTGCTATAATCAACTCTCATCCTATCATTTGCAGCCTATGCCTTAGCTAGTGAGACTGCCACAAATAACTTATTCAGTCAAAAGATTCTTAAATCATAAGCTCTCTTATTTTAGATCACCTGCATCAGTTAAGTCAATAGTGTATCTTCTGTAACTAGGTCCTATTTTGCATTTCTTTAAATGTAATTCTGAGTCTTGCTAAGCGACAGAATTCTTTGAAAGATGCAGTCTAATCTGAAACCTACTGCACAGACTTGGAAAATGGAGATCATCAACCTACCTCAATGATGAAAGCTACACATGATTTTACCCATTGATCAAGCTGAGCTATAACGCGAGTGTTACCTGGCGACTGTAGATCAACCAAGATGCAAGAAGGGACCGTGTTGCCATCACAATAGAGGCACATTCTGCATAGTGAGCACAGTTGCTTACCTCAGCATGCACAACTCTAATCAAGAAGAACAGATGTTGCAGGGTTTTGGCTATGACCCCAAATTGTCTACATCTTTCCAGGAAGGACTCCAGAGAAGGCTCTATTCTGCGCTGCAACTTACTCCAGAAAAGCGTTAGCTCCCTGCAATAGAAAAAAAGAATGACTGAGGTTAATGATAATATTTAAAAACACGATACAAACAAGTTAGGGACAAAACATCAATTCTGGAGGTTGCTTTGCAGAAGACTGGATCAAGTCTCAATCACTGCACGGCCAACTAATCCTTCAGAGACTGGAAAATTGAGTACTATTAAAATAGGCAATAGTAACTCCTGTTATCTACAGCATATAAAAACAATAGAAGTGGAATACAGAAAACAAGGTATTAGGCTGTAAACTTTCCAAAACCCAATGCAAGAACACCAAAGACCTATCAAGAACCTAGACCCAAAGCATCATCCAACATACCATTATGCCTCACTATATCGCACCAGCAGATGTTTGTTTTTAATACATTTTATTGTTTTTTTGTGATAACAAAACAGAAACATCACAATATTTAGCCCACGCTTCTCGGCTAAAAACACAATCATGTAATCAACAGCTCTTCAGCCCACGATTCCCTCCCACTCCTATTTCCGATGACATCCTAGGTGCAACATCATGCAACAGAGAAGGCACAAAGCTCTTCATCTTACCCCAGTCTGCGAGTCGTCGGATCAAGTATGATACCTCGATAATCGGCCCAGTCTCCCCATATCTTCATATGTTTCTGTGGGAAACCCCCAGCTTCATACACAGACCCTTCCATTCTCATACAGTGGTCAAGATGCTTTTTCCAGCTTGCCACTAAGGAAGGTTCCTGATTTTTCCAGTCAGGGGTGTGTCGTTCTTAGCGACCAATAATGCAATCCAAAGGAACGCCATTTTCTTTTTCTATATTGCTATCCAGATCCACTGTGATTTGTAGGAGCACCGTTTTGGGATTCTGTGGAAGTTGCCAACCCAACACCCTCTCGGCTATGGAGAGAACCCCCTCCCAAAAAGGCGCTAATACTCCACAGCTCCATACTATGTGGAGCAATTCACCATCATGTATCAATCAGCGAAGCTACGATGGGCACTCAATCTACCCTCCTGATCATAAGCGATGACATGTAAAGTTGGTGCAGTGCAGGTAGCGTAACTGAATAAGCATAACTGAGAGGTGGCTATGGTCTCTCACGGATAGGCAAGTGCCTCCCTCTAGTCATGGTCAGTTAATGAGCCCAAAATCCCTCCTAGGCCACATGGAGATGTGTAAAAGAGTCTGATGGATTAATCATCAGCGTCAAGTAAATTTGTAAGATTTTATTACCCTTGAGTTCATCAAATAATATTTTGTCCTCCAGAAGGCAAAAATTCGGTAGCTGCTCCAGGCTCCTGATATAAGGCAGAAGGACGTGAAGTAACTGCAAATACCTGAAGAACTGGGTAAGATGAACATCGTGAAGGAACTCTCCAACCCCAGCTCCAACACCAACGACATCCAGCCGTCGCGAGACCTGTGCGACTCACTGGCCACCTTCTTCCACCGCAAAATCGCCGACATCCACGACAGCTTCAACACCACGACCGCCCCGGCAACCACCGAGACCACTGCCCCCACAACCACCAACCGCCTGCTCTCCTGGACCAACATCAACGACGAGGACACCAGCGAGATCATGACCACCATCCACTCCGGTTCACCGCTAGACCCGTGCCCTCACCACATCTTCAACAAAGCCAGTACAGCCATCGCGCCCCATCTCCGGAAAATAATCAACATCTCCTTCGAGACAGCAACCTTCCCGGAAAGCTGGAAGCACGCCGAGATCACCGCCTTACTCAAGAAACCCAAGGCAGACCCCAAGGACCTCAAGAACTTCCGACCCATCTCTCTGCTCCTGTTCCCCGCGAAGGTCACCGAGAAAATCGTCAACAAACAACTGACCCGCTACCTCGAGGAGAACAACATCCTGGACCCTTCCCAGTCCGGCTTCCGCAGCAACCACAGCACCGAAACCGCCCTCATCGCCGCCACCGATGACATCAGGACCCTGCTAGACAACGGAGAAACAGCAGCCCTCATCCTCCTGGACCTATCAGCCGCCTTCGACACGGTCTGCCACCACACACTACGAACACGCCTTCACGACGCCGGGATCCAAGAGAAGGCCCTGGACTGGACCACATCCTTCCTTTCCGGCAGAACACAAAGCGTCCGCCTCGCCCCCTTCCGATCCAAGGCCACCAAGATCATCTGCGGCGTACCCCAAGGCTCCTCCCTCAGCCCAACGCTGTTCAACATCTACATGGCACCCCTCGCCCACGTCGCCCGACAGCACAACCTCAACATCATCTCCTACGCCGACGACACCCAGCTGATCCTCTCCCTCACACCGCCAAAGCCCACCTCCACGAAGGAATGAAGGCCGTCGCCGAATGGATGAGGACCAGCCGCCTGAAGCTGAACTCGGACAAGACGGAGGTCCTCATCCTTGGTTCCAACCCTTCAGCCTGGGACGACTCCTGGTGGCCAACATCACTGGGAACAGCCCCGCCACCCACCGACCATGTACGCAACCTAGGGGTCATCCTCGACCCCACCCTCTCCATGACTAAGCAGGTCAACGCCGTTTCCTCATCCTGCTTCAACATCCTCCGAATGCTCCGCAGGATCTTCAAGTGGATCCCCACCGAAACAAGAAAAACAGTCACCCAGGCCCTCGTCACCAGCAGGCTGGACTACGGAAACGCCCTCTATGCAGGAACGACGGCTAAGCTCCTGAGACGGCTGCAACGCATCCAGAACGCCTCTGCACGTCTTATCCTCGACATCCCCCGACGCAGCCACATCACACCCCACCTGAGAGACCTGCACTGGCTCCCTGTCAACAAGAGGATAACCTTTAAGCTCCTCACCCACGCACACAAAGCACTCCACAACTCCGGACCAGCCTACCTCAACAGACGACTCAGCTTCTACACCCCCAACCGCCAGCTCCGCTCGACCAGCCTCGCCCTCGCCACAGTCCCCCGCATCCGGAAACGACCGCCGGCGGCAGATCCTTCTCCCACCTCGCCGCCAAGACCTGGAACACCCTCCCCACCAACCTCCGACAGACCCAAGACCTACTGGCCTTCAGAAGACTCCTCAAGACCTGGCTCTTCGATCAGTAGCAGCACCACCCCCCTCTTCCCCCAGCGCCTTGAGACCCTCGCGGGTATGTAGTGCGCTTTATAAGTGACATGATTGATTGATTGATTGAAGTTCAAACTCTGTCTGCAGTCCTATGAAAGATTTCATAGTAGTCCCCGTCAGCACGTCTCGATATCCCAAGTGTCCCACTGAGGAGATCCTGCCAGACGAGACACCTGCAGAAGCCACAAACCCGCCTTCAATAGGGTCTCCTATTAGTTTAATCCTCCACTCCAAGGACCTATTTGTCATATGCCAGATCCTTGAAACTGCATCAGAAGCTGACGGGAGGGGTGTGTAAGATGTATGCCATAGAGATAATGTAGTAGTTGTATACCTTGCATTGGCCACTTCTCTGAAGCAAAGGCCTTATCCCCATAGAGGTCATACCATTTATTCAAGACCACTAGGTGAGCAGCTTTGTAATAGTAGGCAATGTAAGCATTAGGTATGCCTCAATAATAGGTGGACTTGCATCATTTTCCCAGCACAATCCTACCCACCCCATCCCGCCACAGGAAATCTCTATGAATGGAGTTAATTTTCACAAAAAAAAGTCTGTGGGATCGGGAACAGGAAGTTTAGCAGGTGGTAGAGTAGACGGGGCAGGACCAATATTTTGGAGATCGCTGAGCGACCCAAGAGGGACAGGGAAGCACCAACCAGACTCTAACGTTGGTGGACAGCCTATAAATTTGCAACTGAATATTTCATTATCCAGGCTCACAGGGGGTCTTATGTTACGTAAACGCCCAGACACTTGAACCAGTCTGCAGCCACCTGATATCCTCTGTCCAAGACAAGTTCAAGCGTGGGACTCCTCAGAAAAATAAAGAGGGTTTGGCCTTATTCGTTCGAAGGCCAATGAAATGACCAAATATACAGAATACTTGCAACGGCCGTGGTCCAGACCACAACTGGTCACTGAGGAATAGCAGAATAGTATTCAAATATAACAACATCCTATCTTCAATCTCTGATGTCCACCTTAAAACCTCTGATCTGAGCTTCCACCCTGAGCCATTCCACTAGAAGTTCAATCACAACAATGAATAACAAGGGGAAGCGCAGACGCACTTGTTTGGTCACCCACTGCACCCAGATTGTCAAAAAAGTAGCCCCTCCGACTAACCCTTGCTGTCAAATCTGTATATAATAATTGTACATATTGACGGAATTGAGTTCTGAAGTTAAGCCTTTCCAGCAAAATATCGCCTTCCCGCTGAAGCAAATGCTTTTTCAAAGTCAGTGAGGAAAGGCTCCTCCCTCAGCCCAACGCTGTTCAACATCTACATGGCACCCCTCGCCCAACAGCACAACCTCAACATCATCTCCTATGCCGACGACACCCAGCTGATCCTCTCCCTCACCAAAGACCCTCACACCGCCAAAGCCCACCTCCACGAAGGAATGAAGGCCGTCGCCGAATGGATGAGGACCAGCCGCCTGAAGCTGAACTCGGACAAGACGGAGGTCCTCATCCTTGGTTCCAACCCTTCAGCCTGGGACAACTCCTGGTGGCCAACATCACTGGGAACAGCCCCGCCACCCACCGACCATGTACGCAACCTAGGGGTCATCCTCGACCCCACCCTCTCCATGACTAAGCAGGTCAACGCCGTTTCCTCATCCTGCTTCAACATCCTCCGAATGCTCCGCAGGATCTTCAAGTGGATCCCCACCGAAACAAGAAAAACAGTCACCCAGGCCCTCGTCACCAGCAGGCTGGACTACGGAAACGCCCTCTACGCAGGAACGACGGCTAAGCTCCTGAGACGGCTGCAACGCATCCAGAACGCCTCTGCACGTCTTATCCTCGACATCCCCCGACGCAGCCACATCACACCCCACCTGAGAGACCTGCACTGGCTCCCTGTCAACAAGAGGATAACCTTCAAGCTCCTCACCCACGCACACAAAGCACTCCACAACTCCGGACCAGCCTACCTCAACAGACGACTCAGCTTCTACACCCCCACCCGCCAGCTCCGCTCGACCAGCCTCGCCCTCACCACAGTCCCCCGCATCCGGAAAACGACCGCCGGCGGCAGATCCTTCTCCCACCTCGCCGCCAAGACCTGGAACACCCTCCCCACCAACCTCCGACAGACCCAAGACCTACTGGCCTTCAGAAGACTCCTCAAGACCTGGCTCTTCGATCAGTAGCAGCACCACCCCCTCTTCCCCCAGCGCCTTGAGACCCTCGCGGGTATGTAGTGCGCTTTATAAGTGACATGATTGATTGATTGATTGAAGTTCAAACTCTGTCTGCAGTCCTATGAAAGATTTCATAGTAGTCCCCGTCAGCACGTCTCGATATCCCAAGTGTCCCACTGAGGAGATCCTGCCAGACGAGACACCTGCAGAAGCCACAAACCCGCCTTCAATAGGGTCTCCTATTAGTTTAATCCTCCACTCCAAGGACCTATTTGTCATATGCCAGATCCTTGAAACTGCATCAGAAGCTGACGGGAGGGGTGTGTAAGATGTATGCCATAGAGATAATGTAGTAGTTGTATACCTTGCATTGGCCACTTCTCTGAAGCAAAGGCCTTATCCCCATAGAGGTCATACCATTTATTCAAGACTACTAGGTGAGCAGCTTTGTAATAGTAGGCAATGTAAGCATTAGGTATGGCTCAATAATAGGTGGACTTGCATCATTTTCCCAGCACAATCCTACCCACCCCATCCTGCCACAGGAAATCTCTATGAATGGAGTTAATTTTCACCAAAAAAAGTCTGTGGGATCGGGAACAGGAAGTTTAGCAGGTGGTAGAGTAGACGGGGCAGGACCAATATTTTGGAGATCGCTGAGCGACCCAAGAGGGACAGGGGAAGCACCAACCAGACTCTAACGTTGGTGGACAGCCTATAAATTTGCAACTGAATATTTCATTATCCAGGCTCACAGGGGGTCTTATGTTACGTAAACGCCCAGACACTTGAACCAGTCTGCAGCCACCTGATATCCTCTGTCCAAGACAAGTTCAAGCGTGGGACTCCTCAGAAAAATAAAGAGGGTTTGGCCTTATTCGTTCGAAGGCCAATGAAATGACCAAATATACAGAATACTTGCAACGGCCGTGGTCCAGACCACAACTGGTCACTGAGGAATAGCAGAATAGTATTCAAATATAACAACATCCTATCTTCAATCTCTGATGTCCACCTTAAAACCTCTGATCTGAGCTTCCACCCTGAGCCATTCCACTAGAAGTTCAATCACAACAATGAATAACAAGGGGAAGCGCAGACGCACTTGTTTGGTCACCCACTGCACCCGGATTGTCAAAAAAGTAGCCCCTCCGACTAATCCTTGCTGTCAAATCTGTATATAATAATTGTACATATTGACGGAATTGAGATCTGAAGTTAAGCCTTTCCAGCAAAATATCGCCTTCCCGCTGAAGCAAATGATTTTTCAAAGTCAGTGAGGAAAGGTGCAGTCGGACCCTGAAGCCTCATACCAGCAGCTTCACTTATCATGCATTGGAGCAAATTTTCACCAGCACAAGGAGAAATAAATGTGAACTATACCTGCAAAGAGAAAAAGTATCTGGATTCTGTTGTCGAACATAACTGACAATGAGTTGCATCAGGCTGCAAAATTACGTTACACATTACCTGAATAATAGCTTTGTCTGAACACAAAACTATACTCTAGGAAATCAATCATCTCTGTGGCTCAAGCGTTCATAATAAAAAATTCTTTTTTTTTAATCATAATACGATTGAAATTTTAAATACCCACTCAACATAGCACACAAAAAGATAAACAAACATCTTACATGATCGCTGGGCAAATGCAACCATAGAAAATATTGCCTTAGAAACAGAATTCCACAATCTGAAAGTGTACTTCACCCCGCTTTCATGCAGACAATCTCACAAACCAAAAAGAGAAAATACCCTATTTACCTCAAGCTCTTTGCTAAATTATGAAATCTTTATGTTTGAGCTATAACACTGGAAGTACGTTGGCTCTTTTATTTTCCTTTCAAATAGAGACTTCCATTGTAAATAAATAGCAGGACTTCCACAACCAGATCTGATTTTTCAAGGTAACTTAGAATTGTACTAAAAATATTATGTTGTTAGTATGCGTACAAACTTTGTCTTAAACAATTTACCAACAAGTGCCAAGACATACAGTCACAAGTAAATCAGAATAGTCACTAACTTTCTAATAACTAATGCACAGCTGTGAGGAAACAGGCCGTTATTTGTGTGGCCTGCACACGTAATGAGTTCATAATAACCCCTTTAGTGGGAACCAAACACCCCACTATAGCGTCCGACTCTCTCAGGGTAGCAAAGCAGAGCAGTCCAAGGTCTACTCAGGGAAGATTGTGTAGGCTAGTAATCACCATTCGCTGGCACGCAATAACAACACTCAATAAATGATTATCCAGTCTGTGAATTTTTTTTAGAAAAGGAAAAGTAAATTTATTACACACACACTACTTAATAATACGCAATAATTTACAAATATATATAAGGCTGGTGGAAATACCTTTGGCAACATTACATTTGACCTCTAAAGGACCCCAGAAAACACAGTACAATATAGCACACAACCATATAGGAGGGTGTCACTTTAAATCAGGTCATGGTTACTACACTTAAAGACCAGAATCACATGTCATAATCAGTCACTCCATTACTGACTTCAGTAACCATAATCCACCTGATCATTATAAGTAATAAAGCATTGCAACCATGTGCACACATTATCATTTATTAAACATTGCAGCCTTTCAGGAAAATTAATACTGTCAGCAATAACAACACCTTTTAATAAAGCATTATACATAACACTTTTTTTTAAATTATTTTTTTATTGCTTTTTGTTCAGGCATTAATATACATAATCACACATGTATGTCAACACTTCACAATATTGTTACAGCTTGCAACAGTATAATAATCATGAAGAACAATATCACATCACATATCAAACATGCGTATTGCTCCATTGCGTCCAGTACTGTTTCAGAGGGAAAAGGAGATAAAATCAAACAACATGGTGCAACAATCATAACCAATAATAATTTGCCATCCACACTTGTGTAATTTAAGACAAAAAAGCGCCCACTCGGGCCAACCAGTCACATCAGCTCAGACTACGGACATGGGAAGTGAGACGATAGCTATGACGAACCATCACTCATTTGTCAAATTGGGCGGACACTCATGTGCGCAGGACAGTCTCGGATAACAGCTAATGTAAAGGCAATTATTGGGACGAACTTGGCGGGGAGGGTATTGGTGCTGGGCTTGAACCATCCGGGTGGTCAGCGTCCCGGCTTCTAAGCCAGGTGGTGGAAGGCCCCCATATGTCTCTCGGGCGGGATGCAGTGGGCATGAGGTCCCAGAATGCCGCTAGCTGCTCCTGACAATAAACAACATCTTTTACCCAGTCAGCAGCTCGGGGAGCCCTAGGGGCACCCCATCGGATGGCCAGCCTACGCTTTGCAAGTAGCAGCATCATGGCCACCAAACGGCGCTTCTCGGGCGGAAGGTCCCCCACATATCCCAGCAGTGCCACTATGGGATTACACTCCAGCAACACTCCCGTGACGGTTTGTATAGTCTCATAGATCTCTTTCCAATAATCAACTATGGGAGGACAACTCCATGCCACATGCAGAAAAGCTGCTGCTTCACGTTTACACTTCCAGCAGCGCGAATCAGGACGTAACCCCAGTTTGTGTAGTTGCATGGGAGTGCGATACATCATATGTAGGAATTTGAAGTGAATGAGTCTGAGTTTATAGTTAGGGGATAAGTATCTCAGCTGTGAGCAGCTGAATGACCATTGCTCATCTGTAGGTAAGTCTTCCAGATCGGCTCTCCAGTGTATAAGCGCCCTAGGGGCATCCCATGGGGTGTTTGTTTGCGTGTGATTATAAAATCTAGTGATGAGTCTGCGAGGTGACGGTGTAGCTAGTAAGTGTTCTAGCGGCTGCATTACAGCTGGGCAAGCTGGGAAGGTTGAGTGCATTTTCTTGCAGGCGGCACGGAGCTGGAAGTACAAAAACAAAGTCAGAACCGGTATCTGGGCATACTCTCGTGACTGTGGCTGCTCCAAAAAGGTATCCTGCGGGTATAAGTCTCCCAGGGTGGAAACGCCCATAGATCGTGCCCATTCTAAGGAACCCCTGTCATGACGAAAGGGAAAGTGTGGGTGGTGTGCGATTGAGGTTGAGGGCGCATAAAGCAATGGAGTTCCAACACGCTTCCGTAAGCCCTCCCAAGCCCAAGCGCAGAGTCTCCACAGTGTTTATTTCGGTTACAGATCTACGGAATGGTTGATAAATGGCAGCGTGTAGAGGAATGGGATCAGCAACGTCCGTTTCGATGGCCACATGCGGTTGAAATGGAATGGGGTATTTACAAAAATGGAGAATTTGGGCCTGCGCACAAAGCGCATATAGTTCAAAGTCTGGTGCTCCCATTCCACCCAGGGATTACGGGCGCGTTAACAGCTCCCAGCTCACACGGGGCTGTCTGCCAGCCCACACCAAGGATATTATAGCAAATCTTAGGGATTTTAAAAAGGCTTTAGTTAAAGGTATGGGTATATTTACGAAAAGGTATAAAAATTTAGGGAGAACTATCATTTTAGTGATGGCTATTCTACCAGCCAGTGACAGAGGCAGAGCAGTCCAAAATTTTGACTTACGATCCAGCCAATCTAGTAATCTGCCGAAGTTCATTTGCCATATTTCCTGCAGGTTTCTGCTCAGCCACACCCTGAGGTATTTAACAGTACCATCAGCCCATTTAAGCGGGTATTCCAAGTTGGTCTCCACATGGGCTGCAGTCAAGGGTCTAGGTCCACTCTCTCCCCGCAGCTCCGCTGTGCCGTCTCTTGCCTCCAGACCCCGACCTCCTCCTTGGGAGGTTCGAGGCTGCTGCCCGCTCCTGCGCCTGCTGCCCGCTCCAACTGGGACCAGACTGCCTGCAACCACCGTAACCGTTCTCAGCCGTTTTTTTCTGAATTTTTCCCTGTTGTGCCACTGTTATTGTGCCCATCTGTCTCTTGCTCTAATTCCACCACTGTTTTATTTTCTCGTGCCTTCCTGCTCCTTTCGCCGCTGCTGCCCCTGCGGCCCCTCCCCCTGGAATTCCCCTACTCCCGCCTCTCCTCCCTCCCTCCTCCCCTACTTAATGGCAGCCGCTGCGCGGTCGCGCCGCCGGCGCGCCAAAGGCAAGCCCGTCTGCGGCCAGCGCTAGGAACTCTGGACCTCCCACTACCCATCGCTACGACACCACCACCCTCCTCGCACTCAACCCTGGAAGACTTAGAGAATGCCAACAGGCCTCGCCGAACACGACCCACGGCCAGTTCTCCTGCCTCCACTGCCGCCAGACCCTCACCGCCACCCCGGCCTCCAATACCGCCGACGCCAGCACCGGGGACACCCTAAAATGCATCCTCCTCAACGTACGCTCCGTATACAAACACGCCATGGAAATCTGGAACCTACTCGACTCTCTCTCGCCCGACATCGCCTTCTTCACAGAGACTTGGACCAACGCATCCTCTGCCCCCGACATCAGCACCGCCATCCCAGACGGATACAAGATCCAGAGGAAAGACCGCCCCAACAATCCAGGAGGGGGCCTCGCCATCGCTCACAAGAGCACCCTCCGCCTCACCGCCACCAGCGAAACCTTCCCCTCCGCCGAACACCTGCACTTCCAGATCCAGACCACCCCCAAAGCCACACTCCGAGGAACCCTCATCTACAGACCCCCCGGCCCCCGAACACCCTTCGCCACCACCATCACCGACATCATCGCACCCCACGCCATCGCCTCAGCAAACTACATACTCATTGGAGACCTGAACTTCGACCTCGACAACCCCAGTGACCCCAACTCCACTATCCTTCGTGACAACCTAGCCAGCATCGGACTTAAACAACTCGTTAACACACTGACCCACAGACCAGGACACACCCTCAACCCCATCTTCGCGGCAGGAAACAGCGTCCAATTCAGCCACACAACGCAGCCGCCATGGACCGACCACCACTGCGTACACTTCGCCATCAACAAACCCAAGGCACCCAAACCAGCCCCACGCCCACCTCGAAGGAACTGGAGCAAGGTTACCGACGAGCAACTTAACTCCACCCTCACCCGAGACAACCACACCTGGGCACCCGACGCAAACAACGCAGCCAGAGAACTCCACACCTGGATCTTCAACTGCGCAGACGAGCTCGCCCCGCTACGCAACCCCGACAGACAACGCCCCAGGAAAGCCGCCTGGTTCACCGCCGTTCTCAAAGAAGCCAGACGCACCTGCAGACGCCTGTAGAAGAACTGGAGAAACACCAAGACAACCGGAAACCACACCACCTACAAGGATGCCTTGACGGACTACCATAACCAGATCAGAGCTACCAAGAGGAACTTCATCCACAACAAAATCCTGGCCAACTCCAAGGAACTTTTCAGTGTCATTCAGGAATTCACCAACCCACGCAGCGAAGCCACAGACATCACACCATCCCAAGACCTCTGCGACAAGCTTGGAACCTATTTCCACCTCAAGATCAAAAACCTCTATGACAACTTCATCGACCATCCACCAGGTGCCACAGACGGCCCCCCGCCCCCCAGAAACACCAGCCAGCCCACCATCTCCAACTGGACACCGACCACGGCCGAAGACACCGCCTCGACCATGAAAAGCATCCACTCGGGGGCCCCCACCGACCCCTGCCCCCCTCACATCTACCACAGAGCTGCGGCTGCCATCGCACCCGAACTACAACGCACCATCAACACCACCTTCAAAACAGGCACCTTCCCAGACGACTGGAAGCGCGCAGAAGTCAGACCCCTGCTCAAGAAGCCCACAGCTGACCCCACCGACCTCAAGAACTATCGGCCCATCTCGCTCCTCCCCATCGCAGCCAAAGTTGCAGAGAAAACAGTCAACAGGAAACTGACACGATTCATTGAAGAGAACGCCGTCCTCGACCCGTCCCAATCTGGATTCCGAAGCAACCACAGCACAGAGACCTCCCTACTCGCCGCCACAGACGACATCCGCACCCTCCTGGACCAAGGCCACTCCGCAGCCCTCATCCTACTCGACCTATCAGCGGCCTTCGACACCGTCTCCCACCGCACACTAGTCGCCAGACTACACAACGCAGGCATACAAGGAACAGCCCTGGACTGGATCCGATCATTCCTCACCGGAAGAAGCCAAAGGATCAGACTCCCACCCTTCCTCTCCGACCCCACGAAAATCACCTGCGGAGTCCCACAGGATTCATCACTGAGCCCCACCCTCTTCAACATCTACATGGCCCCCCTCGCAGCCATTGTCCGACAACACGGCCTCAACATCGTATCCTACGCTGACGACACCCAGCTCATCCTCTCCCTCACCAAAGACCCCACCACTGCCAAACTCAACTTCCAGAAAGGAATGCAAGACGTCGCAGTCTGGATGACCAACAGCTGCCTGAAGCTCAATGCCGAGAAGACAGAAGTCCTCGTCCTCGGTACCACCCCTTCTGCATGGGACAGCACCTGGTGGCCGACCGCCCTTGGAAGCCCACCTACCCCCTCAGACCACGCCAAGAACCTCGGCATCGTACTCGACTCATCACTCACCATTAACCGACAGGTCAACGCCGTCACCTCCAGCTGCTTCAACACCCTCCGCAAGACCTTCAAGTGGATCCCCCCTGAGTCAAGGAAGACAGTCACCCACGCACTCATCACCAGCAGACTGGACTATGGAAACGCACTCTACGCCGGCATCAACAAGTCCCTACTCCGCAAACTCCAAACAATACAGAACATCGCCGCCAGACTCGTCCTCGGCATCCCCCGACACGAACACATCAGCCAACACCTACGAAGTCTCCACTGGCTCCCCGTGGAGAAAAGAGTCACTTTCAAAATCCTCACTCACACCTACAAATGCCTACACAACAACGGACCCAAATACCTCAACGACAGAATCAACTTCCATGTACCCAAAAGAAACCTCCGATCTTCCAACCTCGCACTGGCCGAAACCCCGCGCATCCACAGAGCCAGAGCAGGCGGAAGATCCTTCTCTCACATTGCAGCCAAGACCTGGAACGAGCTACCGGCAGACATCAGACGCGCCCCCTCCCTGAACACCTTCAGGAAGACCCTTAAGACCTGGCTCTACGGCTAAACAGATCTGCGGACCCCCCCCCCCTCAGCGTCTTGAGACCCTCACGGGTGAGTAGCGTGCTTACAATTCCCTGATTGATTGATTGAGAGAGGATTTAGACCAGTTGATCTGTATGCCAGACATTCCCCCAAATCGAAGAACCTCCCTCAACACGGGATTAAGGTTATCCTCGGGCTTGCGGATATATAAAGTTATATCGTCTGCGTACATTGATATTATAGGACTCCTGTCTGTGAAACCTAAGCCCCGATTATTGTGATGCTGACGAATCCTGGCCGCTAATGGCTCCATTGCCACTGCAAAGAGTAGTGGTGAGAGCGGGCACCCTTGTCTTGTTCCGCGGGTTATTGCGAATGGGTGCGATATGAGGTTATTTGCACTAACTCGGGCTGCGGGTCTAGTGTAAAGCAGACCAATCAATTTGATGAAATTGGGGCTAAATCCCAGTCTAGGTAGGACAGTGGATAAAAACGGCCACTCCAAGGAGTCAAACGCCCTAGTCGCATCAAGAAACACCGCAACCGCGGGCAGTTTGGGGTCTATTTGGTGCACTGTAGCGAAAAAGGTGCGCAAATTGTGGGCCGTCGATCTACCCGGAATAAACCCTGACTGGTCTGGCCTGGCAATGAGTGGTAACAGCGGTTGTAATCTATTAGCTTGGCCAGGATTTTTGCATCCACATTGATTAACGACAGGGGTCTATAAGAATCACACAAATTAGGTGCTTTGTCTGGTTTTAAAAGAGTTTTGATTGCGGCCTCACGCATGTTCTGTGGAAGGACCCCTATCTTCAATGACTCTTGATACACATCCAGCAGCCGAGGCGACAGTTCCTCCACATATGTTTTATAGAATGTGGTGGTCAGACCATCCAGACCCGGCGCCTTTTCCCCAGGTAAACTTTTAATGACTTGTGTAATGTCTTCTATTGTAAATGGTTCGTCCAAGTAAGCTCTATGGGCGTCGCTGAGCCAAAGCAGTTCAATGGATTCTAGATATTCATCTAGGTCAGGGTGGGGAGCGCTCTGAGTTGCGATATAAAGTGCGGTATAGTATTTAGTAAGATGTGCGTGTGTAGCCTCTTGGCCTCTGATCGGAGAGGCGTCTTCATCTAATAACTCGGCTATAGGTGCGCTGTTGAAGCGCATTAGCAAGGGTTTTTCCAGGTCTATCACCCTCCCCATAGCTGCGTGCTCTGGAGTTCCTCCCCAAAAGGCGGGTCTCTCTCTCAGCTTCTTCCTCAAATTCAGAGATTTTTCCCCTCACCGTGGCTAAATGTCTAGGCTCCCCGGACTGAAAAAATAGTCGTTCCGCTGATTTAATTTCCTGTTCAAGCTTAACTATCGTAGATCGTATAGAGTGTAGCACCCCTGATTGTTTGGAGATGCAAGCGCCTCGGATCACTACCTTGAATGCCTCCCACAACGTCGAGGAGGAGTCCACCGAACCCTCGTTAATAGAGAAGTATTGTGTGATATCAGTTCTAATTTCTTCTCTAAATGACTCCTCTAGGAGCGCATGTGGTGGCAGGCGCCAAGTGAATGCGCGGGGCAGTGTTTGTGGTATCTTCCAGCACAGAACCACCGGGGCGTGGTCCGAGAGAGTACGTGCAAGGTGCAGTGTGTCTGTGGTCCATGACGCAATATCACAGGTGACAAGCCAGTAGTCGATCCTGGACTATGCATTATGATGTGAGGTGATACACGTACCCTCCTTTGTGTTTTGATTCCTGCTACGCCAAATATCAGTAATATCATGTTCAAGAATGATATTGTTTAGCTGTAATGCTGCCCTGGAGTGTGGATTGCGGGCTGTACCCACCCTGTCATTGTTAAGAGTGACGTTGAAATCCCCGCCCCAAATGATCGTGTCGCCACCCAGTGCTGCAATTTTTGCCCAAACCGTAAGAAAGAACTGTGGGTCGTCTATATTGGGGCCATATATTGCCACTAAAACAACCTTGGTTGTCATAAGGGTGCCCTGCAGAATAATATAACGTCCCTCGGGATCAATCTGAACATGTGAGGTAGCCCAGCCAAGGCCCCGTCTAATCAAGATCGAAACACCTCTGGCATAGTTGGAGTATGGGGCCGAGTGTATTTCCCCCCAGTATCTATTCTTTAATTTAGAGTCAGAGCCATTTGTCAAATGTGTTTCCTGTAGAAAGCATACGTCTACGCGGTGTCTGCTCATGTAAGTATGTACCAATCTAGCTTTTTTTAAATCGTTAAGCCCGCGTACATTCAAGGTAAGAAATTTACTCTCAGTCATTTCTTAATAAGCGAAACATGTAGTGAATGTGCATAAACAGGGGCATGCAATAGAACATCATACATTAAAAAGCAAGCAATAATGTTGTGCGCAATCTTAAGTGTGAGTAACAAGAGAAAGTGATCTTTAGAAAGAACCATAACAATTTGTCCTTTAAGCATATACTGTGAAGCTATTGACCTTTCGCCTGAATATACCGTACCCCCCTGTACCCACCCCCACCCACAGCAACCTCCCAATCAGGCTGTGACGTATTTAGACCCTCCCCCCCATAGTACCCTTTGAACAAAACAAAAGCACATGGGAGAACTCCCAGTGGGGCTAGGGACGCCAGCGATAACCCACCAAAAGGCAGGCTAATATATATATATATTGCGCAATCTGTCAAGTGGTAACTTAAGAACAGCTTATTGCAGTCAGGAGCCACAGTGCTATCCATCCAGCGAAAGAGGCAGCTAATAGCTCAGTGATTAACACGAGCATAAACAGACTTGTGTAACAAAGTGTGGATCCGCGCAACTAGTGAATTAGTCATTATCACTGAGATTTTGCCCCGAGTAGGCTTGTTGTGAAGCAAGTGATGTGCTATTTATCTGCCCCGCTCTATTATTGTATCGGCGTAAATGGATGAGACCAATTTGTCTACAATTATCTATCCTTTCGGCCTCTGCACTAATAGATTCTATCTATGAACCACCAAATGAAATGTTTTGTCATAGGATTTTTAACTTTTTTAAGTGTTTTTTAAATATGTACTAATATACATTTATATGAAGGCTATAATTATCAATTCTGGTTTTATCTGATGTTTTATAATGATCGTAGAAACCTTGTTTTATAAAAATTTTGTATTTATATGTTGTTGGCCTGTTAATTTGTGTGGATCTCTTTGGAGTTCCAAAATCATAAATAAACTTAAACTTTAAGTGAGGGCGATTTCCGTGCACCATAGTGTTTAGCATATTTGAGGGCTGATTTAGCATCTGTGACAAACTGTGCCTTTCCATCATACGTGATTTTAAGCTTAGCAGGATACAACATTGCACATGGAATGGAAGCATTTTGCAGGATACGTTTCGCAGGCGTGAACTCCCTCCGCGCTGCCTGGACAGCGGGTGTGTAGTCGGGAAAGAAGGAGAGAGTGTTGCCTTGGTGGGTCACAGGACTCTTATCCCTAGCCGCTCTTAGAATGGCGTCTCTGTCTCTATAATTCATGAGGCGTGCAATTATCGGACACGGCGCCGCACCCGGCGGGGGTCGAGGGCCCAGCCAGCGATGTGCCCTCTCAACGATCATGACCTGCGAGAGAGCTGGCCCAAATAGATCACGTAACAGGTCCTCGATTTAGGGTTCAATTTTCGGGGTAGCAGTTGATTCCGGCAGCCCAATGATCCGCAGGTTGTTGCGCCTAGAGCGAGCTTCCAAGTCTTCATTTTTCGCTCTTATTACAGCCAGTACCTTTTCCATATTAAGGATTTGCGCTCTTGATTCAGTATGAGAGTCTTGGGTGTCTGATACCCTATTCTCTAAGGTGTCTAATCGAACCTCATGAGCGTCGACACGCTTCTTGACTGTATCCAGGCTTGAAGCAAGAGCGTCTATCTTATTGTTCACTGTTTTGATACTGGAGCGCACATCCAGCAGGATCGAGCGAATATCTTCCTCCTGCTGTTCCTCACGTTCTTTGGAGCCCTGAGCAGCATCCATCTCCTGACTTGCATCGTTTGTTCTAGTGAGGCGTTTGTTTTCAAAGGGGAGCTTTGCCTGCTTAGGGTCTGTCTTCCCCATGGTACGGGCTGCTGTGCACCTATTCAGTAGTGTTAGAAAGCGCAGAGGCAGTGGGGCAGATGTGGTGGTACGGCGTTCCTGCAATATGTAATTACCACTTTGATGAGGCTCAGGACACAGTCTTTTTGTACTAGCTGGGAGATCTCCTAGTTCAAGGACAGCCCCAGGTGCGCAGTGCGCTTACGTATTTCTCGCTCAGCCCGGCGTGGGATAAAGTCAGCAAGCACAGGGGCAGAGTACAACAACTGGTGGCACACGTCTCCCACACCAAAACATGCCCAAAGTAAGAGTCAACAGCGGTTCCTAGGCCGGTACCTTAAAGCTACCACAGCGCAGGGTCAGCCCCGCCCCCGACAGAGCACTGGTGTCCTTCAACTCAGGCCACAGCTATCACTCCACCAGACTGCAACACAGTAGAATCAACACGGGCCTCCAGCGTGCGCTCGGCCAAGTGGGCCCCTCTCCAATGGCTTAGGGGGGGAGAGCCACTGGTACACAGGTCTATGTGTGGGGACCGGCGCCTGGCCCAGGACCACCAGAGCGGACACCGAGCGAGAAACTTCCATTGTAGGGGCAAGACAAGGCAGCACAGGGCCCACTCAGCTCGCGTCCCCACCCAGCACCCCAGCCCCTCCGTGAGGGCGCCCACGGGATTTACCGCGGCGCGGGCTCTACCGCACCCTCCACCACAACTCGGCCCTAGCGGGAGAGAGAGCAGAAAGGGCACAAAGCTTAGCGGCCGAGCGCACTCAGGCCCGCGCCACCCCAAACCCCGGCTCGCACCCACCACACTGCGCCGCTGTGTCTCACCTCTCCCCCCGACTGCCCGCTCTTTCACCGATCAGCCCGGAGGTCCGATGCTCTCCGATGATCAGTGGACCGACTGGCTCTTCACCACCAGGCCGAAAGCGCGGTCCGAAGCCACGCCCCCCTCCTCGTCGTGGCAGCAGGAGGCCCGCATACATTGTGGCAAACTCACGAAGTCTCTGGGGGTGCGTATCGCTGGTATAGGAGCAAAGCGCCAGGTACGTCTTCACCTCAGCCTCTGTCCAAAGCGCTGGGAGCACCTGGGGTCATAAGAGCTCGCTGGATTCCCCCACTTTCAGTAACGGCCGCGGCCAGCCGAGTCGTGTTGCGCGGCGCCTTCACGGTGGCTAGCCAGCAAAGCCAGCTCAGTGGACGCCAGACCGCTTCATCGTGGGTTGTCTTTGATTTTGAAGCGGCAGAGGTCGCATAAGGATGGCGAAATGTGCGGATGATTGAGCCTGGTCTGCGGAGCCCCTTCAACAGGCGGCCATTCCGCGGCTCGACGTAGCCACGCCCCCATTATACATAACACTTTAAAAAAAGCTTTGTACAAACACAAACCACGTGTCTGTGTCTTTCTTAAAAAATACTTATGCCACATAGAAAGTAGCCATAGAACCAGTCCCTAGAGGGCGCTGCACTCCCAGCTGTAGAGCAAATGTATCCAGCCTTGGGAGTGCTCGAAATGAAATGTAAAGCCTAGGGTGGTCTTAATCCCTCTAACCCTGCAGACTTCTTTCCTTTGGGAGGGGAGGGGAAGTGGGCAGCACTCCTGCAGCCCCCCCACTCTCTTTTTTCCGTTGGTTGTGGCCCTATCGTGGACCAGCACACCATAAGCAGTAGAAAACTTTGGGAAATGAAAGTCCAGCAGAGACTTATGGGGTGCTCTATCCCAAGAGCGTGAATATCAATGAGCTTCACACCGCGCAGCTTCCTTTCTTCTCCTTTTACAATTTTTACATTTCTTGGGGGTACCCAATCCCACCCGGTGCGCCCCACAAGGCATCCTTTGTTGGGGGCAGCTCCTGGAGCCTACCCTCAGCTGGCTAGCAGTATCCTTGATGCCGGCCCTGTGCTCTTCTCTGTTGCCTGCTACATGCGGGCAAGGTGTTTATCCAGGCGCTGTGGCCACCCGGCTCACCCCAGACACGGGTACAGAGAGTGGGTGTGAGGGCCGCTGCAGTTGGGACCCAAGAATGGGGTCCAGGTGGGTTTTGGGTGAAGGTGCTCTCTTCTCGGTGGTGGTTTTCTTGCTTCTTGGCGGATAACGTCCTGGGCTCCCTAGTACAAAACTCAGCCAATAGTTTGGGATCCCTGGGCATCCGGAACTCTGGGGAGGGGGCCCCACACTTGCCCGCTCCCAAAGGATTATTAATTTATAAATGCTCCTAGCGTCGACCACCGGGTTACGGCTTGGGGGTCAAAGGTCAAATACTTTTCCCACACATATCTCAGGCCCCGTTGGGCTGATTTGCACGATCTTGGGCTGATTTTGCTCCTGGTGACGTGCCCTAGCCACTTGGAGCCTTTTTCTCAGGCCTTCTAGCCTCTAAGGCGGTACACTTTGCAGGGGGCTGGTTCCACTGGCTCTCTGTTTTTTATGTCCTCTAGTGCTTCTCTCCTCCTGGGTGCAGCAATTCAGTTCCTCCCCAAACTGGTCCTTAGGGTATATAAGGGGACCAGCTTTCCTAGTACTGGGGAGAGACCCACTTATCCTGGGGTCAACTGCACTCAGAATCCTTAGTCCAAGATGGTATCAGGGGGTTCCTCCTTCCAGTTGTCCATGGCTGCCGCAGACCGGTTCCAGTGTCCAGCTCCAACAAAAAAAACCTCTCTCACTCTTGTGCAAGAGTTTTTAGGTTGGGGTGGAAGGCTCTGGAAGCCAGACGCCACTGGCCAATCCGAGGGTGCCATATCACCTCCCAACCCTATCCCAGCTATTCTGCACAGTATGTTGGGACAGTTGAAGATGGCACCACGGAGGAGCCACTGATCATACCTCCTCTGGGAACCTCAGCTCTGCCCCTTGTTGATATGACTGCCACGGCCTTCCCCACCACAACTCCAAAGAGAAGTCCCCTCCTGTTCTGGCTCCAGAGGTCTGGGCTCACTCCTTTCTTCAGTGGGCCTGGGCATTCCCAACCCTGGTACAAGGATAGTTAATGGATGTAGATTTTCTTCCCCACACCTTGCTCATCAGGAGCTGAGTGAAGCACTGTTAACTGCTTCCGTTGAGTGGCGAGGCGTTTGTTGCCTCTGCTGGAGAGCAATGCAATTAACTTGGCCTTGTTTCTGATCCTGAGCTGAGCCAGGTAAATACGTTAAATCTGGTTGACCCATAAGGCATACATATACCTTCTTGGGACTTGCATATTTGATCTTGGCGCATACTTTACACCCCGGTTCGATGCCTCACTGGACTCTGTAGGCCAAAGGGGAGTGAAACTGCACTCCAAGGTAGATTTCCCTTATGTCTATATTAAAGGGTCACTGCAGACAAAACAGTAAACCACACTTTCTTCCTGAGTGTCCACTAATATTATGAGGCCTATCCCAGGTCAATAGCTAACCCTCCAGGGTCCCCTTTGGGCCAAGCTACCTGTGTGCTGTTACCAGGCTGAGCATGACGATAGTCTTACACACGCAGCCCTCACGTGTGCACGTGTTCACATGTAACAAGCCAAATGCCCCTTACCCTTGCAGCGTCGCAGTGGCCTTATCTTCAAAGGCGAACACTGGTTGTAAACACTTGGGGTCCGTTTACCTTGGGTGAGTCACCAGTTGTAAAGCTCATTCATAGTAAATAGTCCAAAACTAGGTGAACAAAAAGTGAAAAATACTGGCAGATTACATGGGCAGAACCCATTTTGATACAATGACTGATACCATTCGCACAGACAACGATCTTATATTTGCCTTCAAGCTTCGCCATTTGTAATTACCAATTACTGCCGCCTTTACAACCATGCCACTGACTGCATAGTTTTGTCCTTTCAAATTAAAGCTACTAGTTAAATGAAACAGATGAAAATCAACGATTTAATCTACACAATCAATCTGTACTTAGATATATTTGAGGTACAAGTGACTGTTGCTACCGTTGGGCAACACAAGGCCACAAGGATACAACTAATATCAAAAGATCTGTCAAATTATACAATGCATTTGCTTACTTAATAGATCCATCTATTATGGATCTTCACATTTTGGGGGTTTTCTCTTTTGCGCTCATGAGTGCAGTTTTTTCATATGCACACCAACGCCACGACCATGCATTAATATATTGCTGCAAACTAATTTGATATTGTTTTTACCCTCCTCCTTTTCTTTCTTTGTATTTAAATAGACATATTATTTTACTAGCCTTTTTTTTTTCTTCTTCAGAGTTTTATATAGCGCGAACTAGACCCGAGAAATCGGGTATCAGAGCGCTTTACATGAGCACCAGTTGCGTTACCGAAGGACACATTCATTTTTGTTAGGCACGGGGAGATTAAGTGATTTGCCCAGAATCACAGGATGTTGAGCGACGTTGCCGGGAACACGAACCCGGTTCCCCAGCTTCGAGGTCGAGCGCTCTAGCCGTAAGGCTACATCCTCTGAGAAATCTCATTGGATCTTGCAGCCAGGCACACTTCAATTCACCTGTAATCTTATAGAGGGAGTCAAGAAACACGTGAATTTCATTTGGATCTCCCTGAATGACCACAGATAAAAGGAAGAATACAAATTTTAAAAGTCAACTACTACTTTGGAGAATTATTTCCATACAATCAGTGGAGGGTGCTGAGATCTATTTGTTCTCAGAATAATTTTAAAATATAAACAATTATGTTTTTTTGTGGCTAGATTATTTGGTATTTTCTCCTGATCCCAGCATATCTTCTCTGTATGTTGGAATGCAGGGACAAGCAATTTCGGGCTAAGCCATATTGCCTTGCACGCTTACTGATAAAGTTTTTCAACTTTTCACCAAGCATGACCATAGTTAGCGGTCTAGCTACACCGCGATGCTAGCGGTAACGTGACTACGCGTTCCGTACCCGGATTGGCCGCTTCTCCCTACGTTCACGCACGTACGTAGATGGGCGGCGCAGACGGGTTTCGAAAGTGCTTTATAATATTGAATCCGCACCGGTCCACCCATCGACGGGGTCCGGTGCTTCGAGGGTTTATCCAGGTCCGAAGTGGGTGCCTGGCTTTGCTGGCGTGAGTAAGAGGGAATTGGCAACCATCGCCATCCCGACAATCCGGGGTTCAGAATCTAACGTCAGTATGTCTATCCTCCTTTCTTTAGGGTGTGCCTACTAGCCACCACCCCCCCTCCTGAGACCCATGGTGTGATTATTTTTCACTCCTCACGTAAGGATTTAATTTTCTCAATTGTGTGGTGCATCCCACTAGCAGAACAGCACCCGAGCGCTTCACAGAATACCTGACAGCGTTTTGTTCACAATGACGCACCGATACCGCTAAACGCCCTAGTAGGCGTACAGGTGACATATCGCTTTGAAATAAAAAGGTACCTTCACATTACGAGTGGATTCAGTCACTATGGTAATGTGAGAGATATGTGCACTTCTTTCCCTTTTCTCTTTTTTCACTATTAAGCACAGTAAACTTTAAAATTGTAAAGTTACAGTGCACTCCGAGAAGAGCACTTTTGTTTGATGGGATTGAACAAACGAACACATTGCCATATTACTACCAATTATTTCTTTGTGTGTGTTTGTTTGTGTCTTTTTCTTCCCATTTTAGATACACGTTGGGTTCCATCTTTCCCACGGTAACAGCAGGTTAAATTCCTTCATTCTGTTTTTTACATACTTGACCTCCAGGTCAGGGTGAGCCTTAGCGCGCTCATACCGCCGGGGTCTACACTTTTGGTCCTGAAGAATGCCCAGCTAATGGCAAGACAGTGGCAGAAACATGTCGACCACACATAGTGAGGTATAGCTGATTACTCTATTCGGCTTAAACATCACTCACTCATTTTTTATCCGTGGCTGGTTGGCCAACGAATAAAATTATTTTTGGTTACAACCACGTCATTTTTAAACTCACATCACAATCACTTGCACTTGTCACCCAGACATAAAAACATTTTTTGAACCAGCTCCGCAGTAATTCTGGCGTTGCAACACCGGGGAGGTATTCGACCTCACTGGTGGGGCCCTATGATGAAGCATGTCACCAACCAGGTTGGTGAGTGAGGGCTTTTTAAAGAATCATATCTGATTCTTTTTCCCAGCTCTTCTTGAAAGTGAATACACTCTTTTGTTGTTGTGTAGATTAAGAAAAGCGCAATGCATCACCGTGTCTGGTCACACATGCTTAAGGTGCCCCTGAGAATAAAGACAAAACAATATCACCTCTGGCACTGTTTTAGTCTGAAATAGCAACATGGAATATTCCCAGAATTTCTGACATTGTCAGTGCAAGACCAGAAATGCTACAGAATATTTAAAGATTCATTATCTTATTGCGCGTATAACTGCTCTCCTTATTGCTGTTGAGAGTCTAAAAGGGGGGTAGGCATCAGAGTGTTTGATTGATGAGGAGAACTCAGTTATTAGGGAGTAAACTGTGGTCCCGGTTGTTTTTCAATTTGTCCTTCCATGATGTTTTCCGAATGTGTACAAAAAAATAAATAAAAAAATCAAGGTTAGCAGAGATAAAGATCAGAACTCATGCTGAAAACTAGCTTGGCACACAAACCAAAGAAGAAAGTCCTACCAACCAATTCAACTTCATTTTTGCCCTTGCAAACCGGACAACAGAAATTACACAAACCTCAAGAGCAGACCTATTGGTGGCACATATTTTCCAGACTATTCAGTAGCTAAGCCTCCATTCCAACCAGAGCTATCATGAACCCTTGGCGTCTGAAATATTCCTGAATTTAATCAAGACCTCTACCATGAAACCTATTCTATAAAAGCAAGGCAGTGACCCAACTGGTGCTTCAAACTAATGTGTGTGCAATATGCAACGACAAGTTCTTAGTCAAACATATTAAAAGATCACCCTTCTCACAAATATAGTCATAGAAAGTAATTCTTTTCTTTCAGACATTAAAAAACATTCCGTCCTGGCTGTGGCACTGGAGCTGCACTAACTGCCACATGGATGACATCAAAACTACTGATGACTCAAATGGAGTTGTGGAACCCCTGTTACTAGATCTTTTGTTTATCACTTTTTGATACCAGAATCCCTTTACTTTGCTTCAGAAAGCCCACAAACCAGAACAGAACATTATCCTAAACTGATTGCCTCATTCCTCATTAACACATCCTGCATATCATTTTCATCCTTCTGCTCAGCACCATTCTACTCCAAAGCTGATATATCTCAAAGCTTGATGATCGTTCCTAACCTCTTTAAAATGTACTTCAGTCCATTACCTGCCAATCTCCATCAACCTCTGCTGTTACAAGTACGCTAATGAGACACAAATCATCCTAAAGCTTCTAAATCTATCAGATTACCCCTTGTGACCAATACCTATTGCCACCATGCGGTAAACCTCTGGATGCTATCTAACCACCTTTAGCCTAAAACATTAAAATCAGAGACAGGTAATGGAGAAATTACCACCCCCTCAACCATCTGGCCACAAGAAAATCTCCACCACCAAGAGAGAAAAATTACAATGATTACGGACATCAATCTCTTACTTGCGAAAAAAGTAAATCAAGTTACCAAAGAAAGCTTCTACATCATAAAATGCATACCACAAATTTTCCTTTAACTAGATTTGCCTACAAAGTACAAGCTATCATTGCCTTAATGCTCTCCTGCCTCACCTATATCAACAGACTATACATCGGAGCCCCTCTGTACTTCACTAGCTGTAGATAATACAGAAAGGAACTAGCAGATAACCATTCATTCTACACATATGGACTCATATCTCACCAGCCCTCAAAGTATTACCCTGACAGCCAGTGGCTAGACTTTTCACCTCTAGAGCAACGTACTAAACCCACTAAGCAATCCACTGCACTTGACAACTCCTCCTTCAACAAACTTTGCAACTTCCGCCAAACAACTTCACTAAGCTCTAGGTTGGACCAGGCCATCCTCACTCAGAAGGTTCTGCATCAGCAGAAGTTTGTTCTCTCTGCAGCAAGTTAAGCTCAGGAATTCGATTCCTGCAAAAATAATCAATCATCTCGAAATTCTGAAAGTGTTAAAACCTTCTGCTTTTCAGTCAAGTAACTGCATGATATAGACTTCTAAATTTATAGTAGGCACTGCATATATTCTCAAATATACATTCTCACACTTTCCTGTAACTCATGTATGTGCTGTACTATGACTGGGGCATGTCTTCAATCCTCCTGCACCTCACCAAACATCTCTACAGAGGCCAAACTACAAGCCACATCCTGCAAACCGAGCACACCAAGAGGGTGCAAGGAACACAACATGAATTGGAGGGCTTTGCAATCATGTCAGGGGTATTATGAGCAATAGTAAAAAATAGAATTTCTGTAAGATGGTTACAGGGTTTCCTTTGCATATTCTTCAACATTGAACCATTCAAGGTGCATGATAGGATGCTGGAATATATTATACACTATCACAGTCCCACGAAGGGTACTTATGTCTCAAAGGGGTCACATGGCACTGCACTGTGACACTTGTCACTGTGGAAATGTCCTAAGCCAGGCAGTAATAATGAGAATGAGTGAAAAGTTTACCACCCCATCCCCTTGCTCCCAGAAAATTTAGCCCGGAGGGAGAAATCCAAACATTTCATGAGGTTGCCGTTGAATAGATAATACTGTAGCCTAATTTTTTTTAAAAGGTTACCCCGTAATACAGCAATTGTGGATCGATGGCCACTTCTAAGCTGAAAGAGCATGTTGTTGAAAAGGAAAATGTTACTTACCCAGTAAGCATCTGTTCTTGGCATGTAGAGCTGTAGATTCACATGCTTTGCATACTCTTGCCATCTAGTGTTGGGTCTGGATGTTTGCAAGTTGTTTTTCTTCGAAGAAGTCTTTCCAGTCACGAGGTAGGTGACTCCTCCTTTCGGTGATAGTGGGCATCGACTCCATTGTTAGATTGTTTTCCCACAGAGGGTGAGAATGGAGTTAGTAAAGGTAGAATAGAGATGCCCATGCGTATGTATGTAAGATAAGAAAGAACTGCAACAGGTATAGGTACCCGGGGAGGCGGGTGGGCGCATGTGAATCTACAGCTATACATGCCAAGAACAGATGCTTACTGGGTAAGTAACATTTTCCGTTCGAGGCATGTGAGCTGTAGATCACATGCTTTGCATAGACTATACAGCAGTAAACTCCCAAAGCGGTGGCTAACCTGTAGCTGTTGCAGTTGTTTGAAAAAGTGTTTTAAGTACTGCCTGGCCTACATTAGCTTGTTGCCTCGCTAACACATCTACACAATAGTGTTTGGTGAATGTGTGCGGTGTAGACCATGTTGCTGCCTTATGTCAGCTAAAGGAATATTCCCTAAGAAGGCCATAGTAGCCCCTATTTTGCATGTGGAGGCGCTCTAGGGGTTATTGGCAATGTTCTTTTTGTATAACATGTTTGGATACATTTAACAATCCATCTTGCAATACCTGATTTAGAAATGGGATTGCCTTTGTGTGGTGGAGAAAAAGCAACAGAGCTGCTTTGTCTTACGAAAATCTTTTGTTCTTTCTACATAATATAGTAGAGCTCTTCTAACATCAAATGTGTGTAGAGTTCTGCTACAGAATCAGGTTGAGGAAAGAACACAGGTAACTCAACCGATTAATTGATGTGAAAAGCAGAAACCACTTTTGGAAGAAATTTGGGATTGGTTCGAAGAACCACCTTGTCTTTGTGAAGTTGAAAGAAAGGCTCTTGTATAGTTAGTGCCTGGAGCTCACCTACTCTCCTTAAGGAAGTGATTGCAATAAGAAAAGCAACCTTCCATGAGAGAAATTGTAGTTGACACTTGTGCATTGGTTGAAAAGGTTTCCCCATTAGCCTTGTAAGGACTATGTTCAAGTTCCACACTGGTGCAGGTGGAGCTCTTGGTGGTATTAATCTTTTTAGTTCTTCCATAAAGGCTTTAATCATTGGTACTTTGAATAGAGATAAGTGTTGTCTGTTTTGTAAGTATGCAGCTACTGCTGCTAAATGCAATCAAATAGATGTATAAGCTAATCCAGATTGCTGGAAGTGTAAGAGATAACGAATAGTTTCTTACCTGTCGGTGTAGTTTTGCAGCTTGAAGAACTTTTCTGGATTCACTATGCTGTGCATTATTCCGCCATCTAGTGGTTGGGTCCGGAATTGTAGTATTTCTTCTTTTTTTTTTGTTGGTGGGCGTCGACGACGCAGTACCATTTGGTGTCTCTCTGTGACGTCGTCGGACTTCCTCCGGAAGCCCCACCTTTGGTAGCCATCTTCGGATTCTTTTTTCTCTGTGTTTTGTTTCTATTTGTCCTCCTTATGGTTATCTTCCTTGGTGGAGGAGGGTGGGTTCGCTAGTGAATCCAGAGAAGTTCTTCAAGCTGCAAAACTACACCGACAGGTAAGAAACTATTCTTTTTTGCAGCGTGAATCTTTTCTGGATTCACTATGCTGTGCATAGACTTTGTAGCGGTTTGCTAGCCTTGTGGTGGCTGGGTGGAAGATAAACCTTGATTTGTAAATAGATGCTGTAAGACCTTCTGTCCTACTTGTGCCTCCTTGTTCATTTGGATGTCCACACAGTAATGTTTTGTGAATGTGTGTACTGAAGCCCATGTTGCAGCCATGCAAATGTCTTGGATTGGGGTGTTAGCCAGAAAGGCAATTGTTGCTCCTTTCTTTCTTGTTGAATGCGCCCGAGGCGCTTCTTGTAACGTGTGTCCTGCATGCTTGTGACACAGTTGTATAGCTTGTGCTATCCATCTTGCGATTGTGTTTTTGGTTACTGGTCTTCCCAGAAAACTTTTTGCGAAGGATACAAATAACTGCTTTGTTTTCCTGTATTCTTTAGTTCTTTCCATGTAATACATGACTGCTCTTCTTGCGTCAAGTGTGTGTAAAGCCCTTTCTGCTTTGTCCTTTGGATTTTGAAAGAAACTTGGTATCTGTATACTTTGATTTATGAGGAATTTTGGTACCGCCTTTGGCATGAATTGTGGATCTGTCCTCATGACAATTCTGTTACCATGTATCTGAAAGTAGGGCTCCTGTAGAGTTAGTGCCTGCAGTTCGCTAACTCTACGTAGTGATGTTATTGCCACTAGAAATGCTGTTTTTATTGTAAGCATTTGCAGCATTGCTTTGAGCAGTGGTTCGAAAGGTGCCTTCATTAATTGTGCTAAAACAATGTTCAGATTCCATGTTGGTGCTGGTACCCTTTTTGGTGGTGCAATTCTCTTTGCCCCTTCCATGAATCGTTTGACCACCTGTGAGGTGAAGAAGCTTTTTCCTGTTTCCCCTCTTGAGTATGCGACAATTGCTGCTAAGTGTACCTTTAGTGATGTAAAGCATAAATTACTTTGTAGTAAATGTGTGAGGTATTTGAGCACAGTTCTTTCCCTCGTGATCTTTTTTGACAGTCCTTTTGTAATACACCATTGTGTGTATCTTTTCCATTTTGCTGTATAACATTTCCTTGTTGTCGGTTTTCTAGCTTCTCTTAGAACAGCCATAGTGCTTTCGGGTAGTTTTAGATGTGCGAATTCTAAGTCTTCAGGAGCCATGCCGCTAGGCCTAAGCTCTCTGGTTCTGGGTGAAGTACTCTCCCGTTTTGCATTGTTAGCAACTCTTTTCTTCTTGGAATTTTGTGCATTGTCCCTTGTGAAGCTTCCATTAGTTCCGAGAACCATGTTTGTCTGGCCCACTGTGGTGCTATGAGAATCATTGTCATCTTGCTGATTCTGCACTTGCTGATCACTTTGTTCAGCAATGGTATTGGGGGAAAAGCGTACGCAAATATCCCTGACCAGTCTATCCATAGCGCATTCCCTAGGGACCGGCTGCAGGGTCGCCTGGATGCGAAGTTTTGGCATTTTGCATTCTGGGGTGTTGCAAATAGGTCTACCTGTGGGGTCCCCCACTTTTTGAAAATCTTCTGGACTTCTGTTTGATTCAGTTCCCACTCGTGGGATGCTGCTGTTTGTCTGCTCAGTCTGTCCGCTTCTAGATTGTCCTTCCCTGGTAGGTGTATTGCTAACATATCTATTCCGTTTGGGATCGCACATCTGCTGTGCTAGATTCGAGAGTGCGACAGAGTGAGTCCCTCCTTGTTTGTTGATGTAGAACATAGTTGTGGTGTTGTCTGTTTGTATCAACACCTTTTTCCCGTATAGCTCCTTTTGAAAGGCTTTTAAGGCTAAGAACACTGTTTTTAGTTCCAAGATATTGATATGTTTCACCGCATCTTGTGGTGTCCACAATCCCCTTATCTTTAGATTGCCCATGTGTGCTCCCCATCCTATTAGGGAGGCATCTGTTGTTATGGTCACTGTTGGTGTTGGAGGTGTGAAAGGTCTCCCTTGTGCTATATTTGCCTTGTTCCACCATGGCATCTCCTGATGAACTTTGTTTGTGACAACCACTAGATCCTCCCAACTCCCTGTAGCTTGTGACCATTGTGTCTGGAGCCATTCTTGAAATTGTCTCATGTGTAGACGGATGTTGGGAACTAAGTGAATGCATGAGGCCATCATTCCTAGTAGTTTCCCCACAGTCCTCACTGTCAGACGATGCCCCTTCTGGTATAGATGAGTCTCCTTTATTAGAGCTGTTATCCTCTTGTCGTTGGGGAATGCTTTCCCTAACACAGTGTTTATTTCTGCGCCCAAGAACGACTTCTTCTGTCTTGGTTCTACTGATGATTTTTCCTCGTGTATGGAAAACCCCAGTTGAACTAGCGTCTCCATCACTTGTTGTATATGCTGTTTGCATAGGTTGTATGAGTTTGCTCTTACTAGCCAGTCGTCTAAGTAGGGGTAAACATGAATTCCTTGTCTTCTCAGATGTGCTGCGACTGCTGCCAGGCACTTTGTGAACACTCTTGGTGCAAATTTTAGACCGAAAGCTAGCACTTTGAACTGGTAGTGTTGTTTGTTTATGTCAAATCTTAGGAAACGCTTGTGTTTTCTGTTTATTGGGATGTGTAAATACGCATCTTGTAAGTCTATTGTTGCCAGGTAATCTCCCCTCTGCAACTGAGGTAACACTTCTTGAAGTGTAGTCATTTTGAATCTTTGCGTTTTGACAAACTTGTTTAGAAATCTTAGGTCTAATATTGGCCGTAATGATCCGCCCACCTTTTGAATTAGGAAGTATGTTGAATATACTCCGCTGTCCTTTTCCCTGTGCGGTACGCGCTCTATTGCATGTTTTCTCTGAAGTTCTATCACCTCTTTGACCAGGTGAGATAGTCTTCTTTTGAAGGCGTCCTTTGCCTTGGCCGTTTGTGCGGAGGCTGTCTTGTTAGCTCTATACAGTATCCATACTGTATTATGTTCAGAATCCACTTGTCTGTGGTTATTTCTTTCCATTTGTGTTGAAAAAATGTTAGTCTGCCTCCCACTGGAGTGGTATGTTGGGGGAACTGTAAGTTTGTCTTTTTGTTTGTTTGTACTGTCACTGTTGGTTTTTGTGAGAGTACCTCTCTGTGTGTGCAGTCACTTGCTAGATGTTTGTTGTCCACCCCTTTGTGGCTGACCTCTGCCACGGGGACGCCCTCGAAAGGACCCTCTTCCTTGAAATTGCCAGCCTTGTTGCTGCCCGTGTTGTGTGCTCTGGTTCCCGGCCTGGTATGTTTGCTGGTAACCTTGGTGTGAGGTAGTAGGTTGTTGTGTACCTCTCCCCGCTGGCCTTCTTAACGGTGTGCCTCTACGCATACCTCTGAACTGCAGGGCTCCCATGGACCTTGCTGTTTCGTTGTCCTTTTTTAGTTGATTTAGTTTGTCATCAACCACCGTTCCAAACAGTTGTTTGCCATGGAATGGAGAGTTAACTATGTTGCTCTGCACTTCTGGCTTGAAGCCTGATATTCTAAGCCATGCGTTTCTTCTTTCTGTTATGCCAATCATCATTTGCCTGCTTGATGTTTCGGCCGCATCAAGGGCTGACTTCAAACATGTGTTAGCAATGTTTTTGCCCTTTTCCACCAGGTGGCTTGCCCTTTTCTGGAACTGTTCTGGTAGGTTTTGTAACAGTTCCCCTACCTCCTCCCAGTGCTGGTACGCATGCCTGTTGAGCAGAGCATTGGAGTTTGCAATGCGCCACTGATTTGCTGCAGCTCTCTCCATTTTCCTTCCTACGAGGTCCATCCTTTTGCTTTCTTTGTCTGGAGGTGGCCCCACTGTGGTGGGCACATTGGCCCTTTTCCTTGCTGTTGAGGCAATGATAGAGTCAACTGGTACTGATCCCCTAATGTATAAATGGTCTTTTGAGGAGTGTTTATATTCTTTCTTAGCTCTTGCTGTTACGGCCTTGCAAACAGCAGGCTCCTTGAATGCCTCTTTCCCCTGGTCTAAGACACTAGGCAGCATTGGTAGGAATTGGTTCCTAGATTGTGTAGGCATCAGTGCTTCCAATAAAAAGCAGGCTTGAGGTTTCTCTTCCTCTAGCTGAACCCCATAAGTTTCCGCAGCCTTCTTTATTACCTGATTGTACATGCCAATGTCATCAGGGGGTGATGGCCTCGAAGGATACGACTCTACAGACTCTTCGGGCGACTCGGCGTCGAGGTCTTGCCATTGGAGCTCTTGAGTCTCCGAGTTTGACGATTCTGCGTATGCTTGTTCGTCCTGTTCGGCATCTTCCCCGAAGAAGTAGGAACCTTCCTCTTCTTCCTCGATTATTTCAGGGGTTCTAGGTGGTATGGGATCTTCGGCAACCCTTTGTGTTTCGTTTTCCTTTAGTCTCGGCGGTATCTTGTATAGCTTCAAGCTTTTGTCGAAGTCTTTTTTGCGCTGGAGGATATTCGCCATTTCGGCTTCGAGCCTTCTCCTCTTCTTCTCAATCTGGGCCTCGTGTGTTTCAGCGCCGAGATTGTCCGCTTTTCGTTTCTCGACTGACAACGCCGAGGCGGTCGTCGAGGTTTGCTTCGGTCTCTCTTTTTTCGATGCCGAGGCGTCCTTTTCCAGACTGTCCTTCAACGTCTTTGTTTTTTCGAGAGCCTTTGCCGCTCCGGAGTCCTTATCGAAGGATCCTACGGTCTGCTTTTGCTTGGATGCAGCTACGGTCGCCGAATGCTTCGACGCAGAGGATCCTTTTTGCGGTCTAGAGTCTGATTTTCGAGACTCTTCTGGTTTTTTCGAGGTCGACGACTCTCTTCGAAGTCTTCTTCTCGACTTCCATGACCAACACCTCGGTGTCCTCGTTGCCTTCTGGTCCTTCGGCGACGTTGTCTTCCTCCTCGCTGGAGAGGCCCAGGTCTCGCAGTGATGGCGGTGATCCTTGGCCTTGCATATTGTAGTTTGCGCGTCGCTGTCTTTCCCTTACTCTCAACGTCTTCGGGGTGAAGACGGAGCAAGCGTTACAGTCTTCGCTTCGATGATCCAGCGGCAGGCACAGGTTACAGACTGGGTGCTGATCCTTCTGTGCGTATTTGTGGTGGCAGTTCTTGCAAAACTTGAATGGCGTCTTGTCCATTACCGCGCCCAGGGAGCCCCCTGCATGCGCATTTTCCGATCGACGAAGTTCTATATTTTCCTCTTCTCGTCGAACTGCGGTTGTTGTCGAGTTACCGGTGGAGATGTAGACCCCGGTGTTCTGTTCTGCGACGATTTTTCTCAGTTTTTTCCACGATTCTTCCTCTCCAACCCAGGAGCTTCTCCGTATCGATCCAGACCCAACGGCGGAAAAAAGAATCTGAAGATGGCTACCAAAGGTGGGGCTTCCGGAGGAAGTCCGTCGACGTCACAGAGAGACACCAAATGGTACTACGTCATCGACGCCCACCAACAACAAAACAAAAAAAAAAAAGAAGAAATACTACAATTCCGGACCCAACCACTAGATGGCGGAATAATGCACAGCATAGTGAATCCAGAAACGATTCACGCTGCAAAACAGATGATGTTTTGTACTGAAGCATCCAGGGGATTGATATTGTTATAATATATAACAAAACGTTTCCACTTCAATGCATAACATGCCCTAGTAGTAGGTCTCCTAGCCTCCTTTAGGATATTCATACAGTCTGGTGGTAATTGTAAATAACCAAACTCTATGACTTCAGGAGCCAAATCGCCAGGCTATGAGAATCAGTGTGAGGGATGTTTGCCTGAGCTTCCGAACTACCAGCGGAATGAGTGGGAGAGGCAGAAAAGCGTAGGCAAATATCCCTGACTAGTTCATACATAGGGCATTGCCCTTGGAGAGCGGGTGTGGGAACCTGGAGGCGAAGCTTGGGCATTTTGCGTTTTGATCTGTGGCGAACAGGTCTATGTGAGTGTCAGGAACCAGCTGACGACGGAGGAACTGAATGGCCCCCTGACGCGGTTAACAGCATCCTATTGCCTTACATGCAGGCCGGTGTGGAGCCCTTTAAGGAATCTCCTTCGGAGGAGTCCCCGGAGGCGTGGCCCATGACGCATTCGTCCTCCATCCAATCGGCGGAGACAGCAATCGGAACAAGAGAGGCGAGCCTCCGCACGTATGCGGAAGAAGAATCCCAGCGGACGAGAGAGCTAGAGGCGTGGAGGTCGGAGAACCCGGACGGACGGAGAGGAACCGAGAGAGGAAACGCGGCGCCAGACGAAGACGTCAAGCCAGGAGGCCAACGAGACCGTGTTCCGCCCCGCCGCCCTCCAGGAGGAGGGTGGCTTGAGAAGGTACGGGCGAAGCTGCTGGGGTTTCCAGGGCACGGGTAGGGGGAGGGGGTAACCGAGAGGGAGGTCACAGAAGGGATCGCACGGTGGTGGCGTTCGTGGTGGTGCATCATCCCTCACTCCCCGCTCCCCTGTATGAGGAAGGAATCTTCCCCACTGACCCCATTCCATTTCTCTTTGCCTTTTGGGTGTTTGGACTGCTTCCGGTATCTGGACCTCGGACCTGGGGAGAAGTCAGGACGACCTTATTTCACACGTCTTCCAGGGACAAAGAGGCGACTCCCCAAAGCTGCTCTATCCAGGAGAGAACTCTAGTGCACCGAACTTTGTGTTCAGAAAAATAAAGACTTGTTTCACCTCATACTGGGTCTCCTTGCTGATTAGTGCCCCTCCGGATAGCCTCCCGTGACAAAGTGGTGTCAGAAGTGGGATCCGTCCCATCGATACAGGATGGAGAACCTCGTATATCAACTAAAGGAAGGCCAGACCAAGCTGGAGTGGGCTGTTGAGAGAAGCACCAACCAGGCCGAGATGGACAGGGCCGCCTTTACGGCCGCCATACAGCAACAGGCCAACCAGATGGTCAAGCTGGCGGAAGGACAGACCCACCTTCTTGCAGGGATCGGACAGGGAAGAGCCCCTGCTCCACCGGGTACAGTCATCCCGTTACAGAAGTATGTCCCAGGGGAAGACCCTGTGTCCTTCTTCCTGAATTTTGAGAGGGCTGCCCGGGCCAGCGGATGGCCCGCCGATCGCTGGCCTTTCTACTTGGCCCCTCTGCTTACAGCCGAAGCCCAAGCAGCATACCAGGTTATCAACAAAGACGGTACAGCGGTCTATGGCACCGTGAAGCAGTACGTACTGGACCGCCTAGGTGTGGACGACGAGACCCATCGTCTGAAGTTCAGACAGGAACGCGGCCTCGCCGGTGACACCCCCAAAACGCTGTTCTACAAAATCAAAGACGGTGCCGATCGTTGGCTAAAACCCCAGGAGTCCACCATGGACGATGTTATGAGCAAGATCTATATGGAGCAATACCTGGAGGCCCTGCCCTACGGCACCCAAAGGTGGCTGAGACAACATGCGGGGCTGACTTTGGAGCATGCCATTGAAATGGCCACCTCCTACTCACGGGCCCAAAGCCGCCCCTCAATAAAGGAGCCTGAGAAACCCCAGAAGGGGGCCCTACCGACCAAATATGATAGAAAAACAACAAAGGCAATCCCGGATCCTTACAGAAACCGGACTGGGAGGCCAGACAGCTTTGCTACGTCAGGCCCTCAGTGTTTCGAGTGTGGCCACATAGCCCGTTTTTGCAGAAAAAGAAAGGACAAGACGGAAGACGAACCTATGGACGTCAACTATGCTCCCCGATCCGTCCTCTTCGCCCAAGAAACGGGGCACATCTATTACGTGAGTCTTCTGGTGAATCAAAAAGAAGTAACAGCCCTTTTAGATTCAGGGTGCAAGCATTCGTTGGCCAGGGAAGAGATAGTCCCCACCTCCGCTTTTCTACCCAAGAGAACGGTCAGCATCCGCTGTGTGCATGGAGACATCAGGGAATATCCGACAGCCCAGTTGACCATCCGTGTTGAGTCAGGCAAATGCATCTCTGTCGTCGTAGGAGTTCTCCCTACCCTTCCTGAGGCCCTGATTCTGGGGGTTGATAATCCCTGCTTTTCCCTTCTCATGTCTAAAGCATTGCGGGCGGGGGAGGCAGACACTGGTCCTCATAATTCCCTTCTCTCCTCCGAACCCTGGGCTATCGATAACAACTTCAGGATAGCCCAGCTGAACGACGCCTCTCTCAGAAACGCCTGGCAAGGGGCGCAGGAAACCAAGGATGATCCCAGACCCCCTTACCCTTGTTTCATGGAACAAAACGGGCTCCTTTATCGCCTAGCAAGGGAAGAGGCGGAACCCCAGTTGCTAGTCCCCACCGATTTTAGGGAGCAGATCCTTTTTTTTGCACATTCCCATCTCCTTGCGGGACATGTCGGGCGGAGAAGACTAGTCAGGCAGTCCTTAGTTGCTTTTATTGGCCCGGCATATACCTCCAGACCAAGAAATACTGCCAGGAGTGTGCCATCTGTCAAAGAAAGAATCCTTATGTTCCCCCAAAAGTCCCCTTGCAACCTCTTCCTATCTTAGGTCGTCCCTTTGAGAGAGTAGGGATGGACCTCATAGGACCCCTCCCGAAATCTAGCAAAGGACACCAATATGTGCTCGTGATCGTCGATTATGCGACACGCTACCCTGAGGCAATACCCCTACGGACTGCCACCACCACTATGATAGCACAAACGGTGATAGAGGTGTTTTCCAGGATGGGGTTCCCCCGAGAGTTTGTGACCGACCAGGGCACACCCTTCGTCTCCCGTCTTATGAAGCAGGTCTGCAAGCAGTTGGGTATCAAGCACATACGTACTTCTGTATACCACCCCCAAACTGATGGCCTTGTAGAACGGTACAATGGTAATCTAAAGCTTACCTTAAAAAAACTATTGAGTGGCGACGGGAAGAACTGGGACCAATTGCTTCCCTTAGCCCTATTCGTAATCCGTAGTGCTGTTCAGAGTAGCCTGGGGGTCTCTCCCTTCGAGCTAATGTTCGGGAGAAGACCACGCACGCTCCTCGAAATCACGAAGGAAAGCTGGGAAGAACAGGGGTTGACCGAAGCCCAAGTCCTACTGGAGTATGCAAACCAGGTTAAGTCACAGCTGCACAAATTGAGATCCCTAGCCCAGGAGAATCTAGAGAAGGCACAAGCCCAACAAAAATATCAGTATGATAAAGGCAAGAAGTGGAGGGAGCTAAAGCCAGGGGACTGGGTCCTGCTACTACTTCCTTCCTCCACCCACAAACTCAGAAAAGAGTGGCAAGGGCCGTACAAGGTAGAGCGCAGGGTAGGGAATACCACTTATGTGTTGCGGCTCTCCACGGGGAAGACACAGATGTACCACGTAAATCTGTTGAAACGATGGTTGGGTCCCCTCCCCAACAAACCCTGTACAGTGTCTCTTGCTTCCCCAACCAGGACCACGGTAAGGGACACCCTTCTAAACCCAGACCTAGAGCCCCAGGAAACCACAGAAATAAGGGACCTGTTGCACACCTTTTCCACCATCTTTTCAGATCAGCCGGGCAGAACCACTTTAGCAACCCACACAATACCCACTACCGAGGGCGTGGTAATCAAACAAAGACCATATCGGGTCCCCGAGGCACGCAGAGCGGCACTAAGGAAAGAGGTAGAGGACATGTTAGCCCTGGGGGTGGGGGTACCCTCTAAGAGCAACTGGTGCTCGCCAATCGTCCTAGTCCCGAAGCCCGATGGGAGTACCCGCTTCTGCATAGATTTCAGGGCGGTGAATCGAATATCCAAGCAGGACGGGTATCCCCTCCCACGGGTGGATGAATTGATCGAGCGCCTTGGTGAGGCTCGTTATATCACCACCATCGACCTCACCAAGGGCTACTGGCAGATCCCCCTTCACTCCGGGGATCAAGAGAAAACGGCCTTTTCCACCCCGGAAGGTTTATTTCAATTTACGGTCCTGCCTTTCGGCCTCCATGGTGCCCCGGCTAGCTTCCAGCGGTTAATGGATACCCTTCTAAAAGACCATCAGGGGTATTCGTCAGCGTATCTAGACGATATTGTTGTGTTCAGCAAAACCTGGCCAGAGCACCTGGGCCATCTATCAGCCATACTCTCTGAGCTAAGAAAAGCGAATCTACACATAAACGCCAAGAAATCCAGATTCGCCTACCAGAAGGTAAAATATCTGGGGTACTTATTGGGGAAGGGCTTGATAGAACCCCAAAGTGAGAAAGTGAGGGCTGTCCAAGACACCCCTTATCCCACCACAAAAAAAGAGCTAAGGGCTTTTTTGGGGTTGGTCGGATATTACCGACGCTTCATCCCGCTGTTTTCAGACACTGCCGCCCCCCTCACAGACCTGCTGAAGAAAAACTCTAGCCCCAGTCGCCTCCGGTCCCCAACCAAAGACGAATTAGCAGCTTTTCAGACTCTGAAAGACACCCTGACTACTTCCCCTTTTTTACTGACGCCGGACTTTCAGAAGACCTTCATCCTACAGACGGACGCCTCAGGGATGGGAATAGGAGCCGTCCTCTCTCAGTTGGACGAAGAAGGGTTGGAAAGACCTGTTCTATACGTCAGCAGAAAACTCTTCCCCAGAGAAGGAGCATACCCCATAATAGAAAAAGAGTGCTTGGCCATCAAATGGAGTATAGATAAGCTAAGGTACTATCTAGAGGGACGCTCCTTTCTGTTGTATACGGACCATGCTCCCCTCACCTGGCTACAGCGGAATAAGGGCTCCAATGACCGGGTCCTTAGGTGGTTCCTGTCCCTTCAGCCTTTTCGCTTCCAAGTGCTTCATCGGAAAGGCAAGGAACAGGGCAATGCCGACTATCTGTCCCGTTATCCTCATTCCCCCGATCGGGGAACCTCCAGGGGGGGCATGTGTCAGGAACCAGCTGACGACGGAGGAACTGAATGGCCCCCTGACGCGGTTAACAGCATCCTATTGCCTTACATGCAGGCCGGTGTGGAGCCCTTTAAGGAATCTCCTTCGGAGGAGTCCCCGGAGGCGTGGCCCATGACGCATTCGTCCTCCATCCAATCGGCGGAGACAGCAATCGGAACAAGAGAGGCGAGCCTCCGCACGTATGCGGAAGAAGAATCCCAGCGGACGAGAGAGCTAGAGGCGTGGAGGTCGGAGAACCCGGACGGAGAGGAACCGAGAGAGGAAACGCGGCGCCAGACGAAGACGTCAAGCCAGGAGGCCAACGAGACCGTGTTCCGCCTCGCCGCCCTCCAGGAGGAGGGTGGCTTGACAAGGTACGGGCGAAGCTGCAGGGGTTTCCAGGGCACGGGGAGGGGGTAACAGAGAGGGAGGTCACAGAAGGGATCGCACGGTGGTGGCGTTCGTGGTGGTGCATCATCCCTCACTCCCCGCTCCCCTGTATGAGGAAGGAATCTTCCCCACTGACCCCATTCCATTTCTCTTTGCCTTTTGGGTGTTTGGACTGCTTCCGGTATCTGGACCTCGGACCTGGGGAGAAGTCAGGACGACCTTATTTCACATGTCTTCCAGGGACAAAGAGGCGACTCCCCAAAGCTGCTCTATCCAGGAGAGAACTCTAGTTCACCGAACTTTGTGTTCAGAAAAATAAAGACTTGTTTCACCTCATTCTGGGTCTCCTTGCTGATTAGTGCCCCTCCGGATAGCCTCCCGTGACAGTGAGGAAATCCCCATTCCTGAAAGTAGGGAAGAAGAATTTGGTAAATACCCTGGGAGCAGTGGTGACTCCAAACGGGAGTACTTTGAATTGGTAATGATGACCCGCTATCATGAATCTGAGGTATTTGCGGTGAGCGGGATGAATTGGAATGTGAAAATATGCATCTTTTAAGTAGTAGACATAAAATCGCCCTGCTGTAAAAGTGGGAGCACTTGTTGAAGTATTACCATGTGAAAATGCTCTGACAGTATGTAGAGGTTTTGTTCTCTGAGGTCTAGAATAGGTCTCAGGGAGCCGTCCTTTTTGGGGATGAGAAAGTACAGGGAGTACACACCTGTTCCTTGATGTTGTAACAGCACAGGTTCTAAGGCTCCTTTGGACGGGAGAGACTGTACCTCTTGCTGAAGTAGATGTAAATGTTCTGGTGACATTTTGTGAGAACGTGGCGGAATGTTTGGAGGATTGCTGGTAAGCTCCAGGCGATAACCATGTTGGATAATTCCTAGCACCCATTTGACTGTAGTTATCGATTGCCAGATGGGGAGGAATTGTAAAAGACGTCCCCCGACAGGTGTTAAATGATCGGGGGAAGCGTAGGCAAGTCACTGTTTGTTAGGAGAGGGGGAGGTACATGTTGTGGACCCTTTACCTCTACCCTTGCCATTGTTACCCCTGTACCCTCCTCTAAAGAAGCCTCTCGAGGAGGAGGATTGATTGTTGCCCTTGTAGGGTGCAGCAGTTGTGTCTGAAGAGATGGTCTTGGACCCCCCACGATAGAAGGAGCCACGAAAGGAGCCACGACTAGAAGGAGACTGTAGGGCTCCCATAGATTTAGCTACTTCAATATCTTTTTTCATCATTTCTAAGGACATATCTACTACGGTCCAAAGAGATGCTGTTTATCGAATGGTGTATTCAAAATGGATTGCTGGACTTCAGGTTTAAATTCAGAGATCCTTAACCATGCATGCCTCCTTAATAATATACTAGTATTGATTGCTCTAGCTGCAGTGTCAGCAGAATCTAAAGCACACCTAATTGATGAATTTGAGATGAGCTTTCCCTCTTGGACTAGGTCTTGAGCTTTAGCCTTATGCTCATCTGGTAGAAATTGGAGCAATTGCTCCATTTCATCCCAGTGTGCCCTATCATACCTGGCTAGAAGGGCCTGTGTGTTGGCAATACGCCAGTGATTTGCTGCTTGGGCAGCTACCCTTTTACTGGAGGCGTCTATCAGTTTGGACTCTTTGTCTGGAGGGGGGGGGGGGGGGGTGTCCCCTGAAGTTTGTGAATTGGCCCGTTTACGGGCATTAGAGACTACTAAGGAGTCCAGTGGAAACTGCCCTTTAATAAAAGCTGGATCTGATGGGGCAGGCTTGTACTTTTTGTTTATCCTGGGGGTGAGAATGCGAGCACGAACAGGGTCTTTGAATATATCGTCTGCATGTCTCATCATGCCTTTGAGCATAGGGAGAGTGTGATTGGACCTTTGTGAGCTACTAAGGGCTTCAAATAGAAAGACTTCTTCTAGGGATTCTTTATGTAATTGTACCCCATGATACTCTGCAGCTCTAGATAGTAATTCTATGTACCCTACATTGTCATCAGGTGGGGAAGGCTTTGTAGGGTAAAGGTCTGGGTCATTATCTGTGGGTGAGTCAGTGTTACAGTCTTTCCAGGGATATGCTGGTAAAGGATCATCCCCACCATTCCCATCATTCTCATCATCAGGTTGTTGAGGAGAGTTAGTTGGTGCAATTAGTAAGTGATGTAACTGTGGGGAAGGAGGTGATGGAGGAGGAGAGGGGTTAGTACCAACATGCTTCCTCTTCAAAGGAATATGATAAGTGTCCTTTGACTCTGGTTTACGTTTCTGAGGTAATTTTGTAAAAAGATGTCCTGTCTGAGGATTAATATAGAGTTCTTTCTGTTTGGGGTCCGATTTCAGGGGTGGGACGTCGAACCTGCTGCAGAGGAGCATCTTTCTGTTTCGGAACCGAAATTTTCGGTGCCGGGGTCAGATGAGTTTTTAGTGCCGAAGGTTTAAGTTCAGAAGCCGGTTTTGGTGGGTAATGTTTCGGCTCCGAATCGGTTTTCGGTTTCGAGCCCGAAAGTTTCGGCTCGGTGCCCGACTTTGGCCAACTCGATCCTGAGCCGGAAGGCTTTGGTGCGTGTTTCGATGCCGAGCCGGAAGGTGGGGCGTTGGAAACATCTTCTCGGTGCCGACCGTGGCCCGGAGGTGGGACCGGAGCCTATTGCTTGGGCTGAATAGGTATTTGGGGCAAGTGGTGTTCAGTACTCATGATACGTTGACCTTGCGGCACGTGTTCTTCCATGTCAGAGTCCGATTCCGAAATGGATACAGGTTCTTCTTCGGCCCCTTGCGCGTCGTAATCTTCTTGCTCGGAACATTCTCCAAAGATGTCTGGCGTGGATTCAATGTTTTGGCTCTGCATTTCACGACGTCGAGCCAGACGATCGCGGATCGTTTTCTTCGAACGAAAAGATTTGCACCTGTCGGAGCTCTGCTCGTTGTGCTCTGGAGATAAGCACAAGTTGCACACTTCGTGCGAGTTGGTGCGCAGATACTTCGCGTGGCACAGAGGACAGAATTTGAATGGAGTCCGTTCCATCGACTGCGAGGTGGACTGACGCGGGGAGGCCTGACGGCCTTCCACGAGTTTTCCGATCGAGATAGAAGTTTGGTCGACCGATACGATACGCGGAGAAGTGGGATACGCGTACAAAAACAATACCGTCAAGGGTAGAGTGGATTGCTCACTGAGGGGAACCCGAAGAACGGTTTCGAACCGGAGCGCAGCAATATACTTCTGAACCCGATGGCGGAAAAAACAATCTAACAATGGAGTCGGTGCCCATGCGCACTATCACCAAAAGGAGGAGTCACCTACCTCGTGACTGGAAAGACCTCTTCGAAGAAAAACTTGCAAACATCCAGACTCAACACTAGATGGCAGGAGTATGCAAAGCATGTGATCTACAGCTCACATGCCTCGAACACGTATAATTTCTTACCTGTCGGTGAAGTTTTACAGCTTGAAGAATTTTCTGGATTCACATGCTGTGCATTATTACGCTGTCTAGTGGTTGGGTCCGGAATTGTTGTATTTGTCCTTTTTTTTCTGTTTGTTAGTGGGCGTCGACATCCCACCATTTGGTGTCCTTCTGTGACGTTGACGTGCTTCCTCAGGAAGCGCCCTCCTTTGGTCGCCATCTTCAGATTCTTTTTTTTTCCTTCTTTCCTCCCTTTTGTCTCATCTTTCTTGGTAGAGGAGGGTGGGTTCGCTAGTGAATCCAGAAAATTCTTCATGCTGCAAAACTACACCGACAGGTAAGAAACTATACGTTTTGCAGTGTGAATCTTTTCTGGATTCACATGCTGTGCATAGACTTTGTAGTGGTTTGCTAGTATTGTGGTGGCTGGGTGGAAGATGAGCGTTGGTTTGTGAATAGATGTTGCAAGACTTTTTGTCCTACTTGTGCTTCCTTATTCATTTGAATGTCCACACAGTAATGTTTCGTGAATGTGTGCACTGACGACCATGTTGCTGCCATGCAAATGTCCTGAATTGGAGTATTTGCTAGAAAGGCGATTGTTGCTCCTTTCTTTCTTGCTGAGTGAGCCTGCGGGGCTATTTGTAATGTTTGTCCTGCTTGTTTGTGGCACAATTGTATGGCTTGTGCAATCCATCTTGCAATTGTGTTCTTGGTTACTGGCCTTCCGAGAAAATTGTTTGCAAAAGATACAAAGAATTGCTTTGTCTTTCTGTATCCCTTTGTTTTTTTAATGTAATACATGACTGCTTTTCTAGTGTCAAGAGGGTGCAATGCTTTCTCTGCTTGTGTCTTTGGATTTTGGAAGAAACTTGGTATTTGTATGGATTGGTTTATGTGGAATTTTGATATCACCTTTGGCATGAAATGTGGATCTGTTCTTATGACGATTCTGTCATTATGTATTTGGAAGTAGGGTTCCTGTAATGTCAGTGCTTGCAACTCACTAACTCTACGTAGTGAGGTTATCGCCACTAAAAAGGCTGCCTTCAGTGTGAGGAATGTGGCATTGCCTTATGTAGTGGTTCAAATGGTGTTTTCATCAGCTGAGCGAGTACTACATTTAGATTCCATGTGGGTGCTGGCACTGTGTTTGGTGGGGCGATTCTTTTTGCCCCTTCCAGGAACCTTTTTACCACGTGAGAAGCGAAGAAGCTCTTCCCTGTGAGTCCTCTTGTATATGATACAATTGCTACTAAGTGAACTTTCAGTGATGGGTAGGTAAGTTTACTCTGCAGTAGATGTGTTAAGTACCTTAGAACTGTCTTTTCTTTTGTGATTTTTTGGAAAAGACCTTCTCCGAGGCACCATAGAGAGTATCGTTTCTATTTTGCCATGTAGCATTTTCTAGTGGTCGGCTTTCTCGCTTCCCTTAGGACTGCCATAGTACTTTCTGGTAGGCTTTAGGTGCGTAAATTCTACGTCTTCAGGAGCCATGCAGCGAGGCTCAGGATTTCTGGATCTAGGTGGAGCACGCTTCCTTCTTGCATGGTTAGCAAGTCTTGTCTGTTTGGCAATTTGTGAATTGTCCCTTGAGATATCTCCATTATCTCTGAGAACCATGTTTGTCTCGCCCATTGTGGGGCAATAAGAATCATTGTCATGTGATCTTGCACTTGTTGATTACTTTGTGGAGTAGTGGTATCAGGGGAAAAGCGTAAGCAAATCTCCCTGACCAGTTTATCCATAGCGCATTCCCTAGGGACTGATTGCAAGGTTGTCTGGACGCGAAGCGTTGGCATTTTGGGGTGTTGTAAAGAGGTCGACTTCTGGAGTTCCCCATTTGCGAAAAATCTTGTTGAGTTCGTATTGATTCATCTCCCACTAGTGGGATGACGCAGCTTGTCTGCTCAGTCTGTCCACTTCTACATTGTCCTTGCCTGGCAGGTGGATTGCTATTACGTTTATGTTCTGCCGGATCGCCCACGTCCAGAGTTGCTGAGCTAGAGTAGAAAGTGCTACAGAATGTGCTCCCCCTTGTTTGTTTATGTAAAACATGGTGGTTGTGTTGTCTGTTTGTATTAGAATTGTTTTTCCGTACAACTCTTTCTGAAAGGCTTTTAAGGCTAGGAACACTGTCTTTAACTCTAGGATGTTGATGTGCTGTACAGCTTCTTGCTGTGTCCACATTCCCCTCACCCTGAGGTTGTCCATATGAGCTCCCCATCCTATTTGTGAGGCATCTGTTGTTATGGTCACTGTTAGAGTTGGTCGCTTGAAGGGTCTATCTTGGGATATGTTCCCCTTGTTCCACCATGCTATTTCTTCCTGTATTTTTTGTGTGACTACCACTAGATCCTCCCAACTCCCTGTTGCTTGTGACCATTGTGCTTGAAGCCATTCCTGGAATGGTCTCATGTGTAGATGGATGTTTGGGATTAAGTGAATGCATGAAGCCATCATCCCTAGTAACTTTCCCACTGTCAGAGCTTGCCCCTTCCGGTATAGCTGTGTCTCCTTCAATAGGGATATTGTTCGTTTCTCGCTTTGCAATACTTTCCCCACTGCTGTAGCTATTCTTGCTCCTAAGAACATTTTGTCTTGGTCTGGCTCTGGTGAAGATTTGTCCCAGTGCTTTGAAAACCCGAGCTGGATTAGTGTATCTTTTACCTGGTGTATATATTGTTTGCAGACTTTGTACGAGTTTGCTCTTGCTACCCAGTCGTCTAGGTACGGGTATACATGTATTCCCTGTTTTCTTAAGTGTGCGGCTACTGCTGCTAGACACTTTGTGAACACTCTTGGTGCCGACTTTAGACCGAATGCTTGCACTTTGAATTGGTAGTGTGTCGTTGACTACAAATCTTAGTAACTTTTTGTGTCTGTTGTTCATTGGGATGTGCAGATAGGCATCTTTTAAGTCTATCGTAGCCATGTAGTCTCCGTTTTGTACTTGAGGTATTACCTCTTGCAGGGTCGTCATCTTGAATCTTTGTGTTTTTATAAACTTGTTGAGGAATCTGAGATCTAGAATAGGACGTAGTGTTCCATCTATCTTTGGGATTAGGAAGTACGTAGAGTAATTTCCCTGGTTTCTTTCTTTGTGTGGTACGTGTTCTATCGCTTCTTTTGCTTGCAGTTCCTGTACTTCTTGGAGTAACAGAGTAGTTTCTCCTTTGAAAAGTATTTTCCGGTTTGGTCTTTTGTTTGGAGGTGTTTTGACTAGTTCTATGCAGTTACCGTATAGTATTATGTTTAAGATCCATTTGTCGGAAGTGATTTCTTTCTATTTTTGGTGGAAATTCTTTAGTCTGCCTCCTACTGGTGTAGAATGTTGGAGGAACTGTTTGTTTGTTTGATGTTTTTGATTCTTTGTGTGCACCCTCCGTGATCTCTCTGGAGTGTGTGCCGTGTTTGCAATGCAATACAAAAGGGGATGATGGACGGAACGTTTGAGCCAATCAAACACTCACCCCCAGTCAACTGATCTGGGTTTAATCCATCATCATTCTTTAGCTCACTCCACCACCCCAGTTCAGACATGGCCATATGCAAATCAGTCTGACCCTGTGCCTCATGGGAACAGTCCAGCCCGAACTGCCAAGCCATGTCTTCCCTGGACCGGAAACAAGCATCCTAGGACCGGTTTCTGGCATTCCAGCCGTCATCAGCCAGGCTTGCTTGAATCCAGTGGCTTTGGTCGCCCTAAGTTGGCGGGGGTATGCCCAGACGTGGGTCCCTTGCTCACTTTGCCACTGGATTCAAGCAAGCCTGGCTGATGACGGCTGGAATGCCAGAAACCGGTCCTAGGATGCTTGTTTCCGGTCCAGGGAAGACATGGCTTGGCAGTTCGGGCTGGACTGTTCCCATGAGGCACAGGGTCAGACTGATTTGCATATGGCCATGTCTGAACTGGGGTGGTGGAGTGAGCTAAAGAATGATGATGGATTAAACCCAGATCAGTTGACTGGGGGTGAGTGTTTGATTGGCTCAAACGTTCCGTCCATCATCCCCTTTTGTATCGCTTTGTTTGCAATGCAGTCATTTAGCTTGTGTGGCTGCTCCCCCCCTTTGTGGCAGGCCTCTTCCATGGGGGCGTCCTCGAAAGGATTGTCTGCCTTGTTGGTATTGCCAATTTTGCTGCTATCCTTTTTGTTGTCCCCGGTTTCCACCTTGGTAACCTTGTTGGAATGTTTGATATGAAGTTGTGGGGTGATGGTTCCCTCTCCCTGCTGGTCTTCTTGAGGGGGTGGTTCCTCTACGCATGTTCCCTCTGAATTGTAGTGCACCCATAGAGCTTGCTGTTTCATTGTCTTTCTTTAATTGGTTCAGCGAGTCATTCACAGCGCTTCCAAAAAGCTGTTCCCCATTGAAAGGTAAGTTCAGTATGTTGTTTTGCACTTCTGGCTTGAATCCTGAGATCTGCAGCCATGCTTGTCTTCTTTCTGTGATGCCAATTATCATCTGTCTGCTTGATGTTTCAGCGGCATGTAGGGCCGATTTTAAGCATGTATTTGCAATATTCTTACCCTCTTCTACTAAGTGGCTTACTCTTTTTTGGTATTGTTCTGGTAGGTGTTTCAGTAGATCTCCTACCTCCTCCCAATGTTGGTATGCATGTCTGTTTAGCAAGGCATTGGAACTGGCGATGCACCATTGGTTTGCCGCACTTCTCTCGAACTTTCTCCCCATTAGATCCATTCGTTTGCTTTCCTTGTCCGGTGGTGGACCAGTAGTGGTAGGCACATTAGCTCTCTTCCTGGCTGTGATGATGGAGTCCGCAGTCACTGACACTTTGATGTAAATAGGGTCTCTTATATTTCTTTTCTCCCCTAGGAGTGACTGCCTTACATGTGGCAGGCTCCTTAAATGCTTCCTTTCCTTGGTCTAGTACACTTGGCAACATAGGAAGAAATTGGTTGCTTGATTGTATAGGCATTAATGTTTCGAGCAAAAAACATGATTGTGGTTTTTCTTCTTACAGCTGTACCCCATAGGTCTCTGCAGCTTTCCTGATGACCTGGTTGTACATACCAATGTCGTCTAGTGGGGAAGATTTCGAAGGATAGATGTCGACAGCTTCCTCTGGGGAGTCTGTGTCGAGGTCTTGCCATTGTAGGTTTTGAATCTCGGAGTTTTCAGATTACAGGTAGGTTTGTTGTTCTTCTTCCTCGAAAAATAACTCCTCTTGTTCCTCTAACGGTTCTGGCGTCAGTGGAGGTTCTAACTCCTCGACGATCTTTTCCTTTTCTGTCGAGATTTTCGGCGGTATCTTGAATTGCTTCAAGCTGTCATCGAAATCCTTTTTACATTGCAAAATACTGGACATTTCTGCCTCCAGTCTCTTCCTTTTCTTCTTGATCTCCGAAGCGTGCATTTCGACGTCGAGAGTTTCGGCTCTTCTTTTCGCAGTCGACGGTGTATTTTTCGTCGATGCGGGCATCGGGCCATGTTTTTTGGGTTTCGACCTCTCTTGCTTCGACGTCGATGCGTCTCTTCCTTGACCGTCTTTCGACGTCTTTGATTTTTCGAGGGTCTTAGCCATTACGGAATCCTTGTCTATGGATCCCACGGATTGTTTCTTTTGGGATGCAATTGCAGACGTCGAGTGCTTCGACGTCGCTGCTCCCTTCGAGGCCCTTGAGTCAGTTTTTCTGGACTTGTCTACTTTCTTCTAGGACGACGGTTCTCTTACCTCTCTCGAAGTTTTCTTTTCGACCTCGACGACTTGGATGTCGATGTCTGTTTCACCTTCTGGACCTTCAGCGACATTGTCCTCTTCCTCGCTCGAGAGTCCCAGGTCTCGTAGCGATGGTGCTGCGCTCTGGCTCTGCATCTTGTAGTTGGCTCTTCTCTGTCTCTCTCTTACCCTCAAAGTCTTCGGGGTGAACGCCGAACATGCGTTGCAATCTTCACTTCGGTGATCCACTGGTAAGCAGAGGTTGCAGACTGGATGCTGGTCCTGTGAGAAAGTGCCCTCTTTCTGCATGGTTGCCCCCACTTTTTGCTGAACTGCTGATGTACTTTGACTGAGTGTGCCCTGGGCTCCTGCCAATCAGGCACCAGGGCCTATGTTCTTTCCCTAAAACTGCATTGAAGACCAAACCCAATTGGCACTCTCTGACCACAGGTCAGTCCCTGGTAAATGGTACCAAAGGTACCCAGGGCACTGTGGCCAGGGAAGGCCTCTAAGGGCTGCAGGACTTATTGGGCCACCCTTAGAGGCCCTGTACCTTTACACTCACACACTGCCAATGCAGGCTGCGTGTTTTGGTGCAGAACAAAGTGAAGAGTCGACATAGCACACACCCCTGTGTGCCATGCCTACAACCCACTGCCCTGGCATAGATCAGCCACCCCTCTAGCTGGGTGCACTATACCAGTGGTGAGGGTACAGGTGCATGAGCCCTGTACCCCTACAGTGTCTAAGCCAATTCTTAGACATTGTAAGTGCAGTAATGCCATTAAGAGTACATGGTGCTGAGAGTTTGTCATTACGAACTCCACAGTACCATAATGGCTTTACTGAAAACTGAGACGTTTGGCAGTAAACTTCTCAACACATTAAACCCACACTGATGCCAGTGTGGGATTTATTGAAAAATGCGCACAGAGGGCATATTAGAGATGCCCCCTGAAAAATGACCTAACACTAGTGTCCAGGCTGAGTGGCTGCTCCCCAGCTGCCACCACCAGACATGTTTCTGGACCCCGGGGTCGAGAGCCTGCTGCTCTCGGGGGCCTGAAACAATGCACATCCTGGGACGAGGTGCCAAGCCTCCTCCCCCAGGATGGGCAGGTTCCACGAAGGGGAAGCTTCAAAGGCTTGCAGCCTTTGTGAGCTTCTCCAGGCCTTTTGCTGCTTCCAGAAACTGGTCCCCACCGGTTCTGACCCCAACTTTGGGTGGGACAACCAGCGGGAAAACCAAGTGAGGAAGGGAGGTGTGCCCACCTTTGCCAACCCCACCCCTCAGGTGGAGGAGGCGAGGTGAAGCACCACTCTCAGTCCCCGCCATCTTGCAGATGGGGGGGACCCAGCCAACCAGAGTGAGGCATATGCCCCCTCCCACTGGAGGGTGGCATAATAGGGGGTGTACCCACCCCAAGGAAGGGACCCATTGGTCCCAACCTTTTACTTACCTGCAACGCCCCTAAATCTAGTATTTAGGGGCACCCCTGAACCTTGCCTCCTCAGCCAAGCAACGACCAAGAAGAAAAGAAGAAGAAGGACTGAACAGCCGAGCCGAAGCTAAGAAGAGGAGGACGCCCATTGACTTGGCCCCAGCCCTACCGGCCTGTCCCCACCTCGAACCTGCAGAAGCGAAACTCCGGTGTGTCCTGCAGCCAGCAACCTCAAGAACCCCGAGGACCTGCCCTGCTTTCCAAGGAAAAGACTGTCTCCCGTGAACACCGGATTTGTTCACCCACAGACTCCAGTTCCGGCAAACTCCGCGAGTCTGCACCACTCTGCACCCGTCGCCCACGGCCCTAGTTCGAGTGGCCCAACACCACGAGGAGGTCTCCCGGCGATCCTGACCCGAGATCCAGTGATCCCTGACCTGCCTCAAGCCTCCAGCCGACGCCTGCAGCCTCAAACCGGAGGCCCCCCCCCCAACCGCGACCAGGAGCTGGTAAGAAGATCCGACCCTAAAAGACACCCCTACACCCGACGCCCCACGGCCTTGGGTGGCCCAACCGACGGTGTCTAGCCAACCCCCAGCATCCCAACTTACCTCTCCAAGTGGTGGTCGCTTCCAGAAGACCTTCGTCCCCGAGCCTGCAGTGTGTTTGCAAACCGGAGAATCCCCATTGAAAGTAACAGGGCACCTGACGGAAAATCAGCACCCTGCAGCCGGCCGCCCTAGTGCCGCTGAGGGTGTACCTTTGGTGCTAACTTGAACCCCCATTTGCCCTGAGCTAAAGTCCAGGAGCTTTGGTCCCACAGCTTTGTGGCCTGCTCTTGAGCAGCCACCAACCGGAGGCCCCCTTTCCCCCATTGAATAACATTGGGCCTCAGCACCCGGCCGCCCTAGTGCCGCTGAGGGTGCTTTGAGAGTGCATCCTCGACCCTGGGAGAGCCCTGAGTCTCACCCCAGAAAACCAACTCCCACAACAAAGTACTTACCTGTTTAACGATCACTCTATTTCCTCCCATAGGATAACATTGACTGCTTTCTATGAAAAAGTTTCTAAGTGTGGAGTTGGAAAACCTAGCAAAGTCTATATAACTGTGTACAAATAACCAAAACGCATTTTCTTACCTGTTTACAGGAAATGTCCCAGTGCAGTATCCAGGTATACTACACTGTGTAAGAAAAGTAATCTACAAAGTAATTTACATGACATCCTATTGAAAAGTCATTATAAAGTATACGCACAATATTTTAAGGTATTGCATTTCCAGTAATACTACTGTAACCAAACCAAAGTATATATACAACTGCAATCCAAACTGTATTGTTACTGCAAAGTATAAATCACTTACCTGTGGCAAGCTTGCTTGGGTCTAAGAAATAAAAATAATTAAATAATATTTTTATACAAAGCAAATTGGTCTGAGTTCAGTCTTTGAGTGTGTGCAATCATTTGCTGATTAGGTGTGTACAACAAATGCTTAACACTACCCTCTGATAAAGCCTTACAGCTCGCCCACACTACCACAAAATAGAGAGTAAGGTGCTATCTACTTTTACCTCTGCCTACCTTTGGGGTTCCACTGGACTCTGTGCACACTATACCTCATTTTGGTATAGTAAATACAGAGCCAGCTTCCTACAGGTCCTTCTGTGCATATTTATGATGACAATTTTGGCAAAACTTGAATGGTGTGTTGTCCATTACCACCCATAGGAAGCCCCCTGTATGCGCATTATCGGTTAAATAGTCGACGAGGTTGTTGTTTCCACCGTCGTCGTCGTTTGGCCACTCGATTCGAAGACCGGTACCTTAAATTGTCGTTCTTAAAGTTTTTTTAAAAGAAATGTCATCGATTCTTCGCTCCAAATCCTGGAGCTCCTTCCACATCGATCCAGACCCAACGGCGGAAAAAAAGAATCTGAAGATGGCGACCAAAGGTGGGAGCTTCCGGAGGAAGCACGTCGACGTCACACAAGGACACCAAATGGTGGGATGTCGACGCCCACTAACAAACAGAAAGAAAAAAAAAAACAAGGACAAATACAACAATTAAGGACCCAACCACTAGATGGCAGAATAATGCACAGAATGTGAATCCAGAAAAGATTCACGCTGCAAAACAAAAAGAATGACCAGTCTTCGCAGCAAGGCACTGGCCCTGGAATCTGAATCTAGAAAGTAATGTTTTGCAAATATATGGAGAGAGAACCACATTTCCCCTCTACAAATCTGCTGCATAGACATCCCTTCCCCCTAAAGAAAACAAAAGGTAAAGCTCTGCTACTCCTGGAATGTGATATTTCCACAGGTGAAGCCTTGTTGGCTGCCTCACAGCCTTACATGATGCATCCCATCAGGAAATAATTAGTTAGCAACCAACTTATTTTTTTAGCAATACCACAGGCAACACAAAGCTGTCTGTCCATTCAAGTGTGATTTTAAATTAGCATCAATCTGCCATTAGCAGATAGTCTGGGGTATGTCATTCAAAAAGTTTTCATCGCAGACCTGAGTCAGGTTAGGTTTATGGAGGTGTGCAATCAGGCGAGTGAGTATATCAGTTTTAATAAGTGGTGAGTTTTGCTAGGAGTGCCGTACCAAATTATTACCCCATTTTGTATGGGTGCCAGCTAGACATATACGTGTATAGGTGACTGTAAAATTACTGTTGGATGCACTAATAGTCAATTAATCGCATATTTTGGGTAGTGTTTGGCATGTGAAAAGAATTCTATTGTGCATTTGAGAGGGGAGTCCAGCAGATCAGTAAAAAATGTATTTTGACTCTGAATCAGACAGATAAGCATACACTAGTGGTGCAAGGAGGTAAGTAGGCATGCTCCCGTTTCCCTTCACTCAAGCGGAGGGTAGATGTGAGAGAACATTAATCCTGGTTGTCTATTCTTAAGTCCATGGCTATAATTGTCAAGTGTGGGGTACTACCGCGATCATGGGTAGAAGTAGTCAGAAATTATTAGAGCCTGAGTAGTAATTTGCAAATGAGTGGAAACCTGCAGAGAAACTTGGAAAAAAGAACTTTTAAGGACATAAAAGCTACTTACTTACGGTAACAGTCTTTCTGGTGGAAACTCTATCTACCTGCAGACCCCTCACCTTAGGACAGCCCAAGCACCAATCTGTATTCGGAAACTTCTGACATAGCTCTCCAAAGCTGATATGGGGTGCTGGCTCCATACTGATGCTAGAAGTGGGGCACCTGAGCCATACAGTACCCACTCCGATGTCAGTTGTCATTTGTTTTTTAAAACCGCATCTTTTTTTTCTTCAAACATATGTTTATTAGGTTTTTCCAGGTAAATCACAGAATAGCAATCTCATTCCGCTCAGCACAGTGAGCACCACCATATCGATAAGACTGAAATGGTAAAGCATTATACATTCTCCAGGATGTGCCCAGCCCCGCCTCCAAAAGAACGCTAGTGAAAGATACAGTGGCTGTCAAGGCGGTGGTGCGGGCTGTCCCTTGTGGCAACAGCCTTATACAGTATCGTAATTAGGTGCCTCATCGTATGTCTGCAAGGACCTCTAGGCAAATCTTTCCAGCTGAGGGAATCTAATAAGGCGTATTCGAAGAATTTAAGAAACCAACTCCCGGAACCCAAAAACCCCATACCCCCCCCCCTCCCAAACTATGGTGGCAGCAAAACCATAAATAATATAGCAACTTAGGGTAATAACAATGCATTTAATATTGAAAGAGGTGTAATGCGCGGACTGTATTGGGGCAGACAGCTGACGGGAGCCCCCGGGAGAGGTAGGCCACCAATGGTCCCCACCGGAACTCGAAGTTCTTATAATTGTCGTAAAAGACTTCAGCCATTCTTTCCATGCTAAGAAGCCGCCATAGCCGTGAATGCCAAAGGGAGATCGCCGGGGCCTCCCTCTGTTTCCAGGCGGCCGCTAAAGTCACCTTAGCCGCTCCTATACATAGCCACATAATGGCTTTGTCCGCACGTGTCTGGTATACTAAAGTAGGGTCTCGCAGTCCCAAGAGGACCTCCGCCATAGTGGTCGGGATGGGGTACCCCAGAATATCTTTAATGTGTGCTAGTATTTCTGCCCAAAATGGGCGTATCGTTGGGCAATCCCACCAAATGTGTTGAAAGTCACCCAGGAGGCCGCAGCCTCTCCAGCAGCGGTCAGTAGTGTTGGGAAAGATCTGTTTGAGTCTAGAAGGGTGGAGATACCAATCCATCATGGTCTTTAGGTGGGCTTCTCTGAGGTCTATGGAGTGATTAAACCTAAAAATGTCGGACCACAAGTGAGACCACTCTCTCCCCGACACAGTGCGCTGCAGCATCCCCTCCCACATAGCCATGTAGCGCGGGCGCGGTGAGGTTGAAGTGGTAAGTAAAAAGTTATAGATGAACGATATCACCCCCTTCATTGTGGTGGTCTTAGAGAGGAAGGATTCGAATCCAGTGGGAGGCCGAGTGGCCGCATCTCGGACCTTTGGAGTGAGAGCCCAGTGAAGCAGCTGGGCATGATGGAACCGTTCCGAGTCAGCCAGGTCGTATTCCCTTTTACAGTTGTCATAAGTTAAGGGATCATAATTGTGAAAGAGGTGTGTCAGGGCAAGACAACCCCCTTCTCGCCAAGCATCAAAGGGCCCCTCCCGCATTCCGGGGGGGGAAGGCAGGATTGAAGTGCAATGGTGTAAACGGCGAGGGAAAAGTGGTCCATCTGTCATCTCCCGTTACCGAGTCCCACACTCGAAGGGTGGTTCGTGTGGGGGTGCTACAGTACACGTTCTTGGGTCTGTCTCGTTTGGGGCGCCAAGCAAGATCCCATATCGTCCGTCCAGCGACACTACGGTCCATATGCAACCAATGCTTATCTGATTCCGGTTTGGACCACTCAGTCAACTCTCTCAACTGTGCCGCCTTTTAATATAGGTGAAGGTCGGGGAGCACCCGGGAGCGAGGTTGAACGTAGTTGGCCCGAAGCATAGTGAGAAATTTAGAAGCGAATCCAAAGCTAGTGAGGGTAGTGAATAAAAATGCCCAATCGACCCGGTCGAAAGCCTTTTCGGCATCTAGTCCTACCAATACTGCGGGAATATGTCGTTTGTTAGCTTTTTCTATGAGGTGGACTATGCGGCGAGTGTTATCGTGCGTTTGCCGGCCCTTAATAAACCCTGATTGATCCGGGTGGATGAGATCAGGCATAAGATCATTCAACCGTTTAGCCAAAATAGAGGAATAAAGTTTCGCGTCGAGATTTAGTAGAGCGATGGGGCGGTAAGAGGCGCATATCTGAGGGTCTTTCCCGGGTTTTGGTATAACTGAGATCACCGCCTCGGATAGAGACCCCGTCGTCTCTCCCTCTGTTGCCATCCTATTAAACAGGCGAGTGAGGTGCGGAGTGATATCGGGGGCAAAAGTTTTATAGAAAAGAGCGGTGTAGCCGTCCGGGCCCGGAGCCTTACGGGGCCGAAGTGCTTGTATGGCCGCGTTTACCTCGTCAGACGTGATGGGAGCAACAAGTGTTTCATTCCAGTCAGGTGAAACCTGAGGAAGGCGCAGTGTCCGCAGGTACTCACATTGGGCTTCAGGGTCTAGGTGGTCTCCTGAATATAGCGTCTTATAGAAAGAGCCAAAAAGTTCTGACTTTTCCTCATCCTTGTGTGTAGTCTCCCCGCTGGGTCCCAGAATACCTCCTATATAGTCCCGTTCTCGTTTCCCCCTAAGCTGCCTAGCTAGGTGCCTACCCACCTTGTTCCCCTGGGAGTAAGAGAGGTGTCGGAGCTTGAGGAGCGTGAATTCTGCCCTGTTATTATAAATGGATCTAAGTTTGCCCCTCAGTGCCGTTAGTTTGCGAAGGTTGTCTCGAGTGGGGTTTGCTTTGTGTGTGCGCTCGACAGAAGCAACCTCAATTTCCAGCGCCTCCCGCTCCACAACTCTCTGTGCGTTCAGTGCTGAGTTGAGAGCGATACATTTCCCTCGGATGACCGCTTTAAACGTATCCCAGTTAGTGTATTCCGAGGTGTCTTCAGGCTTATTAAAATCAAAAAAGTCGGTGATGCTTTCTCGCAACTTAGTGCGGGATTCTTTATCGCGCATGAGAGATGGTGGAAAAAACCAACGAGGAGTGGAGACACTGCTGCGCCAGGCAACGCAAATGGAAAGGAGACTGTGGTCCGACACTGAAAGGGGGAAGATCTTAGCTGCCTGGAGGGCGCCCAGCAGCGATTGACTGATAAAAATGTAGTCGAGTCGGGAGTATGTGTGGTGGACATGGGAGTAAAAAGTGTAGTCCCGGGATTGAGGGTGAAGTGTTCGCCAAGTGTCTATCAAACCTAGATCGTGAAAGTGTTGTTTAGTGGTGGAGGTGAAGGAGCCCAGGTCTGAGCGGTGTGCGTGAGTACTGTCAAGATCTCCCTGCCATGTCAGATTAAAATCGCCCAAGATAATCAATGGCCCTTCTCCGAAATCCTCCCTGCCAGTGTGTTTAAAAATGCCGCTTGTCCCGTATTGGGAGCATACAATGCCACGAAGGTGCAAAGCTTGCCCATCAAACGGCCCTTGATCATAACCCATCGGCCATCTTTATCTGAACGGTAGTCCAGCGGCTGAAAATTAATGGTGGAGTGGAACAGGAGTGCTACACCCCTATGTTTTGTTAGGGCAGATGATTTGTATATTAGGGGATAGCGCTTGTGACGGAGGCGTGAATCCTCTGATCTAGATAGGTGTGTCTCTTGGAGGGCCACTATATCAAGGTGATGATCTATAATATATTTCCACACTTTGTGGCGTTTCTGAGGGGAGTTAAGCCCCTTAACGTTCCAAGAACCGATAGTTATCGTCATGGTATTAAAGTAGAGGTAAATAGCTCAGAGACACCTTCTGCCGGTCCAGTCGGATATGCAAGTAAGACCTCCCCAAGCGTGTCTATCTCCCTTGGTAGTGCCCCACATATATAGACAGAGATAAACGAAGAAGCCCCTAGTAAGTAAAATGAAAAAGCTGCCACCATCGCCCTCCCTACCCCCCCTCAACCCTCAAAAAAAACATAACAAACAATAACAGCAAGTGCGGCAAAACGGCCGCTAACTGGTCCCTGTTCGCGGGCAACCTGCCCATCAGGGGTTAGGGGGACCAAGAGTCCGAGGACCCCGTCCGCGCCGTCCGAAGGTAAGTCACAATAAAAAACAAACCGCTTAAGCGGTCATGGCTTAGTTGTCATTCCAGAGCCGTGTGCAGGAAAAGTGAAAGGTCTCTGCGCGGAGGTATAGATATGGACCATAGTTCCGCATCTTTAGAAAACTGATAGGGGCCTGGGGCCCCCCCCCAGGACCACGGTGGGTTCTTTGTCAAAGGTAGTAGTTAGGTACAGTTCACCCGCAAGACCATCGAACCACCCCTCTCCCTCGCTACAAAGCATGCCGCACAATGAGGTGTGGTAAGATGCAGCGTGTTTTCTCAAGAGTGAAAGAGACAGAGCCGAGTCCATGTAGGGTGTATGCGCTGGCAGTTCATTTTCGGCCTCTCCTTATGCCCATAGACCATGTTGTTGTCTGTGGTGTCCCTCGCTGAGCTTCTCGGGGGTTATGATCGGAGCCAGTCTCAACCGGCGGGAGACCCAGGAGTTCCAGGCCCTCTCTTAGGTCAGTGATATGCCGCTGCTTGGTGTTGAGCTCAAAAGCAAGTCCGAACAAGTAGGTCCACCGGTATCGAATTTTATCATCACGTAATTTGGTGGTAATGGGTCGGAACATCTGCCTCCGTGCCAAAGTGGACGGTGCTAAGTCTTGGTAGATCGAACATGAGTGGTTTTGAAAGGTGACAGTCCCCTTGTTCCTAGCCGCTAGGAGCACCGCCTCTTTAACTTTGTAGGAGTGGAATTTCGCCAGCACGTCACGGGGCGCCTCTCCCGCCGGGCCGCAGGACTCCCACACGATGGACCCTTTCTAGCTTTATTGAGAGGGTATGTGGACCCAGAACCTCGGAAAAGAGCCCCTCTAAGAAGGCCTCAAGATCCGGCCCTTCTGCTCCCTCTGCCAGGTCCCTGACGCGTAGGTTCTCCCTCCGTGCTCTATTCTCGAGATCTTCTGCCTTGAGCTGCGTCTGGTGGAGCTGATCTTGGAGGGTGCGCACATCCTCACGCAGGTCGGAGGAGAGCTTCTCCTGATCTTGCTGGTGCGCTTCCATATCGAGCATTCTGGTGCCCACCGAGTCGACATCTTGTTGTAGGGAGGTCAGTCTCCCCGTAAGGTCCGACCTCAATTGCTCTATAGAAGTTTTAATGTCCTGGGTAAGGTCTTTACACAGCTCAGTTTTGAAGTCTTTTAGCGTAGACAGGAGATCCGCCTTTGTGAGGGCCATGTCGGCGGACTCCGCGTCTCCACCCAGCGTCGAGCGTTTATCTGAGGGGCCAAAAAAGTCCGAGACCTTGTTGGGTGTCTTGGTCGTCCCTCTCTTAGGTGGTATACGGACCGGCCCGGGAGGATCCCCACAACCGCGGCGCCCGCGGAAGGAGGCTCGGGAGTCAGGATGCGGGAACCTCCACCTCCAGGAGCCCCCGGTAGACCAGTGGCACAAATCGAAGCAGCGGTAGCAGGCCGGTGTCGCCCCGTAGTCCGGACCTCAACTCGGGGCTCTAGGCGTCCTATGGTTTAGTCGGGCCCGCTAGGTGGAAGCACTCCCCCCGGAGAGCTGAAGAGCAGGGGTTTCAGTATCAGCGAAGAGCTCGCTTAGGGGAAGTGTCGCAGCTCGTCGTGGCCCTCGGGCCTTGCCTCAATCCTCGACCCCAGCTCGTACTCCTGGCCCCGCACGGTCTTGAGCGAGCGCCGTTTTACGGGGTGTAAGTAATAGCGGGGTGAGGGTTCCCACGGTGACAAAGGCGTTCGTGGGGCCTCAGCCGCTCAGCAGGCAGGGCGAAGAGAGGCAGGAGGTGATGACGCCCGTTGAGGTGGCTCACGGCAGGTAGCTAGGCTTGGGGCCACTGGGACCGAAGGTGGGACATGGCCTTGTATCACCGTGTAGGCGCCATCTTAAGGTCAGACATGGCGGTAAATCGCCGATGAAGCTGCAATCCGGGCAAGTTCCTTAAAGCATACCCCCCGGCCAAGCCTACCGTAGCGCTCTCTGTAAAAGCGAGAAGCAGACCCGGAAGCAGGGGTCTCCCGGTCCACGGCGCCTGAAATCGCTCAGCCCAGTCGGGAAGCCGCCATTTTGAGCTGCGCCTGGTGGTCTCTCGACAAACCTCACCGGGTCTTATCCTGCGGCTCTGGAGACGCCCCAAGGCTCCCCCTCTGTGCCTCACATATTCCGCTGAGCACAGAGGAGCTTTACAGCGTGCGGGATGCGGTAAGACCGCTGCTGTCTGCTCCGGAACAATGCGCGGACCGGGAGCCGAGACAGGCTATGTCCGCTCGGCCATCTTGCCCGGCCACACCCCCCCAAACCGCATCTTTTAAGGTGGGGATGAGAGAAATGTCTATAAGAACGGGTGCAGTGGAACATACTAAATTGGCATCTTTTAAAATAGCATACCAATTTCCTTTAGGAAGTGGAAGAGGGACAGTGAGGAATCTGTAGATAGATAAGAGTATCAACCAGAAAGATTGTTATCAAAGTTAAGTAAGATTTTCTTCTGATTCTGATGGACACTTCTACTTGAATATCTGTCATCTTAGAATAGATTCCCAAGCAATTCCCCCCTTACGAGGTGCGGCTGGGTGCAGGGTGCTGGTTTGGCGTTGGGTGCCCTGTTGGTTTCAATGAGGATTCTCCGGTTGCAACAAAGACTACAGGCTCGGGGACGAAGATCTTCTGGAGGTGACCACCGGTTGGAGAGGTAAGTTGGGATGCCTGGGCTTGCTGGGACACCGCCGGTTGGGCCACCCAAGGCCGCGGGACTTCGGGTGAAGGGGTGTCTTTAGGCATTGGGTTTTCCTTACCAGCTCCGGTCGTGGTCGGGGAAATCCTCCAGAAAGAGGCTGCAGGCTTCGCTTGGAGATTTGAGGCAGGTCAGAGATCACCAGATCTCTTGTCAGGATCGCCGGGGAGACCTCCTCGTGGTGTTGGGCCACTCGGGCCCTATGCCAGGGAAGTGGGTTGTAGGCATGGCGCACAGGGATGTGTGCCATGTCGACTCTTCACTTTGTTCTGCACCAAAACACACAGTCTGCAAAGGCAGTGTGTGTGTGTAAAGGTACAGGGCCTCTAAGGGTGGAACAGTAAGTGCTGCAGCCCTTACAGGCCTTCCCTTGCCACAGTGCCATTGGTACCTGTGGTACCATTTACAAGGGACTGACCTGTGGCCAAAGAGTGCCAATTGGGTTTGGTTTTCAATGCAGTTTACGGAAAGAACATAGGCCCTGGGTACCTTGGATTTTGGGTGATAGAACCTCGAGGACCTGCCCTGCCTTCCACAAGAAAGAATTTGTCTCCCGTGAGCACCGGATTTGCTCACCCACAGACTCTGGCTACGGCCAAATCCGCGAGTCTGCACCACTCTGCCCGACAACGTTTGGTCTGGTACTCATTCACGAGACCCCTGAGTAGCGCTTGTGGTTGTCCATAATACCCTCTCACTGGTTTCTGGAGACGTCCGTGGTGGGAGGGATTAGCCTCCTATATTTGTATTTATAGGTTTTTTCAAGCTTGGAATTTAAAAGGTTTTGTTTCTCTTTCAGACCCGGTTTTGCGCTACCGTTCTACTGGTTTATCCTTTATTGTTTTTAATATGGCAGTCGCTATTGCGGCACTTAACCGCGTGGCGATTACAGCATTCTTGACACAACGTGGAGTCCCTAATGCGGGGCTGATTTTATCTTTGTTGTCGAGGCGGAGCGGCTTACCGCTTCAAACTTTTTTACTCTTGGGCTACATTTCCCGCAGTAGATGGGAATGATAATTTCTTCCATGAATAAACAGCAGCTGCGGTTCCGTGGAATTATCACCCTTATGCATTACTTGAAGTTCCGTTAACGGCCTGGGAGCATACCATCTAGTTTAATGGCGCCTTCCTCACCCTGTTTCAGTGGTCCGTTTAGGCCCCTTGTCGGTTGACAGGGCCACTTGGCCGGTTTTGGCTGGTTTCACTTCACATCTGAATTATCTTCATGTTACACTCGCAGAGCTATGTCAGTTACATACATCATGAATTCATATACACAGAAGTGTCATACAATTTAGGTCACGTAATATTCAAGTGGCTTCGGCTGGAGCCGCTTCTCAGCCACCTGGACATGGTGGTGGTCTTGTCATTAGTCCCATTATGATTAATTCTGTGATGGGTAAACGTCCTCAGAATAGAGATGATTTACCATATTGTGCCCCATTTCAGAAGAAAAAAGTTGCCGCTTTGACTGCAAAGTATGCCTCAGACGGTGAGAACCCTGCTCCTTGACAGGAGTTGGGCGGTGACCCTCCTGGACAGCGCAGCAGAGGTTACCATAGTGCGGCAGACACTCCACCAGCGTCTGGAGGCGAAAGCAACTGACACTTTTATTACAGCAGAGACCGCTGATACTTGAGTTGCTCCTCCATATAGACTTTACAAAGTGACCCTCCAAATTGAAGGCGATATTAAACGCCGAGTTAAAGCAGTGTTTTGGGAAAACCTCACTTCTTCTTATGACATTTTATTGGCGGAGGTTGATTGGCCTCCCCCATTTGTACTAGCTTCCTCTAGAGGGGAAGATGTTATTTTACCAAGTTTTTCAAAATATGTCCCTGATGATGACAAAATGGCTTATTCCTCCAAGTGGGCTTTAGCCTTGGCACCGGCATTATATCGCAATCAGGCGGGTTGGGGCGAGGGTTCTCCAGTCCATGTGATTCCTTTGCGTTCTACGCCGAAGCCCCAAACACAGTATCCTATCAAACGAGACGCTAAGGCGTCTGTAAGTGAAATCTTGACCCAACTGGAATACCAGGGTGTGATTAAACCCTGTGTTTCATCGATGAATAATCCTCTTTTTCCGATATCGAATTGTTTAGATTATAGACATTTAAACAGTCACGTTCAAACCTTTGCGGTTCAGAACACGCATAGCTCTGCATTAGTGAATAACACTGTTCGCAAAAAATACAAAACCACCTTGGATATTTCCAATGGATTTTTTAGTCACTTTGTGTAGTAGCTAAGTCTCAAAGAGGAAATCCTCTTCTTTTGCGCCCTTATATAAAGGCACCTGATAAAAAAGTGGCTGCTCTGGCTACGAGAGCCTGATAAGCTGATGCATCATCAGGTGGTGATGGACAGCTAGGATATAAATCAGGATCAGTATCAACATGAGGTTCAATATTATAATCTTCCAAAGGATCCCCATGTTGCGTGTCATCTGGGATGTTTTGAGCCTCATCTATTGTTGAGTGAGGAGACATATTACCTGCCTCAGATAATTATGGTGAGTGAGGTGGTGGAGTGGGTGGTGGTGATTGTGGTATAGGTGAAGTAGGGATGGGAATGTGCAATGGACTAGTTGCAGCATCCTTTCTTTTGATTGGCTCTGGAAGAGATTTCGGACCGAAAATAAAGCATTTCGGTAGAGGAAATTTTGCCTGTGATTAGAGGAAGGTTCGATTCTGAAAGAACAAGTCTGTTTTTTTCGGTGCCGAGACCGAAGAGTGTGGTGTTCTGGTCTCGGATGGAAGAGATAGAGAAGCCCCTGCTGTAGGCCGAACTTTCGGAGCAGAGCCGGAGGGCGAGGCTTCTGAGTCATGTTTTCGGTGCACGCCATGGCTTCTGTGCAGTGGCGGCCTGTGAGCAGTTTTCTCAGTAGAGGCTGAGGATCTAGTTTTCGGAGTAGAGGTAGAAGTACTCAGGGTACGTTGTTTTTGTGCTGGCTGAAGATTAGCCGAGTCTTCTTCTGATTGAGACTCGGAGTCATGCATGGAAAGGGATTCTTCCAGTGCCGCTGAAGCCTCTTCTTCTTCCTCTTGTCAACCGAAGATGTTGGGGAAATCGTCCATTTGCTTGCGCTGCATCTCTTGTCGTTCAGCCCTTCGATCTCGAAGAGTCTTTTTTGACCGAAAAGACTTACAGGCCTCACAGGTGTCCTCTAGATGTTGGGCGAGAGACAGAAGTTGCAAACGGGATGTTGGTTGGTGTGAGGGTATTTGGAGTGGCACTTCGGGCAGAAACGGAACGGAGTGCATTCCATTAGCAGGTCATTCTCAATCTCGTTAGAAAATGAGAAGTGTTGCCCGGCCGGGCGAGGCCAGTAGGCCAAAAGGACGATTCGAAAACCCGATATGAAGTCTAATATGAGATGTATGCTATACCAATTGAGACAATACTGTCGAGATATATAACGAACCAAAGGAGAATCGTACCGGAGCGCTAGATACTACATCGGACCCGTCAGCGAAAAAAAAATATCTGAAGATGGCGTCGATGACCATGAGCAGTATTCCCAAGAGGAGGAGTCACACAGCCTCGAGATTCTAAGAAAACCTCTTGGAACAAAAACAACTTGGAATCATCCGAGCCCAACACTAGATGGCGGATTTATGCAAAGCATGTGTATCTACAGCACACATGCCTCGAACAAAGGCTTTCAGTGGCAATCGGATTGCCCGAAGCTCCAACAGGTTGACATGGAGCCTGGTTTCCGCCGGAGACCAGAGTCCTCTGATCTCCACCTCTCCCAGATGGCCACCCCATCCCAGAAGAGATGCATCCGTCAATACTGTGAGATCTGGGTGGGGAAGGGAGAGGGGTCTGCCTCTGACCCAATCACAGTTTGTTAGCCACCACTGCAGGTCTTTCGCAGTGCCCTCCGATATCTGAACCAGGTCAGTGAGATTTCCCTGATGCTGTGCCCATTGGAACATCAGGTCCCACTGAAGAGCCTGGCATGGTCCACAAGCAGGATGCAGGAGGCCATGAGGCCCAACAACCTCAGAGTCACTCTCACCGAAATGCAGGATAGAGGCTGAAATATCGGTATCATAGCCGGAATATCCTGAACTCGCCACTCAGGAGGAAAAGCCAGAAACTGAACCGTGTCCAGAATCGCTCTGATGAAAGGGAGCGTCTGAGAGGGAGTCAGGTGTGACTTCGGCACGTTGATAGTGAACCTCAGTAAGTGCAGGAGGTTTGCCGTAGTCTGGAGGTGGGAGACGACTGCCTGGGACGAACCCGCCTTCAGCAGCCAGATGTCAAGATAGGAGAAGACTGGAACCCCTGATCTTCACCGATGGGCTGCGACCACCGCCATCACCTTTGTGAACATCCGAGGGGCACTGGTGAGGCCAAAAGGGAGCACGGCAAACTAAAAGTGCTCTTGGCCCACTGTAAACCGCAGGTAGCAACGATGGGCAGGAAGGACGGGGATATGAATATAGGAGTCCTACAAGTCCAGCGCTACCATCCAGTCTCCCAGGTCCAGGGCAGACAGGACATGAGCAACGGTGAGCATCTTGAACCTCTCCTTTTTGAGGAAGTAGTTGAGGGCTCCGATGTCGAGGATGGAACGAAACCCTACATCCTTCTTTGGAACTAGAAAATAGCGGGAATAACACAAACAGCCTATTTCTGGACCGGAAACCTTCTCTATAGCTCCCTTGACCAAGAGAGTTTTGACTTCCTCGCGGAGTAGGGCAAGGTGATCCCCCGTCAGCCGATCGTACGCTGGAGGCATGGATGGAGGGGTAGTCTCGATGGGGAGGGAGTAGCCCTTTCGGACTATTTGCAACACCCACCTGTCCGAGGTGATGTCCCGCCAGTGGTGGAGATGATGGCGTATTCTGCCACCAACTGGACGCGTATGATCCCGGGGGATCGGACTAGGAAAGTTTTGTGGTGGAGGAGGGGATTGTGGCTTGGCTCGAATTCTGGTCACCCGAATCTCGGGATCAGGAGGGTGAACCACGTCCATGGCCCTGCAGAGGTTGCTGAACTTGCATGACTCTCTGGCTGGAGTAGGGTTGGCATGGTTGGAAGCACCTTCCATAGCCACGAAAGGAGCAAAAAGCGGACACAGGCCGGGATGTTGTGGTGAGGCCTAAGGACTTGGCCGTAGCCTGTGAGTCCTTAAAGCGATCAAGCGCTGCATCTACTTTGTCTCTGAAGAGACGGGAGCCATCAAAGGGCATGTCCATAAGATTAACCTGGACATCCCCTGAAAATCCTGACGTCCTCAGCCAGGCGTGGCGCCGAATGGCCACTATCGTGGAAATTGCTCTGCCTAGTGAGTCTGTCGTGTCCAAGCCACAGCGGATGGCGGACTTCGCTGCATCTCTCCCATCTGAAATAGCTTGGGAGAGTAGAATCCGGTCCTCCTCCGAGACTCTGGGCAGCACCTGCGTAACCGTATCCCTTATCGAATGGGAATAACGGCCCAAAATACAAGCGGTGTTCACCGACCAAAATGCTAGGCTGGCAGAAGAGACAATTTTCTTCCAGAAGCTTTCCAGCCTTTTGGATTCCCTGTCCGGGGGTGCGGAAGGGAACCTGCCACGGGAAGTGGAAGCTTGGACCACCAAGCTTTGTGGGGTGGGCGGTGAGGAAACTGGGTCACCTGGTGCAGGGTGATGGAGGCGGGCAATCGTTCAGTTCACAGGAGCCCCTGTGCTGGACTTGGACCAGGTGCCCAGAAGAACGTCCGTCAAGGCCTTGTTGAAACGCAGCAAGGGTTCCGAGGCAGAGACACCAGGAATCAGGACCTCTGTCAAGACGTTAGTCTTCACTGCCACCGTAGGAAGCTGCAGGTATAAGACCTCCGCAGCCCTAGGTAACCACCACTGCAAATGACGCCCCCTCCTCCGTAGCCAGGTTTGGGGGAGACAGCATGCCAGAATCTGGGGAGGTGTCCAGGCCGCTGGCATCACCCAGTTCAGATCTTGAGGTTGCGGGATTTCCAAGGGGTCCTGCTGCCCCTCCCAATCCTCATAATCCATTCCTAACCCTTCAGAATAGGGAAGGTTGAACGGCATAGAGCCGCACGGCTCCGTCGACACGGGTCTCAGTGTCGGTGGATGCCCGACCAGCTCTGTGTCATCCAGAATGACGATTGGAGAGGTGCCGCATGTGGGAGCCGCCGAATCTGAGGAAGGTCGCTGAGGTATGCCGGTGCAGGTCCGGGGACAGGTCCCGTAGGAGGCTGTAGGGCGGAACCCATGGGGTCTCCTTCACCTGAACCTGTGGGGCCTGAGAGCATGGCGGCAGGATCAGGCTGCCCAAATATGGTGCACATGGCATCATAAAATTATTTTAGTTCGGTGGGGATCGCTCCCGTCCTCAGAAAGGGAGGGAGACGCGGAGCCGACCCGGGTACCTGCTCCACTGAGAAGGGCCTCGAACGTTGAGGTTCGTCACTTGTTGCGCAATCGACAGGGCGAAGCCAAGCATGCTTTGACTTCTTGTGCGCTCTTTGTGGTGCCTCTTACCTGACCGTAAGGACTACGAGGAAGAGGAATTCGACCCTCCGGAGGGGTGCTCGGACCTTCCTCTTGACCGAGAACAGGAACAAGATCGACGAGGCAACCTCCGTGGTGCCGTACGCTGGGCTGCGATCAGCTTTAGGGACCGCTCCCTCAAAGCCTTCAGTGCCATGGCCTAGCAGTTGCAGCATGACTTGGTCTTGTGGTCGCGCTCTAGGCACCAGAGACACACCAGGTGGGGGTCCGTGACCGACATGGCACGGTGACAGGTGCCGCAATGGCTTGAACCCCAAGGTCTTCTTGCTAGACATACCTACACGCCAAAAGGAGTCGACAAAAAGTCGAAAAAAGTCTGTCAAAAAACAACAGGAGGTAGCTCTCTTCAACGGCTCTGTGCTGGCCGGTGTCAGCGCGCCGGAGTGGCAGGTATACTGACGGCGCGGACGTCACGACTAACACAACGCCAACGATGTCACGCGGAATCGACCGACTCCGTCTACCAGCACGCAGAAGTACTGCTATCAAAAATCTTCCGTATCCAGCCTGACGCCTGGAAGTTCAAAGGTAAGGAATCTAAGGCTAGGTATCTCTATCAGATATAATGAAACCGTTCAGGCGTTTACAATAAATTAACGTGTGGAAAAATAATGCTACTGAAGCTTGCCTGATAGAGGCTTATAGTTCAAAAATATTTAGATGGTCATGAGTATGAGCAAAGCTTTTACCATCTTTTTCAGCATTCAATATCTAGATAACCTGCAGCGAGGACTGGTGTCACCAGGTTTGCGTCCCTTACAGAAAGCATAACATGTGGCGGTAAGGGGGGATGGTGGATTGGGGGGGTATGAGACCAGGAGGTACTTAACCCTTGCCTATTGCAGTGTCCAAGGCCAGAGGGTGAGGGAGGAAGATTCTTTTTTTTCTTTTTAAATTAGTGTTCCCTTTAAGCATTCGTCTGAACAAAGCAGTGCCTGCATTTTAACCTGCATTAATTGCATGTTTTTAAGTAGCACTTCTGCCATAATTTACCAAATCTAATAGCCTGCAATTCTAATTTTGGGAGGTTAGAAGTTTTGAGAATTAGTGCTAATGGGGGCTGCCTTCACACTAACCAAATGATGGTAAACGGGGCACAGTACAATTAAACACAAGCATTGCTGAAGTAAAAAAAAAAAAAGCGCTAATACTTGCCTGTGTTTTTTCTCCCTCTGTTGTTGGAGCTCTAGGCAGCTCTGGTACTCGGTGGTGGAGGAGGCTGAGCCGAGGACCTTGGTGAGGAACGTGGCTCTAGATCTGGGGCTGGAGGTTGCTCCTGTCTCTGAGCACCGGCTGAGGCTGGGATCAGAGACCAGGGGGCACTATTTCATTCTGAATCCAGAGAACAGAAACCTGGCTGTGACTGAGAAGATAGACAGTGAGACCGTGTGTGCACCAGCCTATACCGCATTCAGCTTGAGGAAGTAGTGATTGAAAACGAATAGTTTCTTACCTGTCGTGTAGTTTTGCAGCTTGAAGAATTTTCTGGATTCACATGCTGTGCATTATTCCGCCATCTAGTGGTTGAGTCCAGAATTGTTGTATTTGTTCTTTTTTATTTTTATTTTTTGTTGGTGGGCGTCGACATACCACCATTTGGTGTGCTCTTGTGACGTCGACGGGCTTCCTCCGGAAGCTCCCACCTTTGGTCGCCATCTTCGGATTCTTTTTTTTCCCCCTCTCATCCATCCTGGCGGAGGAGGGTGGGTTCGCTAGTGAATCCAGAAAATTCTTCAAGCTGCAAAACTACACCGACAGGTAAGAAACTATTCATTTTGCAGCGTGAATCTTTTCTGGATTCACACGCTGTGCATAGACTTTGTAGCGGTTTGTTAGTCTTGTGGTGGCTGGGTGGAAGATGAGCGTTGGTTTGTGAATAGATGTTGTAAGACCTTTTGTCCTACTTGCGCTTCTTTATTCATTTGAATGTCTACACAGTAATGTCTTGTGAATGTGTGCACTGAAGACCATGTTGCAGCCATGCAAAGGTCTTGAATTGGAGTATTGGCTAGAAAGGCGACAGTAGCTCCTTTCTTTCTTGTTGAGTGAGCCCGTGGGGCACCTTGTAATTAGGCCTGGGCGTAGTTCTGCTACGCGGAACTCCGCAAAGTTACAAAAAAACTCTGCGAAGTTTCGCGAGTGGCGGAGTGCAGTGCGAACTGCAGTTTGTGCTGGTATTCCTGCTGCTCGGGTAGAAATTCTACCCGAGCGGCAGCTCGCGAACTTACTGTTCGCGAACTTACCGTTTGCGATCGCGAGCGGGGAAAACTCTGCTGCACATCGCGAAGCAGAGTTTTCTGCACTCCGCAAGCTCTGCGGAGTGCAGAAAACTCTGCAAACTCCGCGAAGGGAGCGAAGTTCACCGCCCAGGCCTACTTGTAATGTTTGTCCCGCTTGCTTGTGGCATAACTGTATGGCTTGCTCGATCCATCTTGCAATGGTGTTTTTGGTTACAGGTCTTCCCAAAAAGCTATTAGCAAAAGATACAAAGAATTTCTTTGTCTTCCAGTATTCCTTGGTTCTTTCAATGTAATACATGACCGCTCTTCTAGCGTCAAGCTTGTGCAAAGCTTTCTCAGCTTGCGTTTTTGGATTTTGAAAGAAACTTGGTATTTGTATAGTCTGCTTTATGTGGAAATTTGATACCACCTTTGGCATAAAATGTGGATCTGTTCTCATGACAATCCTGTCTTATGTATTTGGAAGTAGGGTTCCTGCAGTGTTAGCACCTGTAATTCAGTAACTCTACGTAGAGATGTTATTGCCACTAAAAAGGTTGTTTTTAGTGTGAGCAATTGTGGCGTTGCTTTGTGTAGTGGTTCGAATGGTGCTTTCATCATTTGTGCAAGAACTATATTTAGGTTCCATGTGGGTGCTTGCACCATTTTTGGAGGTGTGATTCTTTTCGCTCCTTCTAGGAACCTTTTGATCACATGAGAAGTGAAGAAACTTTTCCGTTTCACCTCTTGTGTACGCTAAAATTGCTGTTAAGTGTACTTTTAATGATTTGTATCTTAGTTTACTCTGTAGTAAATGTGTCAAGTACTTTAGAACTGTTCTCTCCTTTGTGATCTTTTTTGAAAGATGTTCTTTAAGGCACCATTGGGTATGTCTTTTCCATTTTGCTGTGTAACATCTTGTTGTTGGCTTTCTAGATTCTCTCAGAACAGCCATTGTGCTTTCTGGCAGTTTGAGATGCGCAAATTCTAAGTCCTCAGGAGCCTTGCTGCTAGGCTTAAGCTCTCGGGTTCTGGGTTAAGTACCTTTCCATTTTGCATTGTTAGTAAGTCTTGCTTTTTTGGTAATTTGTGCATTGTTCCTTGAGATATCTCCATTATCTCTGAGAACCAAGTCTGTCTGGCCCACTGTGGTGCAATGAGAATCATTGTCATTTGGCTGATTTTGCATTTATTGATCACCCTGTGGAGTAGTGGTATCGGGGGGAAAAGCGTAAGCAAATATCCCTGACCAGTCTATCCTAGTGCATTCCCTAGGGACTGATTGCAAGGTTGCCTTGATGCGAAGCATTGGCATTTTGCATTGTGGGGTGTTGCAAATAGGTCTATTTGTGGAGTCCCCCCATTTCCTGAAAATCTTTTGGAGTTCCGATTGATTCAGTTCCCACTCGTGGGATGATGACGTTTGCCTGCTTAGTATGTCTGCTTCTACATTGTCCTTTCCTGGTAGGTGTATTGCTATTATGTCTATATTCTTTGGAATTGCCCATCTCCAAAGTTCTTGAGCTAGAGTTGACAGTGCTACAGACTGAGTTCCTCCTTGCTTATTTATGTAAAACATGGTGGTTGTGTTGTCTGTTTGTATCAACACCTTCTTTCCATAGAGCTCTTTCTGAAAGGCTTTTAAGGCTAAGAACACGGTCTTTAACTCCATGATATTGATGTGTTTCACTGTATCCTGCTGTGTCCACAATCCCCTTATTTTGAGGTTGTTAATGTGCGCTCCCCATCCTATCTGGGAAGCATCTGTTATGTTCACTGTTGGGGTTGGTTGTGTGAAAAGTCTGCCCCGTGCTACGTTTGTTTTGTTCCACCATGCTATCTCCTGATGAACTGTCTGCATGACAACCACTCGATCCTCCCAACTCCCTGTTGCTTGTGACCATTGTTCTTGGAGCCATTCCTGAAATGGACTCATGTGTAATCGAATGATGGGAATTAAATGAATGCATGAAGCCAACATTCCTTGTAGTTTCCCCACTGTTCTCACTGTCAGAGGTTGCCCCTTCTGGTATAGAGTCTCCTTCAGTAAGGCTAATCTCCTCTTTTTGCTTGGGAACGCCTTTTCTAACACTGTATTTATTTTTGCGCCTAAGAACACCTTTATTTGTTCCGGCTCTGGCGAAGATTTTTCCTAATGTATTGAAAAACCGAGTTGAACTAGTGTCTTTATCACCTGTTGTATATGCTGTTTACAGAGACTGTAGGAGCTTGCTCTTACTAACCAGTCGCCTAGGTACGGGTAAACATGAATTCCTTGTTTTCTCAGATGAGCGGCTACTGCTGCTATGCACTTTGTGAACACTCTTGGTGCTGATTTTAGGCCGAATGCCAGCACCTTGAATTGGTAGTGCGTCTTGTTGACAACAAATCTTAATAGATTTTTGTGTCTTCTCTTCATAGGGATGTGTAAGTATGCATCCTTTAAGTCTATGGTTGCCATGTAATCTCCTTTTTGCAATTGAGGTATCACCTCTTGCAGAATAGTCATTTTGAATCTTTGTGTTTTTATGAATTTGTTTAGAAACCTTAGGTCTAATATTGGGCGCAATGTTCCGTCTACTTTTGGAATTAGGAAGTACGTGGAGTAAATGCCGTTGTTCTTTTCCTTGTGTGGTACATGCTCTATCGCATGCTTTCTTTGCAGTTCCTGCACCTCTCGGAGTAGTTGAGATAATTCCCTTTTTGAATGTATCTTTTTGTTTGGTCATTTGTTTGGAGGTTGCTTGCTTAGCTCTATGCAGCAACCGTACTGCATTATGTTTAATATCCATTTGTCTGAAGTGATGTCCTTCCTTTTTGGAAGGAAATTTTTGAGTCTGCCTCCTGCTGGTGTAGTATGTTTGAGGAACTGTAAACTTACAGGATGTTGTTTTTGTATAGGCTGAGTCCTTGTGGGCACACTCTGTGGTGTTCTCGGTGAGTGTGCAAGCTTTGGAACGCAGTCACTTAATTGTGGTTTGTGATCTGCCTCTTTGTGGCTGGCCTCTGCCACGTGGGCGCCCTCGAAAGGATTGCCTTCCTTGCTGATACTGCCAGTTCTGCTGCTGCCCTTGCTGTTGACCCTGGCTTGCTCCTTGGTAAGTTTGCTGATATGTTTGATGCGAGGTAGTAGGTTGGTGGTTACCTATACCTGAAGGTCTTCTTGAGGAGGTGCCTCAACGCATGCCTCTGAATTGTAGGGCGCCCATCGACCTTGCTGTTTCGTTGTCCTTCTTTAATTGGTTTAGTTTGTCGTCAACAACGCTTCTAAACAGTTTTTCACCATTGAACGGTGAGTTTATTATGTTGCTTTGAACTTCTGGCTTGAAACCTGAGATTCGCAGCCATGCGTGTCTTCTTTCAGTGATGCCGATCATCATTTGTCTGCTTGATGTCTCTGCTGCATCTAGGGCTGACTTCAAACATGTGTTCGCAATATTTTTACCTTCTTCCACTAAGTGGCTAGCCCTTCTTTGGAACTGTTCTGGTAGGTTCTTTAGTAGGTCTCCTACTTCCTCCCAATGTTGATAAGCATGTCTGTTCAGTAATGCATTAGAATGAGCTATGCGCCACTGGTTTGCTGCACTTCTCTCTACCTTTCTCCCCACAAGGTCCATCCTCTTGCTTTCTTTGTCTGGAGGTGGACCAACTGTGGTTGGTACATTAGCTCTTTTCCTAGCTGTGGAAGCAATAATAGAGTCAGCTGGTAAAGACCCTCTGATCTATATAGGGTCCTTTGAGGATTGTTTGTACTTCTTCTCTCCTCTTGGTGCTACTGCCCTGCATGTTGCAGGCTCTTTAAAGGCCTCCTTTCCCTGATCCAATACACTTGGCAGCATTGGAAGAAATTGGTTCCTTGACTGTGTTGGCATCAAAGTCTCTAACAGCAAACATGATTGAGGTTTTTCTTCCTCCAGCTGTACTCCATAAGTTTCAGCTGCCTTTTTAATGACCTGATTGTATATCCCAATGTCATTTGGTGGTGAGGGCCTCGAAGGATATGTATCCACAGCCTCCTCTGGTGATTCGGCGTTGAGTTCTTGCCATTGCAGGTCTTGAGCCTCTGAGTTCGCCAAACCCACATACGTGTGTTCCTCGTCCTACCCCTCTTCTTCGAAGAAGAATTCTTTGTTGAGCGGTTCGGGTGTCGTTGGAGGCTGCAATTCCTCGACGACCTTCTCCCCTTCCGTTGAACTTTTTGGCGGTATCTTGAATTGATTCAAGCTTTCGTCTAATTCTTTTTTATGCAGTAAAATACTTGCCATTTCGGCTTCCAGCCTCTTTCTCTTCTTTTCCATCTCGGCTGCGTGAGTTACGGCGTCGAGACCTTCGGCCTTTCTTTTCGTGCTTGCTGACGCCGATCCGGCCGTCGAAGCTTGTTTTGACCTCTTCTTTGTCGACGCCGAAGCGTCTTTTTCGTGACCGTCTTTCGACGTCTTCGATCTTTCGAGGGTCTTCGCCGTCACGGAGTCCTTGTCCAAGGATCCGACGGAGTGTTTGTCTTTAGACGCAACTGCGGTCGTCGACTGCTTCGACGCAGAGGCTCCTTTTGTGGATCTAGAGTCAGTTTTTCATGACTCGTCTAGTCCTTTCGAAGTCGACGGTTCTCTTACCTCCTTCAAAGTCTTCTTGACCTCTACGACTGGGACGTCACTGTCCTCGTCGCCTTCTGGCCCTTCGGCGACGTTGTCCTCCTCTTCGTTGGAGATGCCCAGGTCTCGAAGCGATGGTGGTGGGCCTTGGATGTTATAGTTGGCTCTTCTCTGTCTGTCTCTCACCCTCAACGTCTTTGGGGTGAAGGCGGAGCACGCGTTGCAGTCGTCACTTTGGTGATCCAGCGGTAGGCAAAGGTTGCTGATCTTTTTGAGCGTACTTGTGATGACAATTCTTGCAGAACTTGAACGGTGTCTTGTCCATTACCGCGCACAGGGAGCCCCCTGCATGCGCATTCTCCGTTTGTCGTCGAAGATGTGATGTTTTCACCCTTTGGCGGACTCCGGCTGTTTGTGAAGTCCGTAAGTCGAAATCTTGTACCGCTGTCCTGCAGAAGTTTTCCCTTAATTTTCGTCGATTCTTCTCTCCAAATCTCAGGAGCTCCTTCCGTATCGATCCAGACCCAACGGCGGAAAAAAAGAATCTGAAGATGGCGACCAAAGGTGGGAGCTTCCGGAAGAAGCCCGTCGACGTCACAAGAGGACACCAAATGGTGGTATGTCGACGCCCACCAAAAAAAAAAAAAAAGATCAAATACAACAATTCCGGACCCAACCACTAGATGGTGAGCATGTGAATCCAGAAAAGATTCACGCTGCAAAACCCACTAGTACTGTTCAGTTTGGAAGTGGAGAGTCTAAATAGAAGTGGCAAATCTCTCCGTTTTATCACTGCTGACAGCGTTTTGAGGATTACGGTCGCCGCAACTGCAGGAACTCACATTCCACTGGAGAGCACCAGAGATCCTGATGTCGGTGTAAACTCAGTAAACCAATACAAATTTAATAGGAAGCTGTACTTTACACTCAGTGTTATCAGTGTGATCAGTTGCAAAAACAATTCTCTGCTCCCATAGCTAGCCTTTGAGAAAGTTCTGGACCGAGAAGTCCAGGACACGCACCACTTGGACCCCACCGCTTCCCATGGCGACAACCCGGCCAGATGTGGGACCGCCCGGATAACCGTCATTGTCCTGGGTGTGAATGACAATGCTCCTGTTGTCAGCCAGTCTGTGTACAGAGTGAAACTAAGAGAGAGAACGCTCCTGCAGATGCTGCTGTTGTTGGTGTGGCGGTAGAGATGACGGGGAGGGGCAACAAGGAAGGAGGAAAGACATTTGGGGGCAACAGGAAAACCGAGGGCATGGGGTAAAAGTTCTATGATGTGGCCAGCGCTGGCTGAATCATAGCGCTTTTCTTGTTTAACACTGAAGAGGTCAGATTGATAGGCAACATGGAGGAAGGGGGCGGGCAACATGGACAACAGAGAGTGGGAGGGAGGGGATGGGGTCAACACGGACAACAGACAGAATGGAAGGGATGGGAGCAAGCACAAGAACAAATGGAGGGTAGGAGGGAGGGCCTAGGGCAGCAACAACATAGACATCAACGGAGGGAATGGGCGTCAATCAGCACAGGGGAGGAAGGAAAGGAGGGAGAAAGAAGTAAAGGAGGGAGCCAACTGAGAAAACTGCATTTTTGTAGCGTGCTTAAGTCCAAAGAAAAAAGTAGCGCCTATTAAATGGGCAGTGGAAGACCACATGTAACGCAGCCATGCTCCAGGGGATGGACGAACACATGAAGAGAGGAAGGAAGCCTATGTAAGCTGACCTATTAGAACCAAGTAAATGAGGTAGACATTGGAGCCAACCAATGGTAAGTAATGGGTGGGCTCCAAGCCCAATGATAGAGAACGAAATGTTTTGAAGAGACACAGCACATTACTGTCTATGTAAGGCACACTTTCCTAATAATGTTCTACACTCATACCACGTTTGGTGTAAATCCATTCAGTAGTTTTCGGTAAATCTTTTGGCAACATATCCTACAGAAGTTAAAATGGGAAATCACTGCTTTCGGCAAACCCCGCCCCCGCCAACTTTTTTTCCCCATGGGTTGATATTTAAGCACCATTCCAATAAATGATGATTCTTTGATACCATAGTCTTCAATATAGAGGCCTAACACTCCGATCCAGAAGGTCTA